>ML781294.1:774776-829603 GCA_009831015.1 Picea engelmannii
GGAGGCCAACGTTGCACTAGAAAGGCCTAACGTCACCCTAAAAGGGCATGAAATCACCTTTTCTTCTTGATTTATTGTTTTAATTTTTCATTTAATGTAAAAACTGGATATTACATGTAAACTGGCCATGTCGACCCTTTTGACCTAATTCTAGTCATTGTAACTCTATAAATAAGGGATTTTCTTGTTGCTTTGTTCTGGGCAGGTACATCTTAATACTTCACTACTTCATTGGTTAAAACCCTTAGACTTTTTGATCAGTGTGACTTGTGAGAGGGGTATTTTCATAGACACTTTAACCTTTTCCTTCTCAAACCCCCAGGTCATAGGGGACATCTCCCTTGGGCCATCAACCCTAAATATAATAAGTTATCATGTTGAGGTGATAGTGATAGGATAACCTCATGTTACACCAATTTGCATTCCTTTAACCTTTTCCATTGGAATAAGTACAAATTGAGCATTAACATTTTGGCATCGTTGTCAGAGAACACTGAGTCAATTATCCTCAAAGTCAACACTTCTCGGTAATCCTTTCCTCAAAATCCTTTACTTTACAAAGCTTACCTGGCAACTCCATTGTGGGTGATCTCCTCATCCCTTTGATAATTTCAAAAAAATTATCTGGCGACTCCACTAGAGACAAAGCCAACCATAACTTCTAAATGGGACCCAGGAAACTTCAAAACCTTGGACGTGAGTAAAATCCTGGGATACCCTAGGAAAATTCCCCCTAAGTATGAAAATTGGATCCCTAGATTCACTAATAGTGATGGGGAGAGAGTTGACTGTCACATGGATGATTTTAGGGATTTCTTTCAACTCCACCCTATTAGTGATGAAGCTGAAGACTTGGCAATGAAACTCTTCTCTGCCACTCTTCATGGCAATGCCAAAAATTGGTATGACAACCTCCCTGATTCCAGCATCACATCTATGGACCACTTGGAAGAAACCTTTCTCAAAACATGGGGTATTAAGTTGGAAGATATCCCAATACTACTAAAAAGACTAGAGCATATAAAACAAACTGAGAATGAAACTGTCAGACATTTCTAGGATAGGCTTGAGGACATACTATATCGAATCCCTGGAAACCATCATCCTAAAGATAAGTACATCATTCATCTCTATACCAATGAACTCTTAGTGCATCTAGGGTTTCCCCTCAGTAAAAAGGGCCCAAGAACGCTTGATGAAGCTCACAACATGGCTAAAGGAATCAAGGAAAATATCTTCTTGTCCCAGGTAAGAAACCTCTTTACCTCAGACACTCTTAGTTTGGAGAGATTAGTTTCCCTTGAGAAATTTATTTGTGATTTCCAAGAAGAAGGGGAACAAACCATCGACCAACAAGAGGATAAGGGGAAGGATCTTGATGAGGTTTTCCAGTCCCACAAGGAAGAGCAAAGGATTACTCATTTTTCTGCCAAGAATAATGAAGATGTGGCTAAGGAGATGGAACATCAAGATATCGAACATGTTGATGAAGTGTTGATGTGTCCTCATCCCTCTGATGAAGCCATCCAAAAGCCTATTCCTCCTATACAATAAGAAGAGGATGAGGTTAGTCACTTTCCTTTTTAGGATTTTGATAATACCTTATTCAATGATTCAAAGAATGAAGGAGAAATGGAATCCTCGGGAAACGTAGATCCTCCTTGTACATTTTCAAACTCATGTTATTTTTGTGCTTAACTTATCACTGGTTTGGTTTATGATGAAGCATAGAGGCAAGTATTGTGAGACATTGCTAGGGTGGTTTCATTGGCTATTTGACTACACCTAGCATTCAACCAACAGGTAAGTAGAGGTAAGTAGGTAGGCATTTTCATTCATTGTATATACCATCTGCATTTCGTGCTGGAGTAGTTGTATTTCCATTTGTATATATGATTGCTTATTTTCATTTACTGTACCATGTATGAGCGAGGGGTGATAACACCACCCCAAATGATTACTAACAATATTTTTTTGAGATCAAGCAGGTCACAGGTCATGCCAGAGATGTTGAGGTTCTCATTCTCTCTAGGGTGAGCACATGTCCCCGAGATGGAGCCAGATGTTATCCCCTAGCCTAGGGATAACTAAGGAGATTATGTCTCAAGGCCCACAACTCCTAGATATGGAGTATCGAGAGGCATATTGACTTGAGCATGGACGTGGAGGGCCCATATTTCTTCTTCAAAGCCTTTGCCTTGTTAGCAACAACAACATCCATCCCATCGGCGTGGTCCTTCAATAGCGGTGGGTCTTGCTCCATGAGGTAATGAGTCCAGATATCATGGTATGTGTCACTTTGATTCTCAAAACATTTGAGTATGTGCATTTAATTATTTTTAGTTCTAATGTGTGCTTGGACCTTATTCCTTTCTACCTTTCCACACCTGGGGGGAATGACAGGATGCCCTAACAAGTTGGTTCCCATAAGGGTTTGAGTCGCCATTGGGTGGGTTCATGAAAGGTCCTCATCCATTCCCACCATACTTACCACTTTTCATCCTTTTCCCTCTCATACATCCCAATCATTGTTTTGGGCATTGGGTTTTCCAAGCTAGAAAAGGATTGTACCTTACCTTGTGGGAAGAAGGGGCTAAAGGCCCAGAGGGTAAAAGTAGCTGGAAAAATGTAAATGCCAAAAGAACAAAACCTTTAGATGCTTCGCCCAGGGATCCCTGAGAAATCAATAAAATGATTCTTAGTAAGAAACAAAGGGACCCATAAAATAATAAAATCAAGACCTAGTTGGAGGATAGGGGGTCTCATCACGAGCCAACCTATTAGATCCATGGGCATGTAGCGGTATGACACTACCATTCATCTGGTCACCATGCCATGGTAGTGGAACTTGGTGTCATAACCAAGAGAAAGGTGGTCTCATCACAAGCCAACCTTCTCATCTCCGTGAAATGCTTGTGGGTAACATTGTCACCACTAGTCACCACGTCAGGGCAATGTCCCCTAACTAGTCTCTTGAAAGAAAAAGAAATAAGATAAAAGATAAAAGGCATTGAATGGGATTGGAAACATATGCATCCATGACAAGGTGCAACTCACCCTCTTCAGAGGCACCATGGATGATTTTAGGGGCTAAATTTCGCTCATGGGATAATTTTCCATGGTTTTTCCAAAAAAGAGATTCACTATTTCAAAACTGATTCGCCCAAATTCTATAGGATAAAATTATTTTACCTTAAAAAACACCAAAATTTTATAAAAACTATATAAATCCTTAGAAATTTGAATATTTTTACAAAAATATCGCTAAACATTTATAGTTGGCATATGAAGGATTAGTAAGATTCGCCAAGGTTTCTACATTTTGAAATAAATTTCCATCCTTAAAATCATCCCTGAGAGGCACCCACAGGTAAGCCATACATTCCCCTGTCATCAATGCACCCATTTCTCAAACATCCCTACACCACTTCATCCACTTACATGGCCTCGATTTGTATTCACTTGGAAACATCCCACGTCCAATGAGAATTAGCCCAATAGGACCTCTTGATGTCCTCTCCAAACCTGTCTTGTAGAATAACATAATGTCTTTAAGCACTTGTTTGGGAAAGGGGGGTTTTATGCACATGTTTAAATAACTTGATTATTAGATGTGATTCACATTTCTATGATCCCTGTGACTTATGAGCCCATGGAGGGCATACTTGTTGTTGTTGTAGGGTCACACCCAACGGATAGGTACATATGGGGAGACGATTAGTTTGTACCTACATAGGGATAAAATCCCACCAGATGGATGCTAAGACCCCATCTAGGGGCAGAGATAGATCAAAGGTTTGCACCAGAGAGAGGAGAACGTTCCACAAGAGACAACCTGGCAGGCCTGGACCCAGAGGGGTCTTTCCCTCCCACTATGATGTAGGCCTTGGAAGGCCATGACATCATCTATGTGATCATTGATGTCACCCAACGTTTGATGGACACTTTGGAGGTAGTTGTGTGCCAAGTGGCACGTGTGGCATGATCCAGAGGCCTTGGGAGGCCTAAAGTTTTGCTCCTGGAGGCCAATGTTGCACTAGAAAGGCCTAACATCACCCTAAAAGGGCATGCAATTACCTTTTCTTCTTGATTTAGGGTTTTAATTTGTCATTTAATGTAAAAACTGGATATTACATGTAAATTGGCTGTGTCGGCCCTTTTGACCCAATTCTGGTCATTGTAACTATATAAATAAGGGAGTTTCCCTTGAATTATTTCATCATATTTCACACACACAAGTGTGAGGTATGAAATTTTTTCCCTAATTAGGGTTACTTGACTAAAATTTGGTGGGCACTTCTTGAAGGAGGCTTATTTTGGACTATTTTTGCATTTCTCTTGGTGGAAGTGTTCAACTAGGCTATTTTCTAGATGATTCTTGGTGAATGTAAGTAAATTTTATGCAATGTTTCTTCATTGAATGGTTATAGTTATATTTATCTTGCATTAATACTAAGATTATGAAATTGCTAGCTTAAAACCCTAAGAGGCTAAAGCACATGTCATTGTCCTTTCCTTAATAAATTTCACCTACTAGATTATGCTAGAAAACCAATTTTATTGAAGCTTTTGCTAAGGACCTTGCCATTGCAACACCCTAGAACATTTTGCTTCATCTAAGCCATCATCTACTTCATCTTTGAGCTAAATAAGTGGGAAAACTACTAGGGCCTAGGGTTACCTACTTCCTAGTAGCCATTTTCCCCCTAGGGTTTGGTGATTGAAGCCTTGGGCTACCAACAGTTCAATTATTGACCCTCTTGTCTCTAGCTCTCTCATTATCATTTGTTCCTTCAAGATTTGTTGCTGCCTAAAAAGACTCCATTTACCCTAAAAAGCACTCACCTAAGCCTTACAATTGAGTGATTGACAAAAACCACTATCAAAACCTTTACCTTAAGCTCTCTACTAACTACTCCTAACCTTAGAATAGTCTAATATACTAACCTATTTTTTGTTGTTACAAAAGTAAGCTACAACCATCTATTGCAGCACTAAAAGCACCTAAAAGCAATTGAGAAAGTTGATTAATACACTGCCTAATGAGCTTCTGACAAATGCTAGTACTTTGCTATTTATTCTGAAGCCATTTTAAGGCATTTATTGTGTAGCTATTGTCATATAAACATTGTTTCTATAAAATTATGTTTTCTTCACCATATATCAACTATTTCTTTTATTGATAAAGTACAGGGTTTTATGAAGTACTAACAACAAGTTGTACTTGCGAAAGATACATTTTCTTGTTTCTTTGTTCTAGGAAGGTACATCTTAATACTTCACTAATTCATTGGTTAAAACCCTCAGACTTTATGATCAGTGTGACTTGTGAGATGGGATATTTTCATAGAAACTTTAACCTTATCCTTCTCAAACCCCCAGGTCACTGAGGACGTCTCCCTTGGGCTATCAACCCTAAATAGAAAGAGGTTTCCTATTGAGGTTACAGTGATAGGATAACCTCCTGTTATGCCAATTTTCGTTTCTTTAACCTTTTCCCTTGGAATAAGTACAAATTGAGCGATAACATAGTTCAAAAATCTAGATGTTGGTTCCATTGGTTCGTGGGCTGAGTTATTTGGTGCATTTTCAAGGTACTATGGAGAGAACAAATCTCTTGACCAATACTTAGCTGAGTTTTATGATTTGAAAATAGGGGAGGATGAAGCTCTTGGTTTTTTAAACAAGATTTTTTATAGCTTTTATTGCAACATGTCTTTACATATCCGTCCTCCTAAAACTTCTACTAGACTGTGTTATGTAAAAGATCTTCATCCAAATTTGTCTCTCCTTCTCCTAGAAAGGAAGTCTGTCACCTTGCAACAAATTTTCATTGATTCTCAAGAGGTTGAGGACAATCTCAAATCCCGTGGAAAATTTTCAGATCAATTTAAGGATGAGGAGTGGAATGAAGACATAGATGACAGTGAACATGAACAAGAAGGATGCCATGAGGAGGAGTTGGAAGAGCATCCTATTGAGGAGCAAGATGTTGTCTCTTATTTCGTTAATTATGATCTTCAGGAAGCCTTTTGTTTACCTGTATATGATGAGTACAATAACTATTATGGGGTTGATTTCCAAAAAATATCAAAAATATCCTTTCGTCTAGAAAAATGATTCTTTTCAACAGTCTTATGAAAACATTCAGTCCATTTATGACATTTATGACCTCTATCATAGGGAAAATTGTGACTTAGTTCGAGGTAAGTCATTTCCATTATTCTTTTATTCATTTAATATTTTGAAATAAAAATTTGAAGTTTCTTATAGAGAAAAAATAGTTGAGCTGCAAAATCACACAAGTTTTTTGGAGCATAAGGATAAAATTATAAGTCAACAACAACCTTTCAATGTTCTTAGTGATCCTATGGTTCTCTATATGGAGAATTTTATTGAGATTGAAATGCATGATAAAGAAAATAATCAGAGTGTTTCCATTTGTTCTGAGAATGATCTTGCAATTGGAAACTTAGAACAAGAAAAAACAACATTTGAAGAAAATGATACAGTGAAGAAAGAAGCTTGTATGTTACTTGTTAGCGTCAGAAGTCACTCCTGGATTGCTAGTAGGAGCAGAGCCCGACGCCCATCAGTTTTATGTCACGATTGTTTGTAGATGGGTGATCAAATGGAAGGAAACTCGAAACAGTAGTGTTCCAACTCTGAAACCAGGCCAGGTATGCATGAGCAAGTGAGGTCTTGCGTAAATTTCAGACAGTGAGCTGTAGTAAAGGGTGAACAGGCGGAAGACTTGTATGAGAAGAGTGCAAAGGTCTGTTATAAACAGCGGGTTCCTAACAGACTGTAGGAGAAGGCATCCAAACGCAAGGTCTTCTTGCGTTTAAATACAGAAAACCAGAAAATACAATAATGCCACAATAAATCATTTATCATAACAGAAATGCAACAATTCGCGCGACTCAGTCAATCACGAACTCTCCTAGCATAAGATGAAAAACTAGACGGGGTAAGAAGAACTCTCTGTCATAAAACAAGAAATATCATCTACAGATACACAAGCTGAAAGCTGAAATAGATGCTAAAACATTACAGTAGGGAGCTCTGCTCAACCATCGATGCTTTACAAAATGGCAAAAATGCCTACATATAGCTTAAACAAAAACCACAGCAGCGCAAAACGAGAAGCTGCATTAAAAAAATTTGCATCTGCATGTCTTCTGATAGTCTGCGCATGCAGACTCTGGATGATCATGCACTTATGACAGACACAATGGGACTCCTGACTGTCCTGCAGTGGTTTGACAGACGCAATCTCCATCAGGAAGGACTATCGGTCTGCTTGTACGCTTGGTCCTTTCCTGGCCTTCTATTTATGGAAGAAGACGACGTTCAACCACCTTCACGACAATAATAATTTCTTCCTTGGGGATTGGGAACGACCTCGGCCAACTCTTCCCTCTGGGACGTGGAAGACCCCCCGTGCTACCACCTGGAACATTTGGACAGTCTGATGGATAAGGCGTGGAGGAACTGGCACACTTGACTTGGAAGGGGAAAGGGAGGTGATGGTGTCAACACTGTGAGGGTGAGAGGAGAGGTGATGAGGTGGTAGAAGATAAGAGGGTCCAAGGATGGGTGCGGTAGCGAAAGGCTGTCATGGAAGGGAGCGGGACACATGGCATGGGAAGAGGAGGCTCGGAAGGTGAGTGAATGGTGAGATGGGGGGAGGGACCACATGGACCAGAAGAGGGAAGATGGACAGATGTCAGAGGATGAGGAAGGGCTAAAGGGAGCGAGCCTCATCGCACGACAAGGAGGAGAACAAATGGAAAGAGGGAGGATGGTCCACAAGCTGACATGACGAGAAAGGGCCCACGCTGATTAAATGCAGAGAGGAGAGAGAGGTCTGGATCGCCTCTGCGCCTTTGATCCGGGCGCTTCAATCGCAGCCGTCGAAAAGATGCACCCCGGATTCCGGAGCCCCCCCCTCCGCTTAAAGGTAGAAAGGTGGAGGGGGTTTGGAATCACCCTGCGTGCCGTTGATTCAGGCGCTTCAATCGTAGCTGTTGAAGAGGTGCACCCTGGATTCCAAACCACCCCCCTCCGCTTAAAGGTAGAAAGGTGGAGGGGGTCCGGAATTGCTTGTACGCCGTTGATCTGGGTGCGTGGATGTCTACCGTCCAGATCCGTTTGCTGCTTACCACAGGCACATTTGCATCCTGAACTTAGGACAAGCGAGTTTTTTACCCATTCCTTTTCTTTTACCCCCATTACCAGAAATATCGCTAACATTTGGCTCCATGGGGGATAGAGTCGTCCTTGCGATTCTCTAAGAACTCTTTCCCACTACTGAAAATACAGGTCGAAAAATAAAAACAAAAAAAAATAAACGCTTATGCTTACAGGAGCTTATTTATGTACAGTCCTAAGCTAATAAAACACTTTACATGGGCTAGGTGAAAGAAAACTTCCACCATAGCCATTCAAGCATCTTCCTGGATAGAAGCTCCTTCCTTCTGTCAATGATCACCAGCAGATGGTGTAACCGTGACATCAGAACAGTTACACTCATCAACTCCTCCTTACAGGATAGAGTTGAGATGAAATAGGGCGGCTCCAAGGCATAGGGGAAATGCCACTCCATGTATTTGCTAATAGGGTCATCGAATGAGTGGCCATTTCCAAGGAATTGGCGAAATACAGCCTCTTCTGCTACACAGTTTTTCACACGCGGCCGAATGTCTCTGATAACCACAGGCGGGTGAATAACTGGAGTAGGCCCGCTGATCTCAGGTGGTGGTTGCTCACTGACTGGCTCTGAATGAAGGGCAAACTGCCCCTCTGGTTCTTTTTCCTCTTCTTGGCTCTCCCCCGGGTCAGATTCATATTCATCATAAATAGGGACCATGGGGTGGTTGTGCTGGATGACTGGCTCTTCAGTATATTTATAGTGATCAAATGTAGGATAAGCTTGCTACTCATCATCACTATAATATACATCAAAGAGGGGTTGTTCTTTATTGATATGCCCCTCTTCTAGAACAGTGATCCCATCGAAAATTTCTATTTCAGGGACAGTGGGACCTGCTGCTTCTGGATGCTCATACATAATCCTTTTCTCTTTAATCCCAGGTACAAATATATCATGAGAAACCCCCTGGGGGAAAAGAGAAGAAACCTCTTCCACAACTAACCCCCTTTTTAAAAAGAGAGGGTCTTCGTCATCATGAGCAGAGCTGCTAGGAACATTTGCCTCAACTCGATATCCAAGTGAGTCATCTACCACGGACCACATTTTCTCTATAAGCTCACAACTTCCACCAGAGGCATGTTGATTGTTATGAACATCTAAAAGAATAGAGGCATCTGATATGATGTCAGATGCTTCTGTTCTAGAGCTAACACAATTAATATCATTCAACACCTCTATTTTTTTATGGAAAATGCTTTCCTCCACAGTAAAGGCTTTATCATGGACATGGCCTTCGGGGCCAACAGAGGCTTCATGAAGCAAAGAAAACTCTTCACAACAGCTTTCAAACAAGCGAACAACAGGATAGTAGTCTTTACAAAATGAATTGAAAGCTGTATGAAAACCTGCTAAAGAACGGATGCTTGCAGCGGGAAGAGACCGAAACCATTCAAGAGCAGCTCCCTTCAAGGAAAACCTGAAGAGCTTAATCCAGACATCCTCATGCGTGATATGGTGTCGGTGGATAGCCTCATGGAAGTCCAGTAAATGATCAGTTGGTTCTTCCCAATTTGATGCATGAAATTCAGGGGGGAAATCTTCCCATTGGTCCCTATCAAGAAGTGCATTAGGAAAGCCAACTATCTGAGAAAAGTCACAGAAAGCAAACCTTTGAGCCAGAATTTTCTCCATATCGAACCAGTGGAGTCGCCAATCGATCCTCGAATCATGGATTCGTCGGGTGAAAGATGCGCAACTTCAAGTGTGTCTGGTCCTTGTTCACCATCAAAGGCTAGATCTTAACATTGTCGTTGCCCCAGGAAGCTTCTCAGGCTGAGAAAGCAGCCGCTGAAACCTTCTTGAGAAAACTCCTTAGGGTCAGCTTTCAAGTGTGCTAGCAGTAGTCACAGCTGAAACAGTGATGTGGAAACAATGGAGTCACCACAGTGGAGTCGCCAGGTGAATAGTAGCAATCTCAATAGTTCTGATATCTAATGCACCTTCATAATTAGCTAATCGTTGTCGTTCAATCCCGGGAAAAATATTCAACTTCGTCCCCGGCAACGGCGCTAGAAATGTTAGCGTCAGAAGTCACTCCTGGATTGCTAGCAGGGGCAGAGCCCGACGCCCATCAGTTTTATGTCACGATTGTTTGTAGATGGGTGATCAAATGGAAGGAAACTCAAAACAGTAGTGTTCCAACTCTGAAACCAGGCCAGGTATGCATGAGCAAGTGAGGTCTTGCGTAAATTTCAGACAGTGAGCTGTAGTAAAGGGTGAACAGGCGGAAGACTTGTATGAGAAGAGTGCGAAGGTCTATTATAAACAACGGGTTCCTAACAAACTGTAGGAGAAGATCCAAACGCAAGGTCTTCTTGCATTTAAATACAGAAAACCAGAAAACACAATAATGCCACGATAAATCATTTATCATAACAGAAATGAAACAATTCACGCGACTCAGTCAATCACGAACTCTCCTAGCATAAGATGAAAAACTAGACGGGGTAAGAAGAACTGTCTATCATAAAACAAGAAATCTCATCTACAGATACACAAGCTGAAAGCTGAAATAGCTACTAAAACATTACAGTAGGGAGCTCTGCTCAACCATCGATGCTTTACAAAATGGCAAAAATGCGTACATATAGCCAAAACAAAAACCACAGCAGCGGAAACGAGAAGCTGCATTAAAAAACTTTGCGTCTTCATGTCTTCTAACAGTCTGCGCATGCAGACTCTGGATGATCATGCACTTATGACAGACGCAATGGGACTCCTGACTGTCCTGCAGTGGTTTGACAGACGCAATCTCCGTCAGGAAGGACTATCGGTCTTCTTGTACACTTGGTCCTTTCCTGGCCTTCTATTTATGGAGGAAGACGACGTTCAACCACCTTCACGACAATAATAACTGCTTCCTTGGGGATTGGGAACGGTCTCGGTCAACTCTGCCCTCTGGGACGTGGAAGACCCCCTGCGCTGCCACCTGGAACAGTTGGACAGTCTGATGGATAAGGCGTGGAGGAACTGGCACACTTGACTTGGAAGGGGAAAGGGAGGTGATGGCATCAACATTGTGAGGGTGAGACGAGAGGTGATGAGGTGGTAGAAGATAAGAGGGTCCAAGGATGGGTGCGGTAGCGAAAGGCTGTCATGGAAGGGAGCGGGACACATGGCATGGGAAGAGGAGGCTCGGAAGGTGAGTGAATGGTAAGATGGGAAGAAGGGACCACATGGACCAGAAGAGGGAATGTGGACAGATGTCGGAGGATGANCCTCCGCTTAAAGGTAGAAAGGCGGAGGGGGTCCGAAATCACCCTGCGCGCCGTTGATTCGGGATCTTCGATCGTAGCCGTTGAAGAGGTGCGCCCTGGATTCTGGACCCCCCCCCGCTTAAACGTAGAAAGGCGGAGGGGGTCTGGAATCGCCTGTACGCCGTTGATCTAGGCGTGTGGATGTCTGCTGTCCAGATCCGTTTGCTGCTTACCACAGGCACATTTGCATCCCGAACTGAGGACAATCGATTTTTTTACCCATTCCTTCGCTTTTACCCCCATTACCTGAAATATCGCTAACATTACTATATACTTGTGAACATGAAGGAACTATAGACAGAGACCGTCCTTTCCTTTTTATCGATCAACAAGTGTTATTCACACATATTCTTCAATATCCTTTTGCATTTCTGTTGGACACATCATAGAAATAGACCTTTATGAGTTACATAGAATCAATCAGTGGAATTGGTTCTTCAAAGTGGATGATTTTTCAGATTGGATTTAATTTTCAACTTGAATTTCCATTAAGCAGGGTTATGCAAGGAATTCAATCAATAGACAAGGTCCTTGCATGGCTGCACTGGATTTTTGATGTCACATGATCAAGCATATTAGAGATCAGGTTATAAGTACGGGAATAAGCTCATCATAAGAGCATTTTTGTTTCTTTTTGTTTCTTGGTTTGTAGTAGATCAACAATAAGAATATGTATCCCAATGGATAAGGCACTGGAACTGTAATGTTCTTGGCAACTCACAGAGAGCATGCCATCCCCTGTGGAGCCAATGTTAGCACATGAAATGTTCAGGAGTAAAAAATTATGACCTTAGTCCATGTAAGAGTCCTGGTGTCATGATAGTGTTCATCATCATGAAATAAATAGGGGTCAACATTGGTATCTTAAACCCTGACCATTTTCAAGTTTGTTATACCAAATGAGCAATTTACAGTTTCCTCTTGCAACAATAACCTTATCAACTATATTACTATGCACTGCAAAATCTCTGTTTTCTAATAGATCAAACCTTCCTCAATTGAGATTCATCTAGGTCCGAGGTTTTAACCTATCAACTCATATTTTTCTACATAGACGTGGAAAATCTTGAAAAGATTTTCATAAAAACCTAGTTCAATCAACATTGCAAACTAGCACTGCGAATTTAACCACTGGCATTGCAAACCCTCTGTTTTACACAAAGTTGCTTCAATTCTTCCTATCTGCAGCCTCATCCAAGTTGTATTTTTGTTCTTCTTTTCTCACCTCCTACTTGCATCTTGTTCATCCTACAATTATTGGTGTGCATACAATTATAGCTTAAATGATGATTTTGGGTCGTGAGCTAAATTTACCATCTTCATATGATTTCTCCAAGGTTAATTCATGTTTCAATAGGTTTGTAGAAGGATCTGGAAGTTTTTTCCCAACTTCTTATGCAAGTTTTAAAGTTTGGAATCATTTTGGAGGTAAAAAAGCACCTATAGGAAAGTTTGCAATGCGTGTTGTCAAAGGCGTCGTGAACTGGTATTTTGGGACAGTTTCTAGCAAATTAGTACACAACAGAGTCATTATTTCATCATAACTTTTGAATTCTGATCTGGGTTCTTCTGAATTGTTTTTTGGAGATGAATCATAATATCATGGACTTGCTGACAAAAAATCATCTTGAACCAGTTTGTTATTTGGGAGAAAAGATGAAATAATCACTTACATAAAAGTTCGGAGCACATGTTGTCAAAGGCACTCCGAACTCTAACAGTTTGAGAAATATGAGTTGTAGGAGGGATTCCACCTATTTGAGGGGGTTCAAATGGTTTCCTAGGAGGTATTTGGACATGAGGGACATGTGTTCTATCACAAGATCAAGCAACATGACCTATTTCAAAAGACATTTATCAAAATGGACAAGATAAAAAAAAATAGGAGCTAGATGGATTTTCTGTTTCACCTTGTTGTAACAGCTCCTAGAGAAAAGGGAATCCAATGAAACCACTTGGGATTCGACCTATTTAGAGTAGGAAGGATGATACACACTATATATATATATATATATATATATATATATATGAGTTTTAGTATTGAGTAAAGGGTTGGATTCATGATCCAAGAGAGGAGAGAGCTAGAGGAGAAATTTAGTTGCGCATTTGTAAGCCTGAGGGCCTGTTTGTAATCAACATTTCTGCTAGAGGGGAAAATCCCCCTGTATTGGGTTGAGGTACAAGCAGAGCACTGAATTCCCTTAAAATACAGTTATATTCCTAAGCTATGCCAAAACTATCTAAACTGGAAGACAAGAGAGAGGAAACAAGGTCAATAGGTGCACCTTTGGTCCTTGTGGCTGGTGTAAACCTCTTTCACCTTTCATACTTCTAAGATTGTGGGTCTCTTCCCAAATCTGACCTACAAAAAGTTAGGAAAAAAATGCTACAACGTATACAATATCTACTTATCACCTTCATTATTCAGATATAGAAACAAATGAGAAAATCAATAAAAGCATAAAGACACAATGTTTTGGGACATGAAATAACTATTTTATTCAATATTAAGATTAGAAAGATTACAACCTTCGTCGGCAATCACTCCGCGAACCAGGTCCAGGCTCCTCTATCATGGTTCCAATTCCATCATTCCCATGCTTTCCTCTCACAACCAACTGATATCTTGGGAAAAGGGAAATGGTTGTATAAGGAGAAAGGGCTGGAGGGGAATGTTGAGCCTAATGGATAAGGCACTGGAACTGCAATGTTCTTGGCAGCTCACAGGGAGCATGCCATCCCCTGTGGAGCCAATGTTAGCACATGAAATGTTAAGGAATAAAAATTTATGACCTTAGTCCATGTAAGAGTCTTGGTGTCATGATAGTGTTCATCACCATGAAAGAAATAGGGGTCGGCATTGGTATCCTAAACCCCGACCATTTTCAAGTTTGTTATACCAAATGATAAATTTACAGTTTCCTCTTGGAACAATAAACCTATCCACTATATTAATATGCACTGCAAATTCTTTGTTTTATGATAGATCAAACCTTCCTCAATTGAGATTCATCTAGGTTCAAGGTTTTAACCTGTCAACGCATATTTTTCTCCTTAGACGTGGAAAATATTGCAAGTTTTTCATAAAAACCTAGTTCAATTCCTGCAAACCCTCTGTTTTACACAGAGTTGCTTCAATTATGTCCGTCTATAGCCTCATCCAAGTTGGATTTATGTTCTTCTTTTCTCACCTCCTACTTACATTTTGTTCATCCTCCAACTGTTTTTTTGCATACAATTACAACTTAAGTGATGATTTTGGCTCTTAAGCTAAATTTAGCATCTTCATATGATTTCTCCAAGGTTAATCCATGTTTCAAGAGGTTTGTAGTAGGATCTGGAAGGTTTTTCCCAACTTCTTATGTAATTTTTAAAGTTTTGAATCATTTTGGAGGTAAACATGCACCTACAGGAAAATTTGCAACGCATGTTGTCAAAGGCGTTGCGAACTAGTATTTTGGGACAGTTTGCAACAAATTAGTACACAACAATTAAATTCCGATCTGGGCTCTTCTGAATTTTGTTTTGGAGATGAATCATAATATCATGGACTTGCTGACAAAAACTCATCCTGACCTAGTTCGTCATTTGGGAAAAAAGGATAAAATAATCACCTATAGAAAAGTTCGCAGCGCATGTTGTCAAAGGCGCTGCGAACTCTAATAGTTTGATAAATCCAAGTTGTAGGAAGGATGTCACCTATTTGAGGGGGTTCAAATGGTTTCTTAGGAGGTAGTTGGACATGAGGGACATGTTTTCTATCACCAAATCAAGCAATATGACCTATTTCAAAAGACATTTATCACAATAGACAAGATAAAAAAAAACAAGATCTAGGTGGATTTTCTGTTTCACCTTGTTGTAACAGCTCCTAGACAAAAGGGAATCCAATGAAACCACTTGGAATTCGACCTCTTTAGAGTAGGAAGGAGGATACACTATATATAGGAGTTTCTGTTTTTTGAGTAAAGGGTTGGATTCATGATCCAAGAGAGGAGAGAGCTGGAGGAGAAATTTAGTTGCTCATTTGTAAGCCTGAGGGTCTGTTTGTAATCAACATTTCCGCTGGCGAGGAAAATCCCCCTATACTAGGTTGAGGTATAGGAAGAGCACTGAATTCCCTTAAAAGATAGTTCTATTCCTAAACTACCCAAAAAATATCTAAACTGAAAGACAACATAGAGGAAAGAATGTCAGTAGGTGCACCTTTGGTCCTTGTGGCTAGTGTAGATCTCTTTCACATTTGTTGCTTCCTAGATTGTGGGTCTCCTCCCAAAGTAGACCTGCAAAAACTTAGGAAAACAATTACACAATGAAAACGATCTCTACTTATCACCTTTAATATCTAGATATATACACAAATGAGAAAATCAATAAAAGCATAAAAACATAATGTTTTGGGACAGGAAATAACTCTTTTATTCAATATTAAGATAAGAAAAGATTACAACCTTCATCGGCAATCGCTCCGCAAACCAGGTACAGGCTCCTATATCATGGCTCCAAGTGCATCATTCCCATGATTTCCTCTCACAACCAACTGATCTCTTGGAAAAAGGGAATGGGTTGTATAAGGAGAAAGCACTGGAGGGGAATGTTGAGTCCAAATCTCAAAAAGGGATGCAAAACTTGGGCTAAGAAGGGGAAGAGATTTTGGAAGAGTTTACTTGTTCTCTTGCTTCTTATTGTGAATGAGACCCCGAGACCTCATTTTATATGAGAAAATATGGTTATTCGGTTTGGGGACAGGATACAATGGGTAAAATGGTTGGGAAAACCTCAATAGCCCATAAAATCCACCGAATTCCTTGCAATTTTCGGAGGTAAACACAGGATAACCAACATGCAGCTCGTGTATGTGCGTGGGATGACTAGTATGTAGCACATTGTGTATGCAGGCTATGAGTTTAGCAGGATGCGTACACTTTCCAAAAAATAGTTTTTTAAGAAGAAGCCTCAGTAGTATCTGGGAACAATATGTAATTGGAAAGACCAATGTCATGTATGCATAGGTAATGCATTTTTGGACTATAAAAAATTCCCCCTAATGCGTGAGGTCAGAAGAGCAACTGATGGCTGAAATACATTACAATATCTTTACCAGTGGAAAGGTACGAAGTCGAGTGAGCCCGGGACAAGTGTTCGAGAGCGTGCCATCTGTAAAATAGTGATAATCTCTCTGATGTGGACATAATCGTACTCGAGATGAACTAAACATGGCTTCCAATCAAGTGCACTACAGGTCCATGTCATATAAATGTCTATATAAAGTGTATTCACGAGCAATACACAATGGATATACAACTCAAAATCATTTGAATATATACAAGTACTAATATGCATCTTCAAGAAGTATTGATGCATGTGGCTAGAGATGCGGACTTCATAGCTCAAACAACAACTTCAAGATCTTCAAAACTCAGGTAGGAGTACAATAGGAGTGTAAGACTCACTACCCTGAGGTATTCGACATGTCGTCGGGGAAAGACCGGAGGATCTCGATCATCAGGAACATAACCTTATTGATTTTGAATCTAAACTTGACTGTACTCTCGGGATGGGCGACTCATGAAAGTCAAGAGATAAACTACAGAATGTTCGAATCAGGTTGGATAAAACTTCCCTTGGAAAAAATCATGACAAAATGATGAGACTCGGGAAGCTGAAATTTGACATAAGTCTATGATAGAGAAGGCACCACAAACTCTCCATATGTTTGGAAAAGTAACCAAATGGAGGAGGACACAAATCTATGTAGTGAGAACATCTTCCTAAGGTCATTCTATATCCCAATGCTTCACGAACAAACGAAAGGATGTGTTTTGTCCAAGGGCGACTATCTTGTTGCCAAAAAAAAAGAATGTATATCACGTCCCCTCTTTTTGGAATATTTGATTTTTTTGTCTTTTTCAAGTTTTTAACGAGCTTGAAAAAGAATAAAAGAATGCTACGTTACAAAGGAGGAACGAGTGTCATGGGAAAGAAAAATAGTTCCAAGCACATGGAACATACTGATGCTCAGTGCAAGGAGGCATGTACAGGATAAGGAAACACATGAAAATTCCTCTATGGGTCTATTAGCACTCTGTAAATTTGTTCGACTAATAAAACAAACGACATAGGTAACCTACAAACAAGTTTAGAACTGGGTACCAGCCTGCTCATCTCTGAGAGGGCTCTCTCCTGTCACTTGGTCTTTAATATATGAGTTTTGTTTAACAAGTCAATGGCTAGGTTTTGTTGCTTTGAAGAGTTTTTTTATAATTTCACTGCCAAGGAAGGGGAGTGACACCTAGGGCTATGGAGTCAAAATTATGAAAACAAATGGAAAAACTGACTGGTCGATAGAAATCTCCAGAGGATAAAGGCTAAATGAGGCGATGAATCTGAGTTATAAATTTTAATTTGTAGTGTAATAAGAAAGGAAAAACATGTAACTGCATCAGAGCATTAAATAAAATGAATTCTCACTTAGTTAGGATGAACTTAACAGAGTTTAAATTGCTCAAGATGAGAGCATCACAAGATGAATTCTGGGCTTTTAACTATCCAATTTAAACAAAAGACATAAAAATGGAATTTAAGCACACGGGAAATACATACGAAGAAAAAAGATGAAACTTAGACCACCACCATTAGAATCTTTTGATGGAAAACTCAGGACATCTTCATGTGCATTCTATTCTACTTCAGAAGATTACATTCAAATTCCAAATAGCTAAAATCGTGCCCTTGCACTTCTACCAACCCATAATACATTTGGAACTCCTAATATTTATAAAAGCTGAGTTCCTTCGGTTTGAAACTGATTACAATGATTATAAAGAAACGTTTTGATTTTGTAACCAATTACAATGATTATAATGAAACGTTTTTGTTTTGAAACCGATTACAATGATCAACAAGAAAATGTTTCTTGATCCAGATTATGGATCCTCTGGTGTTTTGATCCCTTTCTTTGCCCTTTGACTCTGTCTCGACCCTTCGTGCGATCCACTGTCTTTCATTGACATCTGGAAATCATTTACTGGGCCCTGGAAAACTTCATTTTGTCTTACCCAGTCGAACTATCTCCTTCCATTGCAAGTTAGAAGGAATATCATAATCTATCATTTCCTTTATCAGAATCTCTAGGTCAATGCAGGAATCATATGACATGACTGGAAGTCCAAGCTTGACTGCTTTAAATTGATTCAGAATTTCAAAGCCTGTAATCATATGCTCAACTAATGTAGCTCCTTTTAGATTTTCCTCCAGGGTTTCAAACTTAGAATGATCCATTCTGCACTGAGTCAAATGAGCATTGTATTCTTCCTGATCATGCAATTTTCCCTTGCCATCCCAAAATGGTGGAAGACCTTTGGCAAACAATTCTTCAAATGAATCTTTGAACTATTGTACACTCCGTTCCATCTGTGTTGCCTTAGTTTGGACTAATTTCAACATGTTATGTTTAGCAATAACCTTCCTAGCCCAGATAATCAATATAGTTATGTCTTTAACCCCAATAGTCTAAAGGTCTGCAATAGGAACAACGTTGAGTATATTTGTGGCATTCTGGGCCCATTCTAATGGTTTCTTTGCTAAAGTTTCATTCACAACAGTGCACCTATTTCTAGATGTAATGGCTATGTTGTCTTTATCATTAATGAAATTCAAATGTGAACTGAATTTGGCAGCTTCAGCAACTATAGAGTCCTAGATGATATGATTGCCCCCCTGCAACATACCTTTGCCTCTTAACCTTACCTTCAATTTATTTATTCTCTCTTGCAAGACTTCATTCTCCTTTTGAAATTGACCTATCCTTTCATCCTTTGCATGCAATTCCTGCTTTAATTTATCTATGCTTCCTTTCATCCCTTTGATTTCTCCTTCTTTCAAGCTAACTTGTGACATAGCCTGGACAAGTCCTTCAGTGTTTGACCCAACTTCTGCAGTAGGAGCTAGAACTACAACCTTGTTTAGCAATTTTGTCTGCTCTTGTGACCATTTCACCTTTTCTTGTTCTAGCTGCAACACCCTAGCCTTGTAGTCCAATTTCTCTTGACGAAGTGTTTCCTTTTCCTGTTCTAGAGAAACCAATTATGTTGTTTGTGGATGCTCTATAGCAGGCATTTTCAATTTATTCTTCAAACTTTGAATTAATTTGTCTTTCTCATCCAATGAGGATTTCAACCCTTGGGGGCCTTCAGATTCCAACCTCTTGACCTGAGTCTGCCAAGGTCTTCTAGATCCCTTTTCTTGCCTCAACTATCCTTCCAGTTTCATTGCATAAGATGATAGTTTTGAATTCTTTAAACTTAACCTCAAGTAATCAAAATATAGCATGTCACTGGTGTGTTTGTGAAATTTGACCTTGTCTGGGGCACTAATGTTGTCATATTTTATCTTTATCTCAGATACTTTGTCTTTGTCTGCAATTGCAATGTTAAAGGTCCTATTTTCAACATCCCTTACTGTGAACAGAGAAGATTTATGCTGAGAAATAGTTTCCACTTCAGGGACTAAATCCCTCATCTCACCCAGAGCTGTGTTTCCCTTCTCAAAATATTTTTTTTCCAAATCTTCTCTAAACTGATAAACTAACTCAGATGTTTTATCAAAGATGTATTTCTTGTTGCTAAAGGTTCTTGATCTACCTTCACTTTGGAGTTTATTTTCCTTTTCAACCTCTATGGTGCTAGTACCACTTTCCACCATATCTAGATTTACTTGGTCTCTGGGCTCTTCTCCTTATAAATCCACAATTTGTGTTGGGTCTATAACTTTCATCTTCATAGGAGAAGTCTTCTGATCACTGATTCCCATGGCCTCTAAACTGATTCTCTTGTTGTAAACAATTATCTTAGGAACTTTGATTATCAGCTTCTGAGGAGCTTGTTCTATTTGAATTTGTTGCAGGGTTGCTTCCATATCAACATAGACCTCTAGATTAGCTAGCTTATCAAAACCCTCAACCTGTTCATGCTCATAAGGGGCCTGTTTTTTCATCAGTATTCTCTTGGATATGATTTGGTGTGGATCATACCTTCTTCCCTGTAACTGTGAAAAACCAAACTCTTTGAGCTTTTCTTGAACCTGAAATAAACATCATCTGGATTTGACAATAAAGGGGCCAATGATAAAAGGGAACTTAAGGTTGGAGGATTTGTGCAACTTAGGGAAATGCTCTGTCTCAGATATAATTCTTTGTCTGATGAATTCAAGGGAAAAGATTCTAGGAGTCAGAAAAATAGGCAATAGGTAAGGGGATTCATGAAAACCATAAACCCAGATTACTATTGAGTGCATGAATAATACCCAATCCCCTACTCTGTTCTCTAGAATTGGATGTAGATAGCTTCTCATGTCATCCAAAACTATAGGTAAGTTGGTATTGAAAATCAAACTATAAACTCTGGACATCACTTTGTTGATGAGGATAAGTAATGTAATTCTTTTGCATTCAGTTGACACAAATGATTCTTCAGGAAATCCCCTCTTGTTCGTTTCCAGGAAAATTCTCAACAAATAGGTGTAGTATCTAAAATGTCTTTGGGAGAAAAAATTCACTAGTTGTTTATGGCTATTATCAGCTAGGAATTGATCAAAGATGATACAGACTGACAAACCAAAGTCTGATTTAAAAAAGGTCTAAAGGGAAATGAGCATGAATTCAACCACATATTTGTCATTGTCTAGACCTAAAAATTGACTCAATAGGGAGCAAACTCATTGGACTTCGATGACCATTATATTTACATTCATCGACAAAGACAGACCTTCAGAAAAATATTCAGGTTTGATAATTGTCTGTAAAAATAGATCTTGGACCTCTAATGGGCATTCTCTATATACCCTAATCAGCTTCTCTTTGTTGAAAGGTTCATAAATTGCAGAAAAAGACTCTGGTATATCGAGGGACTCTTGAATTGACAGACTCTCTACCCTACACAAGACCTCGGACCCTCGTTTATTCACAACGACTCTTTCTTCATGGGAATATTGTTCGACGCACCAACCTATAAATTCGGGAAACGAGAAAGAAATTTCGACAGCATAAGGGACTATGATGGCCTGGACTGCTTCAAGGAACGATATACATCTTCCTACTTTATCGGACAGGTTTCTTCTGGAGACAGAGATACGAGAAATAGTGATTTCAACATAAAAAACATCTATGTCTCGGTCAATTAGGGATTCTTCATTTGCCACAGGATCTTGTTCTGTTATTGAGGTTATGATGGGATCCATGGTTGTGATGAAGAATACCTAGAAACGAGCGGAACCGGTGTGCCGAGTTAGTGTACTGTTGAGATACAGGTGGAAGACGATAGTCGCACCGAGGTTCTAACGGTCCAGTGTTCAAATAACAATCAAATAAAATAAATGACTAAAGGTCCCTTTATACTTTTCCATTTTTCAGGGGCGTGAGAAAGTGGTTTGAGGCAACCCACGTTTCATCCATAAATGCACCTGGTGGTGCCACATACCTCCGAGAGAAAAACGTGGTTTAAATTTCGGGACCAACCTTCAAAATTAAACCCTGTGCAGCTTTGCCCCCCGAAATCATTCTCGACCATTGATCTTGAGAACTCACGATCCACGATGCTTCAGACCCAATCATCTTAGTGCTCCTGTCATATTTATCTCTTCCCTGCCATATCCAAGCCCTTTCCCAGTTTATCAGGATTCCAAACCAAATTTAGCGTTTCCGCCAAATTTTGAAATCTTGATTTTGCACAATAAAAATTTAATGGTGACTAACATGGGTTCCAACTGAGGATGATATCCTGTCAACGAGGTAGCAAAGAATGAAAGACCAATTTCTCGTTCATTGGGCTTTATTTCACTCATGCAACTAAATCGATCAACAACTAACTCACAAAACTTTGTTCACATAACTCCAATTATACTCAGCATAAATATAGGGCATTCGCTTCGGGATTCAATTTTCTGTTGTTTTGATTTCAAATGCTTCAACTGAAAAAAAAAATGGTTATATACAATGAAATGGAAAGGGTGAAAACTTGTTTAAGCGAGATAATGCTTGATAAACCTATCATTCATAGGTCCCCCACCAATGAGATCTTCATTAATTTCATGTCGCAGATAAGCATTATTTCCATGGTATGCCACAATTTTGAAAGGTCCCAACCACAGATAGTCAAGTTTTCTATGCTTTCCTCTGTCTTCATTCCTGGCATCCCACTTCAATAGCAAATCCCCCACTTTGAAATCATCTTCCTTAGTATGCTCGTCAAAATATTTGTTAATCCTGTCTTGGTGGACTTGAGAGTTGTTGAAGGCTTTCTCTCTTGTTTGGTGAACATTGATTAGTTCATTGATCCTCCTTTGAGTGGCATCTAGTTCAACATCTTTCTCATGTAGCAATCTCATCACTAGAAATCCTAATGAAGTAGGAAAAATTGTCTTTGTGCCATACACAATCTGGAAGCGTGAAGTGGCAATAGACCTTTTAGTAGTAATCATGCTAGCTCATAGTGCATAGATAAGCTTCTTGTGCCAAGCTTTCTTGTTATCCTACAAAAGTTTCTTGACAATTCTGGTCAAAATTTTATTGGATGACTCAGCCAACCCATTACCTTGAAGGTAATAAGTTGTGGAATGGCCAAGAGTTATATTGTAATCACTGCAAAATTTTTCCATCTTTTTGGACTTGAATGTTGCTACATTGTGAGTAATGATTTTAATTGGACAACCAAATCTAGACAAAATATTGTTTTCCAAAAACTGAATGATAACAGTATAGGTGGCTTGCCTTGTGGGAACTTATTCAATCCACTCGATGAAGTAATCTGTGGTTGTCAGTATCCACTTATGCTGAGCTAAGGACTATGGATGAATTTCTCCTATGAAATCAAGGCCCCATTGCCTAAATGGTGATTCAATAGAGATAGGCTTCAAAGGCAAAGGCTGCAGTTTTCTCTTCCCATAAAAAAATTGGCACTCATGACAACTTTAAACTTCTTTGTAAACATCAGAAAAAATGCTAGGCCAATAGAACCCTACCCTCCATATTTTGTGCACAGTAGTTTTCCAAAAATGGTGCCCCCCACAATCACCTTTATGAAACTCTCTAATGGTTTTTTCTACTTCTTCCTCCAAGAAACAACTAAGCAAGATCCCACCTAGATCCTTCCAATACAAAGATTAGTCTAGAATGCAAAACTTTGATGCCTTTAGCTTCAAAAACCTGGCCTTGGTTTTGCTCAATTCAGGAGGAGGCTGCAAATTTTTCAACACATAAATAATGTTAGCATACCATGGAGAGTCAAAGAATTTTTCGGATACCTGAGGGACCTTTTCTTCTTCTGAATCTGCTGATAAAACAACAATGAAATTAATTCCCAAAAGCTCACAATTTGACTGTGCCATCAACTTTGCAAGTCCTTGCCCCTTGATATATAGAGAAAACATTAATATATAGTTAATCATGCTAGCAATTATCCTATTCAAATCCAGAGAATTACATTCAAAATGTGAAGTAACATCCATCTATATTTTTATCATATTTATAACTCACAATATATCCTTGCTATTCTGGCAAACAATCAACCCTTAAAATATGCAGAGACATTGAGAAATCCTCATATATGGGAGTGTGGTAGAAGAGTAATAGAGAGAACATTAATATATGGTTAATCATGCTAGCAATTATCCTATTACATACAAAATGTGAAGTAACATCCATCTGTATTTTTATCATATTTATAACTCACAATATATTCTCACTATTCTGGCAACCAATCAACCCTTAAAATGTGCAGAGACATTGGGGAAATGAWTCTGCCTATAACTGATAATATATCTCAATATTCTTCTTATTTAATAACTATTATGTSCCAATTGTTGCTGGAAGTATTGTTGCTCCAGTCCTGATTTATATGCATGGAACATCTRTGCCGACATTTGAGTTGGTCATTGTGAAATATTTAGCGCAGAAACATGGGCAATCCAAGTAAAGGTGGCTTGTCCAGTAGCTGCACTGAGTTGCTTGAATTTGCACAAGCGGCGAAGAGGTCAGAGTTTCCGCTGCCTTTTGCTTAATTCGTCGATTCAACCTTGGGTTACATAATAATCAACTTCTTTGTGAAGAGCGCGATGTGTTCTTCCAGTGGTATATTTAGAACGGAGCCTCTGGATGGCACAATCTCAACTATCTCCACGTCTTCATATTATGATCAGGTAAGCACTGGCAACTCTACAATTTTAGTGTCATCCTCTAAGTTGGGATGGGAAAGCTGTCAGTGAAGAAGGCACTTTCCATAGAGCTTTCCGACAAGAGTGTCCTTTTGTTGGTGAATTCCTTAGCCAGAGATATTTGCTAGGTTTTCCTAGGCATACTTTTCCCTCTTTTATTCATGCTCAAGAGCACAATGAACATGGCAATGAACAGTGCTTATTTGACAATGGAACCAGTGTTAGGTGTACTATGGGTTCAATACTGACATTACAGTTATTACATGTGAAGATGTTAACTATTCTATGCAAGTGTGTTATTATTTACAGAGTTATAGAATTACCTATGCGCTAGTATGTGTAGATGTTAAGAAATTACAGAACATGTATTAATCTCATTTGATCATTTAAGTTAAAAATTAAAAAAATATTTATAAAATTTTGTTTATACAGTAAATTTTCATGTTTTTTCTATAAAAAGATTTGTAATTTTTATCTTTCCTTAAAATGGTTAATCCAATTTCTATAAAATAAAATTATTTTACTTTAAAAATATCAAATTTCTTTGTTATATCAAATCTTTAAAATTTTAAAATTTTGAAAATTAATAAATTAACCAAAATTTCTATACTTAAAAATAAATATGAATCCTTCAATGTCAACGCCATAATAAAATCCACTCGAGAGAGCTAGCCTGGCCCTAATTAACGGTTACAAGACCAAAAAATAATAATAATCTAATATGGTCATGGACCTGTATTGAGCTATAATTGAATTGTGCATGGAAACCAGGAAAGTAAGTAGTCATAATCCACCATCCTCAACTTTGGAGACTAATCCAGGGTTCTGTAAAATTGTTCTAACTTCCATGACAATTCCTTGCAGGTGCTGCAAGGGACATTAAGTGGGCATCACAAATACAGAGTGAAATTCCAGGATGAACTCAACTACCGAGCTTCACAACTAAAAAAATTGAACAAAATCAAGAAATTCAAGTCGTTGAATAAATTCCAAACAAGACGTTTAGGCAAACTTCGACTGCACTTTCGATCAAATTTCTTCTCTCATCCTTGAAAACAGTGTACCCCCCTTCCTTTAAGAAGAACACCTGATGAAAGAAAACATGACATAGTTAGAGCTATCAGCAGAAGGTTAAACGTATTTACTTTCAGGAGCTCAGAACTGCGACCTTGAGCAGAATTCAGTACCAGGACTAGCCTTTGTAGCAAAGGTTTGACCAGGAACTTACCGGAGAAGAGCTCAGGTAACACCAAGAATAGAATAGCTGATCCTTCGAATAGAATAGCTGATCCCTTTCTCGTCCTGTAAGGTATAATTTAATCCTGCTGGAAGTTAAGGTATAACCCTTTCCGGATAACTTAATCCTGCTGGAAGTTAAGGTATAACCCTTTCCCGTTAGGTAAGGGTTATAACATACCTTAGATAGGAAGGGACCTAATTGAACTACTGTCAAATAAGTAACCTTTAGAAGAGCTCAGGTAAACGATAACCTTGAATCAAGTTCCACTAAGGTAAGCCAAACACATTTTGTCCCCTAACTCCAATATAAATGGATGGAAATTTAAAATACAAATTAATCAAAGGTGCATACCAGGTACTCGATCTGCATTTTACCACCATAAACCCACTTCATCTGGGAGGAAGCTGGAAGAGAAAACTATTCTGCCCTTTCCATTGATTTCCGCTTCCTGAATGATTATTAGGTTAAAAACAAAAAACAAAGAAACATAAAGCAGATGTCCAAGTATTTTTGCTCTGATACATTCATGGAAATGTCATTCGACCTTGAGAAAAGTAACAAGTACCTGTTGAAGATCTAGTTCAGCAACCTAATTTTCATCATCAAATTCAGCTCTATTTTAAATCTCAGACAGAGGAGAACATCATCAAATACATCTTTAAGACCGCATAGGAAGTCTTCCACGATCACAATCCGTTAGAAAATACTGTCATCATTGGCTTTTCAAACCAGACGCCTTTGGATCTAAAACAACAACTCACCCACCATTATTACAAATTTCACATCACCAAAATTGACTTCTAACCACAAGTCTCTTCACAGAGTCTTACCTACAACCCATCTGCTTGGAATACTAAAGGTATTCTTCAAGAGTGAGAAATAACCTCTTTAATTTCCAAGGAAACCAGACCTTGGACCAAAATTAAGGGACTTCTAACATTTTATGTTTTTCAAGAGTGAGAAAGTTGCTCAGATCTTTACAAGATCCTGCACAATATGTTAAAAAAACAACCGGCTTAACTTCTTCAAATTCAAATTTGTCTGCTGCGTAAATACAAAAGATGAACAATATAGATATTTTGGGAAAAAATGAGAAAAACCCTAAATTCAAGAACTTGCAATCAATTCTGCATATTTAATAATAAATTTTCATCTGGAAATGGCCGTGAAAAAGCTAAAAAACAATCAAAAGAATCTAAGGAAATGCAAGTAGCCAAAATATTAGTAATCGTACAAAAGTAATATTATTAATTCTGCATATTTAAATTTATTTTTAAAAAGTCTATTAAAAATTACAAGATACTAGTACTTCACAGTCTACATTAGCCATAAAACTAGTACGAGATGGAAGAAAGGCATCCTTTATTAAACAACAAAACTTCAGCCATATAAAAATAGGAGGCCGAGGCCTAAGAAAATACTACTGTAGCCCTGCTGCGTATGTTATCAAAGAGCTTCTTCCGAATCTTAATGGCCCTCAGAAATACGAGTCGAAAATAGCTCCATTCCCAATACTTCGTCCCTCCGTAGCAATCCACATAGTAATTGGCCCTCAGAAAATAGCCCCAGTCTCACTATGCTTTGCCAATTATTATGTGGATTAATACAGAGAGAAGAAATACTAATTACTGTGTGGTTCTCCGCCATGGCTGCTTTAAAACACAGGAGCCACACTTTGCTGCTGCAAGGCCTCACAAGCATCAATAAGAAGAATGAGTAGGGAAATAAAATGTACACCACCATTACCTGTAAGCCATGCATTCTCCTTTTATCATTATTTCTCGTTGTCCGCTATCGAAGGTGGGTGGCCCATTTTACTGCATGACAGGTAAGGGAGATGATGAAAACTGCACGGTTCATTCCAAAGTAAACAATTGCTGGTCCACCGCCATTTCCATCGCACGACGCATACCATGTAAGGTAGAGGTCCAATCACTTGGAGTATTAAAGCACCGTTCCCCACTCATTACCGACGATGAAAGCTCACCCTTACTGCACTGAGAAAGCTCACCTGTACTTCGCTGCATTGATGACTGCACATTTATTTGGTTTTTACCTGAATTTTGACAGTGGAAATTGCAGTGAAAGTTCAAAAACCAAAAGAGCACGGGACATTTCAATATATGCTTGTTCATTGCATTGCTGTCATGCGACTTCATGTTCCATTTTTCCTGTATTTGGGTTGGGTTTTTGCCTCTGGATGGCTTGGATTTGGTTACATTTTAGATATGACGGAGCTTTATGTGTAAAAATGTATACTCTACATCCATCTTAATTTCAAATTTATGAAGTGTCGACAACATGAAAATATTTACTTAACTTTAAATTTATCCCAAAAGAATGAAAAGGAAATAAATTTATTTATAAAGAATGAAAAGGGAATAAATCAATCAAGATGAAAATACAAATGTTGCATATTAATGGATTTGATCCTTTCTTTCTTACATTTAAGATTGATTGGTCTAGATTGATTCGATTCCAGTCAAAATTTATATGATTATGATGTATATTTATATGTTTTAAATGAATTTGATACTTTGAAATTTATTAAGTAATTAATTGAATAATTTTATCATAAAAATTTATATATGCAATATTCAGATCATCAAATGCTACTAGTATATTGTCTTCTCTTTTAAATTCTTTATCTAGATCTATCTCTATATTTGTTCTTGGATTATTTTTTGAATGAAAGTTTGAACTCAAACATAAATGTTATTTAAACTTCTATATCAATGTCTCTATTGATGTTGGTCTTGGTCATTCAAAATCTAGATTTATTTGTTCATACCATTCCTTAGCTATCATTTGTTGCAACTGAATTTGTCACCATGCTCTTTGATGTCTTCTTCAATCTTACTTTTGTTTATCAGTCATCTACTCTAATTTCTTCTCTCTACGTCTCTTAATGTGTTCTAGTGTCTATCTTCTTGAATCCTCAACAATTATATCATCTATTTCCTTGTTATAAGAGGACATGATAATGTGAATTATTTTACCATGATTGTAACCAAAACCCTATCACAAAGAGAACACTGAAATCAACATATAAATCAATGTACTAATCATTAAAATCAATCTTATCCTCTAAAAATATTGAAATCTCTACACATCCACATGTTTTAAAGTGTAACTATAAAGACAATTTTTTTTTAAGTCTCTTAGTACACTTGTTGTATTACTTGGATGATTGTTACCAATATGACTAACAAGTTCAATATTTTCCACTACATTATCCAACCTTATATTTAATTTTCTTTCCTACATTTTTGTACTCTTGTTGTATTACTTGGATGATTGTTATCAATATGACTAATAAGTTCAATATTTTCCATTACATTATCCAACCTTATATTTAATTTTCTTTCCCACATCTTTGTTGTTCAGAGTCTTGCTTTCTCTTGCAATTTGTATTAGTCACATTGCTTTTTGTTGTTCATCTTTCCATTTTCTTAGATCTTCCTTTTTTGATCAATCATCTATTTTAAATTCTTCTCTTTATGTATTTTAACAAATTCTCATACGTGTTTTTTTTATATGCTTAAAATTTATATCATTCATTTCCTCATTAAAATAGGAGAGAATAGTGTGAATTATTATACCACTATTGTAACTAAAACTTTGTAACAAAGAGAGGAATACTGAAATCAACACAAAAATCAATGTACTAATCACTGCAGTAAAGATTGAAATAAATACACCAAAATCAATCTTATCCACATTAAAAACACCAAAATTAATGTACTAAAATCAATTTGTCCACTCAAAAAACACTGAAATCAATGTATTATATTAACAATGCAATGACAACTTAAAATGATGAATCAGGCCTAATACACAACACTGAAATCAATGTATTATATTAACAATGCAAAGACAATTTAAGATGATGAGTCAGGCCTAATACAGAACACTGAAATCAGATCAGTGAACACAACAAGATGATTAATTTCATCCTATAGCTACACAAATTGAAATAAATATACTAATCATATAATAGTTAGTTTCATCTATACTCAAATTAATTAATGCTTCCATTGTTTCATTTCAAATTAATGCTTCCATTGTTTCATTAAATGAAGCCCAATTAAATTATGTTACTCCCAGATCTCTGGAAATTTCAAAGGCCTGTTAACATGATAAAAATAAAAGTAAATCTAAGGAAAAAAATGTTCTAGAGTACAAAGTAAGAGATAGTATCTGCAAAAGCAACACGACGATCAAGGTATGTTGTATCTTGTTGAATATGAAGTACAGATATTGCTATGGAGTCTTAACATAGGCTTGACATGTAGAACCAACTTTAAGAATGGACAGTTCAAGATCCTCGTTAATTGGGTTTGCCTTTTATATTGTGTTTTATCATGTGGTATCTTGATTAAATCATCAAGAATAAAGTGTAGCTTTACCTCATGTTAAGCATACATTTTCCTTATTTTTCATATCACAAAATAGTGTCCGTAAAAATATGTTGGGTTTATTTTTATTCCGAGGCTGGGATCAATGCTATATTGAAATGTGGTGAAAGCAATTGTCAAATTACACACTATATTTTTGTTATATATTACATACTTTCTGGTGCACAAAAAATGCCTAAACTCATTGTAGATGTACTTAATATATAAGTAGAAATGAAGTATCCAATGATAGATTGGTAGAGAGACAATAATGTATGTTTTAGATATAAAGAATTTGGAATATACTATACACACTCTCTAGAATTAGGTTGCCTGCCCCACCAGTCACGTGGACTTTGCACTAAAGTTCATCATTGAGTACAAATCTCGCGCTACATAAACAACATCCACGTGGTTGTCAGGTCTATATTTATAATTACAGGTCTATATTTATAATTACAGGTTAGAACAGATGGCTGTTCAAAGTTAGGGTTTATAACATCCACGTAGTTGTTAGATCTATTTTTAGAACAGGATGCTCTTCAAAGTTAGGGTTTATTTATTCATGTTGTGACCATATTTAGTTCAATGGGTGTGATTGTGTCCTACTCTCAATTCAAAAGCACCAAGTTATTCTTACACATGCTCCAAGTGATTCAAGACCCAACGAATGGTATTCGTCCCCTAAAGGCCAAATACACTGTGGGATCATCCTCTTCCTAACACACATCATCTTCTTGTTTAGATTAAGGAAATCAGCGTATTTTGGTTGTTGAGTAGCTGAAGTAAAAACAGAGTATAAAAAACGATAACAACAAAGCAAACACAACACATCAGTAATCACACAATTGACAGAGTGATTTATGTGAAAACCCAATGAGGGGAAAAAATCACAGGTAATGATAATCGGTATTCTTTTATTCAAGGGAGAATTACAATAGCCAACCCAGGCATACAACCATCCTCTCCTCTCATACCTTGCTCCTTGCACAAACTTGCACTCACATTGCACTCTACTTCTATGGGTATGCTCATATATATAACATATATCACTCAGTTACACAGACTGATCATGAATAGATCACATAGTTACATGAACAGTTCATAAATAGATTACATGCATGTGCATGTGCATGTGACCACATGAGGAAATTTGTTGGCATGTTTCCAACAATCTCCACCTTGACAACAATTTACCTCATATATCATGCTCTTAATTAATTCATCACCTTTTCTACAAGCCAAGAGAAACCAAACACCATCACAGCTCCACAACTTCTCTGACAATACCATTACGTGAACATGCCTCAAGATTCACTCCAGCATGGACCATTTTGTCTCCATCAGTAATCTGTCTAATAGACCAATGCACTTGTCCAAATATCATGAATCATAACCACAGACCAAATCACTGCAACGACTCCAGGTGATACTTGTGCTTATGTGTTTGAAGCACCTATTTCCATGCTCCTGACCTATTTTTTTGATATGTCTACTAACGGCACCAACTGCATGTGAAATGATGACCATTTCTCCGTCGCAATCATCAAACTTCCTACTAGCATATAATACTCGAGACATATAACCCTTTTCTTCTTCATCAATTAGGACATAAACCTGAAGAGAATTTACAATGGAAAGCCAAAGGGATTTGACTAGTTTCACAGTATTCATATTAAATTTCCTGAGTATCTTCACCACGTACTTATGTTGTGATAACCAAGCTTACCATATTTCCTGTCTCTATGTATTTCCATGCCCAAGATTTATTTTGTTGCTCCCATATCCTTCATAACAAACTTCCTAACCAACTAAACCAACCTATTGATCTCAACCATGCTTGTGCTTGCAACAAGCATAACATATAACACCAAGATAATGAATATACCATAAACACAATGGTTATACTCACTTGTTGTAAAATTTGGCTCACCATGAAGGAATCAAACATCTTGTACCATTTGCCTAGCATGCTTCAGTCCATACAATGTTTTTGAGTTTGCAAACAAATCTTCTATTGTGATTTCGAACTAACCATTCTAGTTGTTCCATATACATACCCTTATCCAAAAAACTCCATGTAAAACAATTTTAACATCTAGTTATACTATCAAAACAAGTGCTAACACAACATGAATAGAAACAAACTTTTAACAACCCGTGAGAAAATTTTATGGAAATCAATACCTTCCAAATACCTTTTTGCTACCACCCATGCTTTGAACCTTTCATATTTTACTATGTTTAACTTTATAAAAGGAGATTCATCAAACACTACATCTCTGTCCATCATGATTCTGTGGGTAGTAGGATCCCACAGTTTGCACCCCTTAACATCATCAACATATCAAAGATATACCTGTTTGATCTGAGTCCTACTTAGACTGTTGATAAAAAACATAAGAATCACAACTGAATAATTTCATATTTGAGTAATTACCAAATGACCTGTTCATACATTTTCCTGAATCTTCCTGTCTTTTGCAACCGATGGTGACTGAGTTACTAGATAGCACAATTGTTTTTGTCCACAACTATTGTTGCAACTTGGCATTACTGAACATGCATATTCGATCCCAACTTCCTTGCAATACTTTCCAAGTTCCATGCATATGAACTTACCTTCATCATATATTCTCAAACACTTGATTGACCTGTCAACACATCAACCTTTCTATAGACCCACCTTTAAAATTGAACACATTGCTCCACCTCAAACTTTGCATTCAAACAACTTTAACCAAATCCGGCCAAACCAACCAAATAATCCTTCATCACTTACCTCCAAGCCCATTTACAATGGAGTTCATCAGGCCTTTTATAGGTTTCATTACATGCAATCCATGGACACAATACCACAGGATACCCAAAACACATGGACCTAAAAAACCACATTCTTTGACCTAAAAACAGATTTAACTCATTAACTCTTTCACCGAGTCAAGATTAACCAAACATACATGCCCCCCCTCCCACCAATATTCAATCTAGCTAAATATATGTCTAGACTTTTCATAGGTGACCTGATAAACCAGGGGTATGCATGCATATCTAGGTCTTACAGACATATGCTCATTTACATGCAATCAATAATTTCTACAACTCCAAAGTAAATAAAATTATTATTATTATTTCATGGTGACTCAACCATCACTGCCCTGCACCTTCTATGTGAACACAGATGGTGAGACACAATAGACAGACAAAACTTCATCAACCATACCTGTAGCTAATTTTGTTTCTATTATGGAGTCCTCTTTGGATGCTTGTTGTATTTTCCAACAATCCTTCTTGAGATGCCTAGATTTTCCACAAAACCAATATTTTTCCTTACCATTACTGTCTTTTGACATAGACCTAGTTGTACCTTTTTGATCTTTCCCTCCTTCTATAGATCGACCTCTAACCACCATTGCTTCTGTTGTTGAGGTTTCTTTACCGGATGTTTTCCTTATCTCCTCAGAAAACAAAGTTGTCACGACAATGTCATATGCAATGGAATCTATTGTGTTAAACCATACAATTGTGACGAGATGATCCCAAGACTCAGGCAACGGACATAGTAGCGTAACCTCCTTCTCCTCATCTTTGAACTTTACTTCCATATTAGTTAATTGACAAATCAGATTATTGAAGACATTCAAGTGATCAGTAATTTGCGTACCTTATTTCATCCACAAACTGTACAACTGCCTCTTCAAGAAGATTATGTTTGACAATTTCTTTGTCATATACAGACTCTCCAGTTTGGTCCAAAAACCTGTTGTCATCGTCTCTTCATCGATGGTAAACAACACCTCATCTGCTAGACACAAACAAATAGTATTGAGGGCTCTTGCATCTAGATTTTCCCAGTCCTCGTCTTTCATGCTTGTTAGTTTCTTTGACCTTCCATCCAAGGCCTTTTGCAATCCTTGTTGCACAAGCAAATATCGCATCTTGAGCTTCCATAGCGCAAATCTATTCTTAACACTAAATTTTTCCACCTCAAACTTGGAACTCTTCACTTTCTCCATTGACACACACCACCCAAAAAGAAAATCACAACTTCTAATAAACCAGGCTCTTACAAAAAACAAGGTTGAAATTCTAAAAAAGGTTTCAGAAAATATATTGAAAACCTCCCCTTTTTTTCAAAACATAAAAGGATCTACCTCACCTTTTTATCTTAAAAAAAAAAAGGTCCACTTCACCTTTTTAATATTATATACTCCACCTTACTTTAAATAACCAAATTGTTACTTTTTGAATAAGACAAGCACTTCATACCATGACTTCATTCCATGTTAATGGATCCAAATTTGTCTTTTAATTTTTCCTTTAATGGATTGTCGCACCTTGTATGAGGACCACTTGTGACGATTAGGAAATCGTCGCACTTTGTTAGTGCAAATCCTGCGACGATTTGCACCCAAATTGTCGTACCTTTTTAAACTGGGACCTGCGATGATGTCACACTGAGTGTTGTGTTCTGAATGCATCGACGTCGTACTGTGTGTTGTGTACGACCCACGATGATTCCACAATTTTTGAAAATTTTGTAAGTTTGCGTGCTATCATCGCACTGTCCCACAGGGATGACCCACGATGGTGTAATAAAACCATTCATCGGCTCTCCACTTCCACTTCACTCGGCTCAGCTCAACTCTTCGATCCAACGACCAGATTGTTTTCTCTTTCTCTCTCTGCTCCTTCAACTTTGAGCTCTGATACCAATTGTTAGGCAGCGGAAGAAAAAACAGAGCATAAAAAATGAAAACAACAAAGCAAACACAACACAATAGCAATCACACAATTGACAGAGTGATTTATGTGGAAACCCAATGAGGGAAAAAAACCATGGGCAATGATAATCGATATTCTTTTAGTCAAAGCATAATTACAATAGCCAACCCAGGCATACAACCATCCTCTCCTCTCATACCCTGCTCCTTGCACTCACATTGCACTCTACCTCTATGGGTATGCTCGTATATATAACATATATCACTCGGTTACACAGAATGATCATGAATAGATCACATAGTTACACGAAAAGTTCATAAATATATTGCATGCATGTGCATGTGACCGCATGAGGAAAATTGTTGGCATGTTTCCAACGTTGGCTGAAGGATTCTACCCATCCAACAATTAATATAACAGTGTGTGAAAAAGATAGTGCAAAAGAATGGTTGCTATCATTCCAGTGATTTAAGCAATGGTGATAGTGTCCTTATGGATGCATTAAATAGTGTTGTAGTGTATGGTGTTAGAACTAAATAAAATTTTGTGTAATGGTGTATAGAATACTAATATCATATTTGAAGAGTTTTGTGCTGAGCACAGGTCTCGCGCTACTCAATCTTCAAATTTATATTAAATAACATCAATCTTCCATATTTTAACAGTCCCATATCATAAGGAGTTAAGATAGGTGGAACAATCTTAACTCAAAACTATGTTCACCATTGTGTTGATCTATTCTCTCAGTTCCCTTTCATGTTCATGTTCTCATCACACAATTTTTTCAGTTAATGGATCTGTGAGAAACATTGTTCAGTTCACCTCCTCTGTTCTGTTTCTGCAATTCCTTTAATCTGATTGATCTATTGGAAACACTGCTCAGTTCAATTTAACTGTTCAGATCATGCGATTCCCTTTGCCCAAATGTTTGATCCTTTGAATTTGACCAATTCGCTCTGATCAATTCAATTGTTTGTATTACTTCATATTTGATTTTGATTGTGTAAGAACTGTAAAGTATCTCTTAATATAATCACCACTTATTCATCAACAACAAATCTACCTAAAATGCATTAGCAATATTAACATTGTAAAGTGGTGTTGTGATTTGAAAATGCATTAGCAATATGACCAACGGTTGTAAAGTGTTGTAATTTCAAATGATACAAAAATAGCAACAATCACATTTAATTAAAAAGTGATCGATATATGTTAATAGAAACCATTTTCCAACCAAGTCAATTGGGTGTAGCTTGGATGGTTGTGAAGAATGATTGTTATCCTCCCCACCCAGGTTCAATTCTCATACATGAATAAAGCTCGTAATGAGTATGTTGTAATGACTTCAAGCCTATATGTATTGGAAAGTTGCATTTGATTCAAAATTGAATAGCAAGACAATTGATATTTTTGGGTTCCATGAGGTTTCAAGTCCATACACTAATAAAATAAGATTAAAATAAAGTATTAATACACTAATAAAATAATACATCATTAAAAAATTAATACATTAATAATACATTATTAAAATATTAATACATTAGTTATTAATGTTATTTATAAATTCTTGTTTAAACACTAAGTATTAAAAATCAATTAACCAATAATGTTTTATCTTCTTAACTTTTTTTAAAATCACAATATTAAAATATTAATACATTAGTTATTAATGTTATTTATAAATTCTTGTTTTAACACTAAGTATTAAATATCAATTAACCAATAATGTTTTATCTTCTTAACTTTTTTTAAAATCACATTATTAAAATATTAATACATTAGTTATTAATGTTATTTATAAATTCTTGTTTAAACACTAAATATTAAATATCAATTAACCAATAATGTTCTATCTTCTTAACTTTTTTAAAAATCTTATTAAGAGATTGATGATTATAAATTAAACTTAACACCCTGTAAAAAAAAAACAATATTTAATGTTTTGTCATACCCATTATGATTTTAAATGGCTACATTGGATTATAAAAAATAATCTTTTATAATCTTTAATTAATGAAATGACAATTTTTCAAACTTCATCTCCCAAATGACATTTGTCCAAATTGAACTACCATTCATTTAAAAAACCACATCTTACACATTATTTTAATGATTTGTATATATTGAAACTTGAATCTAATTCTAATTTATAGCACATTTTATTTTGTAAACACCAATTTTTTCATCATTCACATACAAGTTATAGTATCATTCCAATCATACAAGTTATATTAGCATTCCCATCATTGCCATTAAATCAATTTTCACTCTCCATATCAAAATTTACATAAATTTTAAATAATTTTTTAATTTAAAAAATTAACAAAATTAATATGTTTTTAAAAACTTCATTTCAATTTGTATTATGTTCAAACATTACTAAATATTGCTGCTTACATTATATCATGGTAGCAATTTTTTATTTAAATAATTTTTTAATTTAAAAAATCAACAAGATTGTAATTGAATTAATATGTTTTTCAAAACTTCATTTGAATTCGTATTATGTTCAAACGTTACTAAATGTTGCTCGTTACATTGTAGCAATTTCTTATTAAAGATATTACAATGACAACCCTTTAAAGAAAATTTTATGATAAAAAGACCATTCTCACTTTAAAGAAACTTTTATGATAGAAAGACAATTCCACTTTAAAGAAACTTTTATGATAAAAATACCATTCCCATATATGCAGTAACAATTAAAAACCATATAATTAACTAATTCTCATAGTTGTATGGAAATTGTTCTTGGTATTTTCAACATCTAGTTTTTAAGTTATTGAAATTTTGGGAGTTTGGGAATTAGTTGAGAACATCTCCAATTGGATGTGAACTCTTTTGGGAACTTGGGAGATTTTTGGGAGCTTCAACATCAAAGAAATGAGAACTTGGAAACCAACGTCCTAAAAAAGAGCTTTAAATTAGAATTATATTAAATTAAAATGTAAATATATTTATTCATTTATTACAAATACATAATTTCTTACAAATATTTTCATTATATTTATTCAAAATATCACTATAAAACTAAGACTAAAGTACAGGTAAAAATTATTTCAAAAATTAGTAAAATAAAAAAACCATAATACTCATTTTATAGTTGTGGATATGAAATTTTTTTAATACATTTATGTTTTTCTTCAAGCCCAAACTAAACATGAAAGTCGAATAAATCAATACCCTATCCACGACAAGCATTTTCTCCACTCTATACTTGATATCAACCAACCATATCATTGACTTTTATTGTATTTTCATATTAGAAGACTAGTACTATTTTGTTTTTTTTCAATAAAAAAAATAATGCTTCAAATTTACAAAGATGTTTAAAGTTTATATATGTAAAGTTTAATTTTAAAAAGATGTTAAAATTGTATATATGTATTTTCAATTTTGTTTCTTATTTTCTAATGGAATATTTATGGATATTAAAGTTTCATTATTGTGTTAAATATATTCATATAATTATTAGCATAAATTAAATTAGTAATTTTAATATTGTAGTTGTTGCAATAGGGAAACATTGTCCTCGATTCAACTTCAATTTTATTGAAATAAGATTTAAAATGTATCAACATCTACATACATTGTAATATAAAGTATCGTTGTAATCTAAAATATTTTTATATTTTTTAATATATATTATTGTCGCTCTCAAATTCATGTTTCGTGTAAATTTGAGGAAAACTTCTACTCATTCTGGACACTCGTATCTACATTCCCAATTTTCCTACGTTTCCTCGTGCAACATAGTAATTCCTAAATATAAATACATAAATAATTAATTAAATATTTTATTTTAGAGAATCATTTTCAACATTTATAAGGGATTTACACTGCAACTTTTATTTAATTTTGAGAATTATTTTCAATGAGATTCACATTTATTCTAAGTGAAAGTATTTACAATACAACTAAGAGTATTTAGATAAAATGTAACTTTTATATTATTGTATTCATAAATAATTTTAAAAAATTAAATATAAAAACTTTTCAATCTTTTTATATTATTTTATTAATAAATAATTTAAAAAATTTAAATATAAAAACTTTTCAATCTTTTTCAAGATTAAATATAATTATATATTTATAGCATTTCGTAAAGATTAAATAACAATTCAAGCTAATTAAGATATATTTTACATTAATAAAATAATACATTAATAAAGTAGTAATACATTAATAATACATTATTTTATTACTTGTACACAAGGATGATTTTAAGGATGGAAATTTATTTTAAAATGTATAAACCTTGGTGAATCTTACTAATCCTTCATACATCAACTATAAAATGTTTGGAGATATTTTTGTAAAAATATTCAAATTTATAAGGATTTTATATAATTTGTATAAAATTTTCGCGATTTTTAAGAAAAAATAATTTTATTCTATAGAATTTGAGTGAATCATTTTTAGAATAGCGAATATTGTTATTGGAAAAACCATAGAAAATTAGCCCATGAGCAAAATTTAACCCCTAAAATTATCCCTACTCGTAGATGCAAAATCTTGTTTAAAAAATAAGTATTAAAGATCAATTAACAAATAGTGTTCAAAATTAAAATTAATGTACTTGAATTTTTTTTGAATCTTACGAACAAATTGATGATTAAAGATTAAACTTAACACCTTGCAAAAAGATATTCAAGTTCATACCCATTAGGATTTAAAAATGCTACATCAAATTGGATTATAAAAAAATTATAATCGAAACACGTAGGGACTCCTTTACTGCCTCAGGAAATGTTTCCAATACTTAAACCATCATATCATATGCTTGTCGAACCCCAAGACCAATGACTAGTCTTCATTTTCATCTATCTCCAACTTTGGCCCTGCAACCTCCAAGTCTGCTACTTTCTCCTTCAATTGATCTGATCTCCTCACACTGTCTTTCTTTGAATCGATATCATTCAAATTTTATAATAGTTAACCTAACGTTTGTATATCGATAAAACCACAAGAGAAATACTAAAACCATAAAACCGTGAGAGTATCTATGACATAAATACATTACAGAATACAATGATAGAAGTGAGAAAATGAGATTATGTGCATAACTCAGTTGTTGTTTTCTAAGAAAAAACGTCATTGTGTTGTCCTGATGAATGTCACCCTCTATCCTAATCAACATCTTATCCATAATAACAATGCAGCTTTCCCTCACGGTCGCCTAGTATACTTATGTGCTTGTATAGTTCTGCAAGAGAAACTACATCGGTATAATTGTGAAAGTAGAACAACATATGAATTGAATTGTGTTTTATTAAAATGGTTCTTAAAACGATTATTATTGATTAAAATGATTCTTCCTGGTAAGTATAGGAGATCACGTACCTAAACTTGAAATGTGTAAATGTTAAATGGTTTGTTATTTTTTTTTTTTAAGTCTTCATTGCAATTGATAAGCCACCATAGTAAATTATTAATTGTGTTATGTAAAAGTTAAAAAGTAAACAAAAAAAGTAATGAAAAAAGTGCAAATTCTTAAATGCAATGGACTTAATATTGGTAATCTCATTCTTTGATTTTGAGACGATGATGATAATATGCCAGCATCTTTAATTTGTGGCCATGACATCAAATTTTTTAATTAAAATATTGATTAATCCATTGATTTCAATAGGGGAGATGTCTATCGACTTAATAAAGATAAAATCCAAATGACACAAAATAAAAATAAAATAATAAACATTACCACAACTCTTTATGATATTTCATAGAATCGAAATCCAATCGTGTAATATCCCTCCTTAGGGGCACTCGTTGGTGCTATCCACTCATAAATGTGTGTGTGTGTGTGTGTGTGTGTGTGTGTGTGTGTGTGTGTGTGTATTCTTCTATCTCAAAGCAAATAACTTCATCACATCTAAGTAATTTAGTGAATCAACCACAACTCGATTACATCCAAGCAATTTAGTATATCAACCACAAGTAAAATAGATAATGAATTGATTATGTCTAAATAAATTAGATAGTTTATCAAAGTAAATGAAATTGTAGTAGTGTAATAAGGAGTAAATGCAATCTTTCGTATTATGAAAGATTAAACCTTAGAGTCATTTTTTCACCCAACCAATGAAACTACTTATGTAACATCTTTCTCTTGCGAGCATATGTTATTGACTTATTCTTTGAGGAAACTTGCATGCAAGTGATCCGGTTATAGTACATGGTTATGGTTTCGCTTATGGATTTTTATGATGATGTTGATGGATTATGATATTATGTTATTTGATATATATGTATGACAGATGTTGTTCACGCGTTTCCCCTAAGTGTGTATGACACTTGACATATTTTGGATGTCGATGGAATCAATGGAGCTCATGGGACCCCAGATTGAGTCAGGGAGTGGATCGTATTGGTTTGAGTATTTCATTTATGCATATGTTACATATGATCGATTATAGTATGATTTTGTATGTATGGATCATTGACATTGTTTTGTTGATGGATGTAGGCTGACAATTGCTTGCTAATATGACTCACATAAGGAGTAAAGGGGTCATGCACATAGACCATATATTGAGGTAGAGGTGTGGTAGAGTCCTTGTCACAACTTACTATCACTCCCGTTGTGGATCAAATTGTAGGTTAACGGTTACCTAGTTCGAGAGTTCCACGATGTCGCGAGGGTAGACTGAGACAGTCGTTCACGAAGATTTATAAGGGGCGCACAATAAGATAGGGTCCTTATTCCTTAGAATCCCTTAGTCTCTAACAAGGTCGCCCGAATGGAGTGTTGACTCTAGGGGTTGGACAACTACCAAAACCAGTTAAGGGAAAGTGGCACCGTTGGTGAAAATACTAAAACTAAAATACAAATTAAATAACATAGGAAGGAGACAAGTCAATTGAAGAAAATAAGAAAGATGAAATAATTCTAAAGAATTAATACAATACACATGTGTGCAAAAAATACCTAATTGAAATTTAAGATAACAAAGGAATAAAGCATAAAAGAATGTGTGCGCATAGAAAGGTATCTAGAGTCTAGTTAACACTAGTCTAACTAGAGAAGAATCATATTTTATCTCAACTCAGTTTTAGAAAGGGGCTAGTCATTAATTGAAAATAAGGGGAATAAAGAGACAACTATGAATGATTTAAGGAGCACTTTTAGGAAGGGTGATGGAAACTTAATTTATTAAAATATAATGTGGATTTAATTGTGCAAATTGGGGGAAAGGGTGACAAGTGTAAGGGGGAAATGATTCTAAATTAATTTAATTAAAAAGAAAATTAATTGTGCAAGTGGGGATGAGTTATGGGAAAATTCTATAAAACAAATGGTTGAGATGAGAAATGGATGACACTTGTTATGGATAAAGTTATGTTGCATTATTTTTTACTAGTTTTACTTATGAGAGTTGGGATACCCAGCTTGAGAGAGAGTGGTGGCTCTACCTTGTGAGGCGAGCTCGGATTTAGAGGAATTTTGGTTGGGTCTGTCTCCTTTGCAGCTCAGGGGGCTAAGGGGGAAGAAGAGTACCCCTAGCATTGGGTGGGAGGTACCATTGAAGTCTTTACGGTTAGCAAGCGAGAGATCGGCAGGACCGCCTTTGCGGAAGAACATCTCGACTTTGTCATCTTCGGTTATGGTATTCTTATTGAGTTTGTATTTATAATCTTGTTAAGATTTTATTTGTAATATAACATTCTTGTAAATTCACAATGAACTATGGTTGTAAATATGATATTGAATCGTCATACTACTTGATGGCTTTGTGTAATTATGGAAATGAAATCTTGGGTAATGGTCAAGTAGTACAATTAATTCATCGTTTATTGAATCTAGATTTAAATTGATCAGACCGGAAACATGGAAATTTATGTCAAAGAAAATCTTGAACAATATATTTGCTCCAATGGTTGGATTGGTCTTTTCTCAACGTAGGCGAGCTGTTAGCTGGTAGTATATACGTTGATGCACCGGGTTTTAAATGGTCCTTATTTTAAGTGATTCAATCCAGAAATTTAGCAAGGGCGTAACTCTGAATTCCTTCAAACTCAAAGAGACTCTAACTCTGCGATAACTTTTCAAGATTTAGGAAGACGCTTCTCTGTGAAGCGACTTCTCAAACTACAACCCATGGCAAGATTTAATGGTTGCGGTTAACTTACACCCAGCTCTAGGACTCTAATCATTGCTCTCCTCCTCAGAAAACGTTCTGAAACTATGGGTTTAGAGATGGATTCATTCTTCCCTTCGTTGGTCATCGTCATCCGCCTATGATAAGAGGGGTCATTCACCTCTCCTCTTCTGAGAGCGACGTAGAACTATAAGTTGCTTCCTAACCTTTCGTATACGAATGAGAATTTCGAAAAGGATATCTAATAAATATTCTTACTAATGTGATATTAGAGATCTAATAACTATTCTTAAGAATATTGTATTATTTGTTCACCATGATATCTAATTTCAAAATGTACTTGGAAATATTCTTATTCATATGATATTATTGGATTGCCATATCGATAAGGAAACCACGTATTATAGCCAATATCGATGGAGAATTTCGAATATATTGAAGGATATATAATTTTGAAGGAGGATGTACTTTGAAATCTTTAGAAAGGAAATATTATTTTGCATCCTGGAGTATTCTCTGTGATTTTCAAAAAAACATTTTCCTGCGTTTTTATGATTTTTCCCTGCGAATCTCCCTGGAAAATTCACCATGCGTTTTTAGGATTTTCCCTGCGAATCTTCCTGGAGATTCACCCTGCGTTTTGATGATTTTTTCCCAGTGAATCTTCCTGGAGATTCACTCTGCGTTTTTATAAATTTCCCTGCGAATCTTCCTGGAGTTCACCCTGCATTTTACGATTTTACCCTACGAATCTACCTAGAAATAACTCTGCGTCTTTAGTGGATATTACTCTGCGATTTTTCTCCCTTCCGACCATTCTTGGCGGGTAACGTATACTTGATCCCTTCCCAGTCGACCCTTCCGACTCGATGGTCTCGGTTGGGTAGGGTATAAATCACCCCAGATTCAAATGATCAACACACCAACCTTCGCAGATTTAACTAGCACTTGTTATCGTTTATTTATTATTTTACCTTTAATGGTAGCTTCTCGTCTATGACATTCCAGTTTCCCCCCTTTCCATTATCCTACCGTAATAAAATAACATGGAACAATTACCTTATTTCCCTACCATTCTTAAATGGATATTTCGTGGTAGCATCGAACCCTTATGATTGGTTTAAGAAGATGCGGTCTTCTTATGTTTTTATAAGGGATATGTAATTTAGGATATGAAATCCCCTTTCGCTTAATTTGGTTGACCTTCCTTAATTTCTAAAACCGGAATTTTAAGTTAGCATGAGTTTTATTTGTATTTTAAAATTGAGACTTGATCTTTGACCCAAAATGGATCTAGGAATCAAAATGGGTCTAGGAAGGTCTAAAAATGAAAGTGTTTGGAATCACTTTAAAATGGATTTGTATGTAGACCTTGTCGTTATGAACCCAACACAACTTGAACGACCTCAAACGGACATTGTATGAGCAAGATACAATGTTCTATTTGTTTTGCCAAAGAGACAAAATTTCGCTAACTGTACAACCCATACAGTGCTGACATGGAAGCTGACCGTACAAGATGTACGACCATACAGTGACGTGGAAGTGATTTGGCATGCTGACAGGGCAGACACTTCGACAGTCAGGTGGGCGAATGATTTGGTGAAAAGTATATTTTTCTGGTCAAATGATGTGGTGCCACGTGGTCCAGTCGTGGGCTTCCACGTGGCACCTCCAAGTTGGATGGTGTGGTAAAATTTTTATGGACTCCAAGGGAGTCAAACCCGCGACCTTCGAGTGTGGCGGAGAGGTTTGGTAGGGCCGGGCTACCATCCTGCCCACACATTGTTACTTAACCATATATTTGTTTAAAATGTTTTGAATTAGAAACAATGTAATTCCGATGGATAAAAATGTTGGGGCCTAGCCCCAGCCCCCGACGCAAACTTTACCACATGACCATTACCATTTAACCACACAGTAATATATTTTGAAATGCGGATTTGTGGGGATAGTGTCCGTTGGTAGGGCTAGCCCCACCGACCAAGGCGCGTGATCGGGGGCTACAACCAGGGTCTAACCACCATACATGGTGCATGGAGGCATAAGGGCGCGACCATATGGCCAAGCGCATATGACCAGGAGCCAAGACCGGGGGTTAAGGACCAAAGCCAACCAACCTATGGCCACATGGAGGGTGCACATATGGCCAGGAGCCTGGGAATTCAGGGGTTGTGCCCAATTTTAGCCCAAAAGTGGGTTTTTAAACTATATGTTATATTTTTTTATTGATTTTTAGCCTGGTATTGATAGATTTTGATCATTTTTGGAGGATCTGGAGCCCTTTTTTAGGCTAGATCTTGGGGAGAAGTTGGGAGTTTGTTACCAACTTCAAGTCTATATAAACCATAGGTTTTTGGTAGCCTTAGACAGGTTCAAAAGAGGAGAAATGTTGAAGAATTTTAAAGTCAAAGACATTTTTCTACAAGGAAGCCATTGAGGAGAGAAACTTTGTGGGCCATTTCTGGGAGCTTCGTTCATCCGTTTTCAGTGCCGTCAATTGTGTTGGGTTCTTGAGATCTAGAAAAACAAAGCCAGATTAGTTTGTAATCCATTTGACAAATTTATGATATACTTTTGAATCTTTGAAGAGAAATAAGAAAGCCTCACCCACTAAAACAAAGGCCCGGAGACGAAGGCAATATTGTTGAACTCCGTTAACAATTTTTTTTGTTATGGTTTGTTGATTCTTGTGTTTATTTCCAATTCTGTATATATTATTATGGCTTTCATGTTAAATAATTAATTCTTCCTCTTTCTTCAAATTCTTAAATGGTTAATGAACTTATGTTTTAAAACTCAACCATAGTCTTTAAAAGATCTTTTTGGATCAAGTGGTATCAGAGCTAGTTGACGGTTGGTTTTTGAGTTTGAATGATTACCAGGGAAAAGATGAATCATGGTGAAGGCGAGATTGTTAAAGAGAATCATGAGATTGGATCGAGAAAGAGAACTTCTCAAAGTGAGAAGATGGCATTGGAAGAGGGACTTTCTCATGACAAGATAGAGTTTCGAAAGACTTTCTTTGCCATGTCGGAGATGATGAAGGTCTTATATGATGATTACTTGGATCAGAAGACACCGATTCTAGGTGAATATTGAAAGAACAAAAGTGAAGAAGGAGAGGATCCTCCTAAAACTCTTCCTTCACCTCCTTCTTCTCCATCAACTTCTTCGTCTTCAAGTACAAGTTTCAAATCCATCGCAAGAAAACATTCCCATAAACATAAACATGATATGTCTTTACTTAAGCTTGATGTGAAGTTTGAATTACCCATGTATGATGGTGAAGTCAATGCAAAAAGGCTTGATAACTATTTCAGACAGATGGAAGTTTATTGTAGTGTGCAACAAATCAAGGATGAGGCAACTCAAATCAAATTGGCATTGCTTCGACCTACAGGCACATCACTCATCTGGTGGCAAAGCAAATTGCAAAATGGCACACAACCAGTAGGTAATGTATTTTCATCATGGCAAGTTTTTGTTTATACACTTAGGAAGCAATCTTATGCTTTGGGTTATAAAGAGAAGGCTTTAATTGAATGGAAAGTTCTTAAACTAAGAAAACTACAAATAGTGCAAGAATACACAGATGAATTTTGTAAGATGGAATTAATGTTAGACATTTCATTACATACCCAACAAACTCTTATGAAGTATATAGGAGTTTACCTGCACACATTCGTAACACTATATTTATGTTTGGACCTACTAATATTGATAAGGTTTCTATTCAAGAAACATACATTGAGGCAGGGAAAACTTGAGTTGGTGTATCAGGGGAATCGTCTTCAAGAAAAGAGGACAAATGGAAGGGGAATGGAAAGAAAGAAAACTTAGTGACAAGAAAGGAAGAGAAGATCTCTTCCAAGCATTCCAAGAAAGAAGGGCATGATGAAAACCATTGCTGGAAATTGCATCCCAAGAAGACACTGAATTGGTTCAAAGAGAAGAAAGGGAGGCAAACAGTTGCAACAACAACACAACCAACAAACTTGGGATCAGATTCAGGTGATGAATCTAAAATCACAACGGTTGGTTTGACAGTTAAAATTAGTGATGGATTTGATTCTAGAAGTAAATTGTTTCACATAAGGGTCATAATGATACATACTAAGGTCAACACATTAATAGATAGTGGATCTCAATCTAACTTGATTTCATAGGAAGTGGTTAAACAATTGGGATTAAACACTCAGATGCATCATAAGCCTTACTCGCTTAAATTGATAAGCAATAACCATAAATTGCACATAACAAAGCAATGCACATTAAAGTTTGCAATTTCATCTAAATTTGTGGATGAGGTAACGTGTTATGTGGTGCCACTCAATAAATGTGGAATGGTATTAGTCAATCCTTATTTGTATGATCGCAAAGAAATCTTCTACAAAGAACATAATCAATATCACTTAATCAAAGCAGGCAAGGAATATGTTGTACATGCTCATCACTTAAAAGAAAATCAATCTCTTCAAACAATGGAACAATTAATGAAGGAAGCTCATGCAAGAAACACACCTATAATTGTCCCAAATCAAGTAATTGATCTTAAGCATGAACATGAGATGATTGTAGAGGGGAAGATCAATCACACTTTGCTTCAAGATAAGCTAATGTCGTGCAAGTATTACAAACATATTAGCTCATTTGCAGTCATAGTTTTGATGCTATCATTAGTAATGTTGTCAACATGGATGATAGTGGCTTCAGTAAGATGTGACAAAGTACAAGTGGCTAACAATATGATGTCAGTTGTCATGATTGTTTTACAATTGATCTTGATGAGACAGGTGCATAGGACAAAGTTTAAAGACAAAGAACAAGTGGGGTGGCCTATCCTGCACTTGATGACTGGTTAGTATCCTTTTGGAGGACCAAAAGGTCTTAGTGGGGAGGCGTGATCCAAAATGGGTCCATGAAGGCCTAAAAATCAAAGTGCTCATAATCACTTAAAAACATATGTGTGTGTAGGCCTCATTGTTACAAACCTAATGCAACTTGAGCGAAATCAAACAGACGTTGTATGAGAAATATATCGTGTTCTGTTCATTTTTCCAAACAGACAAAATTTTTCTGACTGTACAGTTCATACAATGCTGACATGGCAGCTAACCGTATAGGTCATACGGTTGTACAATGATGTGGTTGTGAGTTGGCATGTTGACAGGGCATACACAGTGGCATACAGATGGGCGAATGATTTGGTGACAAGTATCTTCTTTCAGTTAAATGATGTGGTGCCACGTGGTCCAGTCGTGGGCTGCCACGTGGCACCTCCAGGTTGGATGGCATGGTAAAATTTTTATGGACTCCACGGGAGTCGAAGCCATGAACTCTGGGCGTGGGGGAGAGGTTTGGTAGGGCTAGGCTACCATCCCACCGACACATTGTTACTTAACCATATGCTTTCTTAAAATGTTTTGAATTAGAAACAATGTAATTCTAACGGATAAAAGGGCTACGGCCTATCCCGAGCCCCTGACTTAACCTTTACCACATGACTATTACCATTTAACCACATGGTAATATCTTTTGATACACGAATTTGTGGGGATAGCGTCGGTCGACAGTGCCAACCCCGTTGACCAAGGCGCATGATCGGGGGCTATGACCAAGGTCTAACCACCATACATGGTGTGTGGAGGCATAAGGGTGCGACCATATGGCCAAGCACATACGACCAGGAGTCAAGACCAGGGATTAAGGACCAGCGCCAACCAACCCAGGGCCACATGGAGGGTGCGCATATGACCAAGAGCTCGTGAATTCAAGGGTTGTGCCCAAATTTATCCCAAAAGTGGGTTTTTAAACTATATGTTATATTTTTTATTGATTTTTAGCCTAGTATTGATGGATTTTGGTCATTTTTTGAGGATCTGGAGCCCTTTTGGAGGCCAGATCTTTGGGAAAAGTTGGGAGTTTGTTGTCAACTTAAATTCTATATAAAACAGAGGTTCTTGGCAACCTTAGACATGTTTAGAAGAGGATAAATGTTGAAGAATTGTAAAGCCAAAGCCATTTTTATGCGGGGAAACCATTGAGGAGAGCAACCTTGAAGGGCCATTTCTGGGAGCTTCATTCATCTGTTTTCAGTGCCATAAGTTGTGTTGGGTTCTTGAGATCTAGCAAAACATAGCCAGATTAGTTTGTAATTCATTTGACACTTTTATGATGTACTTTTGAATCTTTGAAGAGAAATAAGAAAGCCTTACCCACTGAGACAAAGGCCCGGAGACGTAGGTTAATTCTTCAAATTCTTAAATGGTTAATGAACTCATGGTTTAACACTCAACCATACTCTTTAAAACATCTTTTCGAGTCAATCTCCTTTAAAAATTAAATTCATACATAGGGATATGTAAGCTAGTATGGGAGTTAGCTTATGATGACTCATAGTTTGTTGCTCTCTTTACTCGTTTAATGGATAAGCAACATTGTCCTATAATGATTAATTTTTAGAAGTGACCTCCTTATGGTACTGGTGGTGGATGTAAATTGGTAATGAAATCTTAGTTACTTCTCACGTTAGATAAGTCATTCTTAAAGAATTGGTTGTGCTACCCAAGGATGGTACTTGTTGTTGGATCATGTTGTCATTGATGCCAATGGTTTGATTGATTGATGCCAAAGGATTGATGTCAAGTAATGATTGATTGATTGTTGTAAATGGATAGATGTCAAGTGGAATCATAATCATATGATGTCATGCATATATGAAGATGGATCAATGAGTTATCATTGATATGATGCATTGTTGGATTGATGAATCATTATTGTCTTTTCATGGTTGATAAGGTGCACAAATGGATGAACTCCAAAGTGGTCCCCTTATGGTGAAAGACCTCACAGGAAGACGCTTTGTGGTTGATTTATCCTAGAAGTATGATTGGAGAACGCCATGCTTATATGTGGAATAATGAGATGAAAATAAGTGAAGTTGTTGGTGAAACTATCCTAGATGGATAGTTCTTGTCATGCCATTTCTAGTGGTATGTGGAATGTCACATAACTCCTCATAATTTGAGAGTTATGGCCCTATGAAGATAAAGGACCCTCATATGAAGGCTTGTAGCTCCAAAAGGTCAAAGAAGTCAAAGTGCTTGAAAAGAAGAAATCATTATTTAAATGATAAAGTAATGGAGAACTTTCTAATTATGGAAAGTGGTTAACCCTAAAATGTGGAAAATAGGTTAAGTGACCTAGAAGATGAAGAGTATAAATAAGAGGTAAGGGTCTCTTGTGAAAAGCACATTTTGGAGCATCTCTTGTGTATCTTTTGTGAGCATCTTAAGTGTAGTTCTTGTGCATATCTTGAGCATGTATTGAGGACCCATTCTGAGAGACAGAGAGTATGGAGGATTTCATGGACGCATCAAAGTTTCGACAATTCTAAGATCATGACGGTGAAAGTTTCAGAAGTTCAGAAACCCTAGTTTATGAGGCATATGTGGGTTGTCTATGTATAGGGTGTGTATAGTACACATGCTGACAGTGTATTAGGGTGCGTACGTACACGAGATGGCAGTGTATTAGGGTGAGTACATATTGGTAAAGCCATGGAAACTTGAGAAGATGAAGATGCAGAGGTTCCAAATTCTGAGATCAAGCTCCTAGGAAGGTCTACAGTGCTCAAATACATCAGATCTATCCATTAGTTCAAAAGGTATGGTTACATGGTTGTCTTGATGGATACTCTTTCTTATTGTTTGGTGAATGCTTAAGGTATTCTTAGTATTGTTGTTATGATGTGGTTTGAGTTGGTTGATGGAGTGAGAAACACTCTTATGATTCAGTATTGATATAATGGCTATAGTATACTGGTTATTTACATATGTTTGAGTAGAATTCATATTATATGGTTGAGAAGTATGAATAGGCTATTGGAGAGATTGGATGTGTTGTGACTGGCTATGGGTCAGGTTGGACAGTGAGAGACAGAAGAGAATGTGATTGCAGGTTGCAGAGGATCTGAGTATGTGATGAAAAGGATAAACCCTAATAGCTTAGAAGGTATATGTAGGTTGTAGTATATACTGGCTGCAAACATACGTTGGTTGTAGTGAGTCAGGGTGCATACACACGCGTGATGCACTACTGACAGGTCGCGTACCTATGACAGATTGATATCTGTGGAGGATTGTTACCTCATCTCAATTGGTGTTGAGGATGTAAGTTGATTCTTGCATATAGAGCTGGTGATCTTGTAGAGTTGTACTCTATTCAGTTGTTGCTGAAAAACCCTAAGGATTGTAAATGTACATACATCTTGTATTCTTTGTGTTCCTTGTGGAGATGATTTGATGATTATATATTGCTGATATATGTTCACATCTAACTAGTTATAAATGACAACAATAAGTAATGAGTAAATGTTGAATGCTAACTAATGAGTTTTGTGTAAGAGGGAAGTTTTGGGAAAAAGAGCCCCACACTCATTCGCCCCGCCGCCTCCCCCTCCCGCTCCCCCCCAAGGATGGTACTTGTTGTTCGATCATGTTGTCATTGATGCGAATGGTTTGATTGATTGATGTCAAAGGATTGATGTCAAGTAATGATTGATTGATTGTTGTAAATGGATAGATGTCAAGTGGAATCATAATCATATGATGTCATGCATATATGAAGATGGATCAATGAGTTGTCATTGATATGATGCATTGTTGGATTGATGAATCATTATTGTCTTTTCATGGTTGATAAGGTGCACAAATGGATGAAATCCAAAGTGGTCCCCTTATGTTGAAAGACCTCACGGGAAGACGCTTTGTGGTTGATTTATCCTAGAAGTATGGTTGGAGAACCCATGCTTATATGTGGAATAATGAGATGAAAATAAGTGAAGTTGTTGGTGAAACTATCCTAGATGGATAGTTCTAGTCATGCCATTTCTAGTGGTATGTGGAATGTCACATAACTCCTCATAATTTGAGAGTTATGGCCCTACAAAGATAAAGGACCCTCATATGAAGGCTTGTAGCCCCAAAAGGTCAAAGAAGTCAAAGTGCTTGAAAAGAAGAAATCATTATTTAAATGATAAAGTAATGGAGAACTTTCTAATTATGGAAAGTGGTTAACCCTAAAATGTGGAAAATAGGTTAAGTGACCTAGAAATGGGTTAAGTGACCTAGAAGATGAAGAGTATAAATAAGAGGCAAGGGTCTCTTGTGAAAAGAACATTTTGGAGCATCTCTTGTGTATCTTTTGTGAGCATCTTAAGTGTAGTTCTTGTGCATCTCTTGAGCATGTAATGAAGACCCATTCTAAGAGACAGAGAGTATGGAGGATCTTATGAACGCATCAAAGTTTCGGCAAGTCTGAGATCATGACGATGAAAGTTTCAGAAGTTCAGAAACCCTAGTTTATGAGGCATACATGGGTTGTCTGTGTATAGGGTGTGTATAGTACATAGGCTGACAGTGTATTAGGGTGCGTACGTACATGGGCTGGCAGTGTATTAGGGTGAGTACATGTTGGTAAATCCATGGAAACTTGAGAAGATGAAGAACCCAAATTCTGAGAACAAGCTCCTAGGAAGGTCTACAGTGCTCAAATACATCAGATCTATCCATTAGTTCAAAAGGTATGGTTACATGGTTGTCTTGATGGATACTCTTTCTTATTGTTTGGTGAATGCTTAAGGTATTCCTTGTATGGTTGTTATGATGTGGTTTGAGTTGGTTGATGGAGTGAGAAACACTCTTATGATTCAGTATTGATATAATGGCTATAGTATACTGGTTATTTACATATGTTTGAGTAGAATTCATATTATATGGTTGAGAAGCATAAATAGGCTATTGGAGAGATTGGATGTGTTGTGACTGGTTGTGGGTCAGATTGGATAGTGAGAGACAGAAGAGAATGTGATTGCAGGTTGTAGAGGATTTGAGTATGTGATGAAAAGGATAAACCCTCATACCTCAGAAGGTATATGCAGGTTGTAGTATATACTGGCTGCAAACATACGCTAGTTGTAGTGAGCCAGGGCGCATACACATGCGTGATGCACTACTGACAGGTCGCGTACCTATGACAGATTGATATCTGTGGAGGATTGTTACCTCATCTCAGTTGGTGTTGAGGATGTAAGTTGAGTCTTGCATATAGAGCTGGTGATCTTGTAGAGTTGTACTCTATTCAGTTGTTGCTGAAAAACCCTAAGGATTGTAGTCTGTAATAAAAAAAAAATGTACATACATCTTGTGTTCTTTGTGTTCCTTGTGGACATGATTTGATGATTATATATTGTTGATATATGTTCACATCTAACTAGTTATAAATGACAACAAGAAGTAATGAGTAAATGTTGAATGCTAACTAATGAGTTTTGTGTAAGAGGGAAGTTTTGGGAAAAAGAGCCCCACACTCATTCACCCCCCCCCCCTCTCTAAGTGTGGTAGGTGTGTCCAACACTTGTTACAGTAGCTTGATGAAATTGATTTCTGATGCTTTCTTAGATTTTATAAGTCCTTAGTGTTGGTTGTGGAGCCTGATTATCTTCCTGACTCAGAGGTCTTTTATTTTCAGCCATGTTTATACACTCTTCCACGTGGGGGAGTGTAGAGGGGGGGTACCCCCTATGCGGGGTCTGAGGGGGCTATCCCCCGGCTGGGGGGTCTGGGGGAAAGCAGGCCCCTAGTGGGGGTTCGGGGGCAGCGTCCCTGATGGGGGTTTGGGGGCAAAGCCGCCGAAGGAAAAATTGCCTTGTAAATGTATATTGTAATTTCATTGTAAATCTGGACCGTTCATTATAAGGTCGCAGATCTAACAGTAGAGATTATGTTAGGGTTTTTTTCCCTAGAAGGCAACTCTCTTTTATAAGGGAAATGTATTGTGGCTATGGTTGATGGCGAATATTGTATCCTAAGATAGGAGACTGTGAGAGAAAGAAGAGAAAGTTACAGCGGGTTTGTTGTAGGTTGTATCCCTTCATATGCTAAATAATAATAAAGGAAGGACCTCGCAATTTCTCTGGTGGACGTAGCCCACACTGGGTGAACCATGTAAATCTGTGTCTCTATTGTATTGTGTATCTTCTATGTTTTGTTTCCGTATCTATTTTATTTATTGCTCCACGGTTCTATTTTTCTAACACTTAGGTCTTATTTTCCCTTGTTAATTGCGACAATGATATGGATAATGTTAGTTAAAGATGAATGTGGATGGAATGCTTATAGTTTCTAATTGCATCGATAATATGGATAAATGTTATTTATAGATGAGCTATTGTTGGAACGTTTCATAGATGGGAATTGAGTAAATTAAATTGATACATGTTATTGTAGATGGACTCTTGACGGAATGCTTCATAGATGGCTAATTGCATCCATTAATTGATGTATGTTGTAAGAGACCTCGTTTCACTTGAATAATTGATAGTTAAGACGGACTGATTGATCTATATGATTCTTGGCTTGATTGTTTTAGTGGGATTTAGATACCTCCTTGTTCCTCAAAACAATCGTCATCTCTGAGACCTTAAATGGTCAAAATCAATCAGATGAATCCTTCACTTGAGCATTTCTTATGTGTCCCGGAGGTCCTAACCATGTAGGATAGGTTGGGTGGGTACTTATTTTAATGTTCAGTGACATGGTTGATCTTTATGTATATTTTGTTTAGGTTGATTGTGATGTGTAGAATTGCATCGATATATATATATATATATATATATATATA
>ML781294.1:842006-866496 GCA_009831015.1 Picea engelmannii
TAACAACCCTAGTTGAAAATATGCTTAGGGATTATTAAGCAAAATTAATTAGGTGATTAATTGTCTTAACATGGTTTTAACTAAACAATGATTGGCATAATAATATTAATTAGTTAATTAATTGTTATAATTTTAATTAATTAATTAATTAAATTAATTACCTATCACATTGAATGAACAGGGTAATAAATTTAAAAGGGTTAATAAAATATATTGTTTAAAAAAAAAGGGTTACGTATACGGAGGGGATAAGGAGCATTAATAATGAGATAAGGAACATTAATAAATAGATAAGCAATGAATGAATGGATAAGGAAATAAATGAGGAGAAAGGACGGTGAAGGAGGGATATGAGGGGAGGAGGTTTACGAAGGCAGGGATTATCATTCTACGGGGGGTTTTGGGGAGGGCTCTCTGGGATTTGCACAGGGGAGTTTGAGTTCTGTAGTCGGGAAGGATTAGTACAGGGGGCACCGATTTGCTGGGGGTTTTGAGCACGGGGGCTAGGATATCCATATGGTATCCTGGAGCTAGGAAGTTGTCCTAGTTGGCAGGGTGGAAACAAGGTTTGGGCAGTGTTTGACACGGTTTCAGCAATGAACAACCATATCGATGGGGGAATTAGCATCAGGGAGAGGTAATTTAATTATTCTGTTAAGTAATTCTTATGCTGTGGATAAAATTTTAATTTTGTCGAATATCATATGCTCATATGTTGGTGATTGAATTATTTTTTTTGTATAAGAAAGAATTATATGCTAAATCAAATTAAATTCTGTATTTTGTAGTTACTACACCAAGAGCTCAAACTGGTAGGCCAACAACTTCTACTTCGGGGACCAGGAATACTGGACCGAAGAACGGGTGTTGGACATGTAGAGAGCCACACTACCAATGAGACTTTTCGATTAAGAGGGCCAGAGAGGCTGGATCAACATGACACACTACAATTGGAGATTTGGGCAAGGCCTGGTTAATAACCGCCAGGCCGAGAGCCATTCCACTGTGCTCATGACATTAGGTACAATCGCCAACCAAACTTTTAGTATTTTGATAGATCCAGGTGCTACATAGAGCATTATTTCTAGTGCAGCGCTGAAAAGAATTAAGGTAAAGGTAGTCTAGTAGAACAAGTTTAGGTGCGTAGAAATGGCTTCGAGTCCCAAACAGAAGGTTGGAGGAAGGGTTACGGGTTGTAGCATTGACTTGGGAGAATTTGAAATGAATTCTGACCTATATGTCACAATCTTAGGATCTTATGACATCATTATTGGTATGGACTGGTTGCAATCGCATGATGTGATACTCGATTGTAAGACAAAATGGTTAAGTTTGACCGATGATGAGGGGAAGAGAAGAGTGATTGTGGGAAGAAACCAAGGAGTGTCTTTGAGGTTCATTTATTCCCTACAACTATAGAAGAGCTTGCACAAAGGATGTACGTTATATGCAATATTAGCGCTAAATGACAAGGATGAGACGAAAGGATTAGAAAACCTTCTGGTAGTACAAGAGTTGTTGGCATATTTCCAGAAGAGTTACCAGGCTTGCCACCCAAAGGAGAGTTGGATTTTACAATCAACTTGAAACCTGGAACTGATCTGATAGCAAGAATGCCTTATCAGATGTCAACACTTGAGCTACAGGAGTTGAAAATGCAATTGAAAGAGTTGTTGGACTTGGGACTTATACGTCCAAGTGATTCACCTTGTGGTGCGCCTATTATTTTCATAAGAAGGAAGGATGGGTCATGGAAACTTGTATTGACTACCGTCAATTGAACAAGACGACGATCAAGAACCAGTATCTGTTGCCAAGAATAGATGATTGTTTGATCAAATGAAAGGTGTGACAGTGTTTTCAAAGATTGACTTGAGATTAGGATGCCACCAGTTATGAATTAAAGAGGAAGATATTTATAAGATCGCATTCAAGATGAGGTTCAGACACTACAAGTTTACCATTTTACCATTTGGACTGACAAAGGCCCCTGGGGTATTCATGATCTTGATGAATGGGGTGTTCCATGAATACTTGGAAAAGTTTGTTAAAGTATTCATTGATGACATACTAATATATTCTCGGATGACAGAAGAACATGATGAACATTTTCACTTAGTACTATAGTGTTTACAGGAACACAAATTATACGGGAAATTGTCGAAATGATCTTTTTACCAATCGAGCATTCATTACGTAGGGCATGTTATATCCAACGAAGGCATCATTGTGGATCCAACAAAGGTAGAGGCTATTATGGAATGGAATACATCGAAAAGTGTACCAGAAGTACACAACTTTATGGATTTAGGAGGATATTACCGACGATTTTTCCAAGGTTTTTCGAAGATAGAAAATCCGATCATGGAATTGTAGAAGAAAAACAAGAAGTTTGTATGGATTGAGAAGTGTGTGGAAGAATTTCAAAGGCTCAAGGGGTTGTTGACGACAACACTAATACTAAATGTTCTCGACATGGACACAGAATTCTTGGTATGCACATATGCATCCAAGGAAGGCTTATGCGGAGTCTTGATGCAAGACGGTCGAGTGATTGCTTACATCTCAAGGGTATTAAGAAAGCATGAGGAGAACTACACATAACATGATTTGGAGTTATTGGCCATTATGTATGCCTTGAGAGTGTGGAGACACTATCTGATTGGATGGAAATGCGAACTAAAAAAAGATCATTGTGGATTGCAACACATATTTACGTAGAGTGACTTGAACTCACAACAAAGACGTTGGTTAGAATTTCTTAGTGAATACTCTTTTGAGATTTCTTACATAAAAGGAATACTGAACATAGTGGTAGATGCGTTGAGTTGGAGACCATGCATATTTTTGATAATACCTCTTCAGACGAATATTTGAGAAAAGATTCTAACTATACAGTGCAACAATGACTGGTATAAAGAAGTTAAGGAAAATATGGACAAAACACCATGTTGATACCAAAGTTTGAAGGAAATACATTGAACAATGACGGATTGATGAGATATAATAGCTGGATTTACGTATCACCTAAAGAAGAATTGAGAGGTTTGATCTTAAACGAAGCTCATAGAGTAGTATACATGGCTCATCCAGGAGTCATGAAGATGATGGAAGATCTTAAGCCTTTATTCTTCTGGAAAATGATGAAAGGAGACATAGTTAGTTATGTGGCATGATGTCTAGAATGTTAACAAGTGAAAGTTGAACATAGACATCCAACAACGTTATTACAACCACACACTATCCCATAATCGAAATGGGAGGTCATTTTGAGGAATTTTATTATTGGATTGTTGTTGGCAGCGAGGGACGACTCGATTTTCGTGGTAGTTGACACTATGAAGAAGAGTGCACATTTTATTCATGTCTGTACGATGTATCAGGTGCCAAACATAGCTAGGGTTTTCTTTTATCAGCGAGATTGTAAGGTTACATGGTGTACTGAGAAGGATCTTATCCAATCGAGGATCAATGTTTACAGGATCATTTTGGACAAGTTTCCAAGAGGCCTTGGGAACACGACTGAACTTTAGTACAACATACCACCGTGAGACTAATGAGCAAACTGAAAGAACAAACCAAATTTTGCAAGATATGTTGTGTATGCATGTAATGGACCAACATAAGCATTAGGAGGAATTATTGCCACTGGTAGAGTTTACATACAACAACAACTATCAAAGTACCATTAAGATGGAATTTTTTGAGTTTCTCTATTGGCGACCATGTCAGATGCCATTGAGTTGGGATCGACTTGAGGATAGGGTTCTGGTAGGGCCAGAAATGATGCAATACATGGAAGAGAAAATCCTATCCATAAGACAAGGGATTAAAGCGGCGAAAGATCGACATAAGAGTTATGTTGATGTTCATCATGTTGACAACAACTATGAAGTTAGCGACCGAGTTTTCTTGTGAGTGAATTCGCACAAGAATTTGATCAAGTTTGAAAAGAGAGCTAAACTCTCTCCTAGGTTTGTGGGACCTTTCAAAGTTGTGGAAAAGAAAGGACCCATGGCCTATCGATTAGCCTTGCCTGACTCTTTGAGGCATATGCGCGATGTTTTTCATGTATTTGTTTTGAGACATTATGTTAGTGATCCTACACATGTGATTGACATGAGTTCCTTGAAGATGTTGGACAAGGGTGCACTCATGGTGGAGCCAATCCATGTTCTAGACCATCGCATTCGATAACTATGGCGTCGAACAATCAATCAGGTCAAGGTCTAGTGGGACAATTATAGTCCACACTCTAATACCTAGGAGGACGCATCTGATATCCGTCAGCAGTTCCCTACTTATTTGATAGTTTAGACATATAGATATTGTCAGATAATTCATTTCATGCATTTTATATATTGTACAACTTCTGGACGAAGTTTGAAACAAGAGGGGGTGTATGTAACATCTCACTCTTGTGAGCACATGTTATTGACTTATTCCTTGAGGACACTTGCATGCAAGTGATCCGGTTATAGTACATGGTTATGTTTCACTTATGGATTTTTATGATGATATTGATGGATTATGATATTATGTTATTTGATATATATGTATTGGCAGATGCTATTAACAAGTTTCCCTTGAGTGTGCATGACACTTGACAGATTGCGGATGTCGATGGAAACAATGGACCTGCTGGGACTCAGGATTGAGACAGGGAGTGGATTGTATTGGTTTGAGTATTTCATTTATGCACATGTGACATATGATCGATTATAGTATGATTTTGTATATATGGATCATTGACAGTGTTTTGTTGATGGATGCAAGCTGACGATTGCTTTATAATATGACTCACATAAGGAGTAAATGGGTCATGCACATAGACCAGATATTGAGGGAGAGGTGTGGTAGAGTTCCTGTCACAACCTATTAGCACTTATGTCGTGGATCGAATTGTAGGTTAATGATTACCTAGTTTGAGAGGTCCACGATGCCGTGAGGGCAGACTGAGACAGTCACTCACGAATATTTCTAAGGGGAGCACAATAAGGCATGGTCCTTATTACTTATAAGCCCTTAGTCTCTCACAAGGTCGCCTAAATGGAGTGCTAACTCCAAGGATTGGACAACTACCAAAACCAATTAAGGGCGTGTGGCACCCTTGGATCACAGAGTGCGTCTTGAAGGGCATATCGCGGAAATAAAAATTGAGTCAATGAATCTAGCTGGCCTAGAAAACCTTGAGCAAATAATCAAACCTTGTATAATTTTTAAGGATTGTCGGATTTAATTAATTAAATAAGGATTGAAAATATTAATTTTAAATCCCCATTTGGAAGTCTACGCCTATTTAAAATTTAAGCCTTAGTCTAGGCTTGGTGAAAATACTAAAACTAAAATACAAATTAAATAACATAAGAAGGAGGAAAGTCAATTCAAGAAAATAAGAAAGATGAAATAATTCTAAAGAATTAATACAATACACGTGTGCAGAAAATACCTAATTGGAATTTAAGATAAGAAAGGAATAAAACATAAAAGAATGTGTGCATATAGAAAGGTATCTAGAGTGTAGTTAACACTAGTCTAACTAGAGAAGAATCCTATTTTAATTCAACTCGGTTTTAGAAAAGCATGAGTTATTAATTGGAAATAAGGGTAATAAAGAGACAATTAGGAGTGATTTAAGGAGCGCTTTTAGGAAGAGTAAGGGAAATTGAATTTTATTAAAATAAAATGCGAATTTAATTGTGCAAATTGGGGGGAAGGGTGACAAGTGTAAGGGGGAAATAATTCTAAATTAATTTAATTAAAAAGAGAATTAATTGTGCAAGTGGCGATGAGTTATGAGAAAGTTACGCTGAAGAATTTTTGATTGGTTTTGCCTATGAGAGTTGGGATACCTAGGTTGAGAGAGAGGAGTGGCTCTACCTTGAGAGGCGAGATGGGAGCTAGAGGAATTATGGTTGTGTGTGTATCTCATTTGCAACTTGGGGTTTACAAATTGCCCTGCGAATCTTCCTGGAGTTCACTGGAGTTCACCCTGCGTTTTACGATTTTGCCCTGCGAATCTACCTAGAAATCACTCTGCGTATTTAGTGGATATTACTTTGCGAGTTTTCTCCCTTCCGACAAATCACACCAGATTCAAATGATCAAACAAATATTTCTTGGGTTGAACTTTTATATCTGGTAAGGGTGGTAATTTAGGAAAATCATTTGGTTGTCTTCCTTAAATGCGTCTAATTAGTTTAAGTGAAGCAAGGAAAGTCTGAGATTGATATGGCATTGGGATCTCGAAGAATTTTTAATTAAGATACCAACACGCCAAGCTTCGCAGATTTAACTAGCCCTTGTTATCGTTTATTTATTATTTTACCTTTAACGGTAGCTTCTCGTCTATGACTTTCCAGTTTCCCCCGCTTTCCATTATCCTACTTTAATAAAATAAGGTGAACCATTACCTTATCTTCTTACCATTCTTAAATGGATATTTCATGGTAGCATCGAACCCTTATGATTGGTTTAAGGGATATGTTTTTATAAGCGATATGTAATTTAGGATATGAAATCCCCTTTCCCTTAAGTGGGTTGACCTTCCTTAATTTCTAAAAATGGAATTTTAAGTCAGCATGAGTTTTATTTGTATTTTAAAATTGAGACTTGATCTCCTTTAAAAATTAAATTCATACATAAGGATATGTAAGCTAGTATGGGAGTTAGCTTATGATGGCTCATTGTGTGTTGCTCTCTTTACTCTTTTAATGGATAAGCAACATTGTCCTATAATGATTAATTTTTAGGAGTGACCTCCTTATGGTACTAGTGGTGAATGTAAATTGGTAATGAAATTTTAGTTATTGCTCATTTTAGATAAGTTATTCTTAAAGAATTGGTTGTGCTTCCCAAGGAGGGTACTTGTTACAGTAGCTCAATGAAATTGATCTCCGATGCTTTCTTAGATTTTATAAGTCTTTAGGTATTATTTTTCCTTGCTAATTGCGTCAATGATATGGATAATGTTAGTTATAGAATAATATGGATGGAATGTTTATAGTTGCTAATCGCGTCGATAATATGGATAAATGTTATTTATAGATGAGCTATTGTTGGAACATTTCATAGATGGGAATTGAGTAAATTAAATTGATACATGTTATTGTAGATGGACTCTTGATGGAATACTTCATAGATGGCTAATTGCATTCATTAATTGATGTATGTTGTAAGAGACTTGGTCACACCTGAATAACTAATAGTTAAGATGGATTGATTGATCTAGATGATTCTTGGCTTGATTGTTTTAGTGGGATTTAGATACCTCCTTGTTCCTCAAAACAATCGCCATCCCTGAGACCTTAAATAGTCAAAATCAATCGGATGAATCATGAGCATTAGCATTGCTTATATGTCCTGGAAGTCCTAACCATGCAGGATAGGTTGGGCGGGTAGTTATTTTAATGTTCAATGACATGGTTGATCTTTATGTATATTTTGTTTAGGTTGATTGTGATGTGTAGAACTGCACCGCTATATATATATATATATGTAAGTGTTGAACATGTGTCTCTAATTTTCATGTTATTGCATTGACTTGAGTCCTTACGGACTTCGATGATGCATCGCTTGTAGTGCTTTAATTATGATGTCATGTTAATTATGTGTTGCTATGAATTGTGTTGATATTAATTTCCTAATGCTCTAAGAAAAAAAAATCAATACCTATTGTGCTTCACTATTCGTAGTCATAACAGAAGGGCCAGTACAACTTAACTAAGTGTTTCCCTCCAAACAAGACTCAAGTTTAATGAGGTGTAGGATTGAGACATTGTGTACTTATCAAGTTCACTCACTTAACTCAAATATCAAATCAATGGTCATGCATCTAACTAATAGGAAAGAGTGTGGTAGAGAGACTCATGGACTTACAACACCTCCTTATCCTTTAAGGTTATGGTGTGTAGGATCACCCACTTATAGGCCCCAATGAATACCCTTGGATGGTCATGCATCATATTCAGTGGTGGAGACCCTATCTAAGGACTTTAATGACCACTCCATCCACTGATGAATAATATTGAAGGGTCATGCATCATACTTATTAGTGGTACCTCAATAGCCTAAATAAAAAAAATAACAAGAAAAAATGAACATTAGTACCCCTAGTTGGTTAGATACACTCCTCACATATATGAAGCTATATAAAATATCATATTATTACCACAAATTCAAAATCAAGACCGTACTCTTGCTCAAAGAAGAAATTCCTAATGATCCAACAATAGTTGGCCCCCTATCACAGGGAAGTCAATCTCTTATATAATCTTTGAAGGCTATCAGGTCCCTTTTGAGAATGCATCTTGGATTTCCCATCACTTTCACACTCTCCTTATAGAATTACACATAGGGAAAAAAAAAGTTTACGAGTAGAAACACAAGTGTCACAAAGTAGGTAAAATGTGAATTAAAACATTCCCCTTAGGATTTTTATCCTAGTTTACCTTAAAAATAATTTTCATGTCACTTTCCCTTTCTCAGACTCCCTAGGCACAAGGATTATATTGGCAACCCTCATTGAACATGAGCCCTTTCCTTTGGATGCAAGATATTTTTTAAGGATTCAAATATTATATTAAATATAGTATTGGACACCCTCATTGAACTTGAGCCCTTTTCTTCGGATGTAAGATATTTTTTAAAGATTCAAATACTGTATTATGTATAGTATTCTAGGCAACAAATTTGATTTGAAAATCATACATATAGATATATATATATATGAATATTCAATTAAAAAACATACAATTTAATATTAAAACACGTAAATTTTGATGAATCTTTTCAATCTTGACATATTTTATGTAAACCATAAATAAATTTTTAAAGAAAAAATAATCAATTGGCAAATATATTTTTTGAAAACAAATCTAAAAAATAGTTAATTAGCAAAAAATAACCACTAAAAAAATACCCTACTTGAATATGGTCTACACAACCTTATTCATATCACAACCTATCCTTTTCAAAAAATAATATATATATATATGATCATCAACCATAATTCATAATTCATCATAAACAAAATATATCATCAAGGATGTCTATACGCATTCACCAATGTAATAATCAATGCTCATCATTATCACCAAAGAGATAATAATGACTATTTCTTTGGTGATAGTGATGAACATGGGTTATTACCTTGGTGGATGTGGGTGATAGTAATGAGAATTCATTAAGTGATGTATGTGTATAGACATCATTGATTAATCATAAGAATTATATATATATATATATATATATATATAATTCTTATGATTAATAAATTATTATTAGTATAATTATGAAGGAGATAATGAGTCCAAAACATTATCTTCTAAACAATCATCACATGCATTGAATCACCATGAAGAACATAAATTTGTTTCCATTGTTCGTGAAGACTATATAGAATATTTTGGTAGGAATACACTATAAACCTATTTGAAAATCACCCATTCATATTTATGTTGCTCATTTTTCAAGAGTGTGAAAAAAACTAATAACCAAGATTGAAGCAATCGATAAATTTAGAAATCTTTTTGAAAGGATTTATAATGTAGTAGTTTTTTCTTCTAAAACTTTAAGTGGGAAAAGAAAGAAAAACGATTAGACCATATGCAGATTCAATTTATATCTATTACTTAGAAATGACATCGATATTGAGGATAATTTTCCTAACTGATTAACGTAACCACCATGGAAATGTCACTTACAAACACTACAGAAGTTAATCAAACTCAAATTTCTTCTACTTCACATTGTTTCCATGTTGTCAAAAAATTGTTATGAAGTGATATTAGATTTCATTATTTGGAAACAATTTTGAAATGGATAACAACAATTAAACAAAGTCATAAAAATATCATTTCTAATATCTCTGTTGGTAATCAACTCCATATGGCATGCATCCCATATCTATTTCACGGGGATATTTTTTAGGGGTGAAATTTCATCATGTGGTTATTTTTTTACCTTTTTGTCAAAAACTAAATTTGAAAATTAGTTATTTTCCCTCTAAAAATCATCCAATTTTTAGATAAAATATGATTATATTGTTAATAGTTGTCAAAATTTACAAGTTTTAATATTAAATTGTGTGTTTTTTAATTTAATATTCACCTACATATCTATATGTATAATTTTCTTAATCTAAAATAATAACCCAAAATACTATACTCTGATATAGTATTTGAATCCTTAAATTAATGTCTTGCATTTCACTAATATTACATAAAAGAATAAACACAACATTAATATTATTCTCAACATAATCAATCTTTTTTTATATAACAAATTCAATAAAACATGTATTTATTTATTAATTTGAGTAATCCATTTCATTATCATTTTCATGATAAAAATAATGTAAAACAAATATATATATATATATATATATATATATATATATATATATATATATATATATATATATATATATAATACATAGATATTTTTCAAATAATACTAAATTCTACAATAATGTTTTACTAACTCATGTTAGGTAATGGTAAACGATAATAGATATAAGATTGAGCACATTCTTTTATGTAAGTTGGGAAGAATTTCTACGCATCATAATATTGGTGCAATGAAGGTTTATTAGCATAGGGAGACAATAATATCTACACATTGATGCTTCTTCTACTTCTAGATCAATAATCATGGTAGTGCTTAAATCATAACATGTAGATGAAATCTAAGCATACTTGCACATGATTACAAGATTTTTAATAGCATGAGATGCAAGGTATGTGTAGCATTGCTTGTTTATATTTGTTGTTTTATCATGTAAGAGACTCCATCTTAAGCCTCTTCCATTTTCAAAATATCCCTTAAACCTCTTTCATTCTCAAAATATCTTTCTATTTCTTGATTTAGACATTGACCATGTTTAAAATTTTATATGTCATCAATATACCATATATATGTAGAACTATCATTAACAATACATATCAACTAGTTTGTATGCATAGTTAGACATATGGATTGTTTACTATGTCTTGTATGAATGAAATGGACATCCCATTTATCATTTCAATATACGATGAGTACATTATGTACACATATCTACATATGGACTTCGTAATTCAATTAAGAATCCAATTTATTGTATGTTATTCTTTCGCCAAGCATCACAAAAAGTTTGTATGTATATGATTCAATCACATTGTTAGAAATTAATATAATAGAATTAAAGTTGAGAAAGGGAACCATAAAAATAACATTTCAATTATCTACATTGATAAAAACCTCCCTATGCAATTATTTGATAATTTTATAAAATAATATAATTATTATTTAAGGTACATCACATTCTAACAATCACAAATGTAACATACAATAACAACTACATTTATAATGTAGAAGTGATGTAAAACTTAGAAGATACATAGTAGAAGTACATTGTTTGAATGGCTACAAAGTGTGGATAAATAATTACAAAGAGGTTGTGGGGGAGAAAGCATATTTATTTTTTCATAAGCATAACTCCATGATTTTGTTTACTTTATTTTTGTTGTCTTGTACACTCTTATTAACATGGTCTTAAATTCCATGCGTGAAAAAAACATGGTCTTAAATTCAAATTTTGACCAATCTACATTTGGGCTTATACTTTTTGCATCCACACACTTGTCGTAAATTACAATAAAACTTGAAGATATTTCATCATATCTATAGAAACCATATACCAAAAAAAATGTGTATCATCGATTTTAATTTTTTTTATGATATCTTCTTTTTTCCAACAGAAAAATTATCTCAATTATATTAAGAAAATATAATTTTTTCCCAGTTTCGACCTTTCAAAAAAGTGCCAGGATACAAAGTATCATTACATTCATAGCAAAATACTTCAAATTTATCTTTCCCATCATGACAGATAATTGATCACTACAAAACAAGTATCCCGAAAAATGAGATGCATAACTAGAAAAAAGGATAAATACACAGCAAAGTCATCCACCCTTATAACATAACAAAAAATAAAAGAAGTAAACAGAAATTTTGGGCAAGTTAATAGATGTTTAAAAGAGATTTCTCCCCCACTGTGCCATTATTCCAAGGGAAATAAATAATGGCACCTTCCGGAACACCAAGCGCTTGTTTAGAAAGAATATCAACATCATAGTTTAAGTCCCTAGGAATTTGATCATAACTGATATATTCAAAGCAACAGACCATGGCTCTGATTCTAGCTTTCCATCCTTCAATTGTGCAAGCACAAAGACTGTCCTTTTCCTTTAGCCAGTTGATCACTACTTTAGAATCACCCAACAATTGAAGATGTTTCATCGATAAATGTAAAGCCAACCGTAGAGTTGCCCAAGCCCCCAGTAACTCTGCTTTGTATTTGTCCCGTGGCCACAGTGAAAATTCCAACCAATGACAGTGGAATCTGGAAGTTTTAAAATAGCACCCGCTCCACAACAAAAGCCATCCATTTGTGCTTCCCCATCGAAGTAAGCTACTGTATAATTTAATGGCAATGGGACCAAGATACTTCTCGAGAGTTTATCCTTTAATTTTGTTTCTTTACCCCTTGGAAATGCTAAGGCTTTATAATAAACTGCTAGAATAGAAGGGACTTTGTCTTCAAAGATGGTTGTATTCCTCTCAATCCAAATAAACCAGCATATTTGAGTCGCAAGTATCAAAGGGACAGATATATCCTCGTTCCAAGTTTTGAAACATTCCTCCAATGAGAAACCATCCCATAATATTGTAATACATGTGGAGAGTCTTACATTTTCCAACACCATCTTGGTGAATGAACAATGATTTAGAATATGATCGGTAGATTCGATATCTTTTTTGCATAAATAACATAGGCCCAGACCATGTCTGCCTTTTGCTTGGAAGGAATCCCAAGTGAGGATCTTCCTTGCCACCACCAGCCAAATAAATAATTTGATTTTTAGTTGAGTGTTCTAACGCCAAAGTGTTCACCGCCAACCAGATTGAATGCTCAATTGTTTAGTAGAGAGAATAGCCAGATAAAAAAATTTAACACCAGGCAAGCCAGTCTTATCGCCACCGGTCCAAATTAAAGTGTCCTGTAGATTTTGAAGAAAATCTCCTGAATCGATCAAAGCCTTACGATAAGAGTCCCATTCAGTAGAAAGATCTTCTGGGAGGCCAATTTCATAACTGTTGAGCCAAGGGACGAAGGTAAGTGGATTATCATTAGGCTTTCAAACCTACGCCAAAGATTTGATATTCATGGAGTGGAGAGCCAATATCAATGAAATTGAAAGAAAGGATTTATTTCCCATGCCAAGAATTATATCCTCCCCTGGAGCAATAAGATGGCCCGAGCCAAGGTTCCAACTTAGCCAATGATGGATAAGATGTAAAGATTTTAAAATCCCACCCCAGATATTTGAAGTAGATTTTTGTTTAGGAGTAGTTGAATGGAGCCAATTGATGATAGAAGTATGAAACAGGTACTTATATTTAATAACACGGTGTAAAATACCAGAGCTGAATAAGAGCCTCCAGAGTTGGTTTGCGAACAAAGCATGTTTGAAATCCTTGATGTTTCGGAGGCCCTAGCCCCCATAGCGCTTTGGAAAGGTGATCAAATCCCACTTACAGAGATGGTAGTGATGGGTTTCCCGGTTCCCATTCCAAAGAAAATTAACCATCACTTTTCTCAAAATATTCAAGACTGAGCAAGGGATGACTGCTAAAGATAACCAGTAAACTAGTTGGCTCTCTAACACAACTTTAAGTAATCTGAGTCTGCCCCCCAAAGATAACCATCTATAACACCAATTATCTATTTTCTTTTCCAATTTCTGAATCAACCAAAGCCAATCCATAGCACGCTGAGGTCCAACTTTCATATAAAATCCCAAATATTTAAAACCCAATGACAAATCAATAAATTTAAAAGGAAATAGAGCCTTGAAAGGAAATGTTTACAACGCCGATAATCCTGCTTGATGGAAGGTTGATTCAGAAATGTTTATCACTAATCCTGAGGCTTGACAAAATAAATTTAAAAGTTGATCTATCTCACACCATTCCTTCAAAGTCGCCTTAGACATAATGATAACATCATCAACAAATAAAATATGAAGGATTTTTATGGTTTTAGAGACATTTATACCTGTCATCTTCCCTTCTCTTTGGGTCTCCTTTAATAAGATTCTCAATCCTTCCATCACCAGAGTAAAGAGTAAGGGGGACAGTGGGAATCCTTGCCTCAATCCTCTTCCACTTTTGAAAAAATATGTTGCCTCACCATTTACTAGGATGGTGAAAGAAGTAGAGTTGACACAACTCATGATCCAGCTAGTCATCTTGGGTCCCATACGAATTTTTGCAAGGATCATCCTCAAAAGATCCCAGATGACACAATCCTAGGCTTTTTGTCGATCCAACTTTAATACTAAGGATTTTTGTTTTTTGTTTTTTATGTTGTGCAAGCATTCCTGCACTGTGCCTATAGCATCCTGAATCCAACGACCCTTTAAAAAACCAAGTTGCTCCTTCGAAAGTGAATTGGACAGAAATTATTTTATAACACAGGTTACAGAGTGAAATCGGCTTGAAATCCCCAAACAAAATTGGCCTATTTACGTTGGGAATTAGTGCGATGAAGGTTGAATTAATACCGCCTGAGATTTTTCCTTTCAACCTTGACTCTTCAATCATGTTTAGTAAATATTCCCCAACCAGATCAAATAAGTGCACAAAAAACTCCATTGTCCATCCATCAGGGCCAGGGCTCTTTTCAATCTTGAAAATTTTCAGAATATCCCTTATCTCTTCAAGATTTACTGATGCGTAGATGATTTCTGCATCTTCATCTGTCAACATTCTAGAAAATTTCTCTGCCATCTTAACTTGTTTTGAGATGGAAAGATTCTCATTCAACTTGAAAAAAGTTTTAAAATAGTCTGAGGCAATTTCTTTACTATTTTGTTGGCCAGTATGAATATGTCCCTCAGCATCTTTAATCTCCCAAATAAACTTTTTATTTCGCCTAAAACTAGTGAAACTGTGAAAGAATTTAGTATTTTGGTCTCCACTCTAGATCCAAATGGCCCGACTGCATTGGCGCCAAAGTTCTTCACCTTCATTTAACAAGTTATTTCTTTCTTGTTCCTTTGATTTTAGTAAAGATTCCTTTGCAATGGTAAAGCTAGGACCTGTGGAATCTTGTAACAGTGAGTTAATCTCCAACTCCAAGCCCTTTAGTTTTGTAGTAGACTGAATATATCTGAGTTTCTGCCAGGATTTAGTCTTTTCCTTTAGGTCTTTCAACTTCCATATAAGTCTCTTTTGTTTATCTTCCTCCTCAAGATACTTACTATCGAGACAAAGTGTCTGTACCAAAAGGTGGAATTCCTTAACCTTAAGCCAATGTGGATTGAACTTAAAGGGAAAGACTTTGTACCTCAATGACAACTCCAATTGAATTAGAATCAGGGCATGGTCAGAAATACATGGGTATTCAACCCAAGACCTGTAAACACCAATCCCTAAAAGTATCTCCTCGACAATAAGAAATCTATCAAGTCTTTTTGAAATTCGGTCCACCCCGGATCTTTCATTTCGCCACGTTGGAACGATCTTATCTGGAGTCAAATCAATCAAGTGTTTCTCTTGAAAAAAATCCTTGTAAAAACTAGCAGAATAAACATCAGAATTACCCATAATAGACTTGCCACCCCAGGCCTCTTCCGAAGATAGGGCCAGGTTAAGATCCCACGCCAAGATGAGATTATATTTGGACAATAAGCTCGAGTCTGCCACCTGACTCCAAAAAATCTTTCACTCTGAGAAAGGGCCATACACGTTCAGAAAAGAGACTTCCCTTTTGCTGGCTAATATGATCCCTGTCAATAGAATCCCGCCACAGGTGAGAGAGGCATTTAAATCAAATACATTTAAATCCCAAGAAACTAATGAAGATTTTACAGGTCCTATCAACTTGCCTAATGGGTTTGTCTTTGACCATAGTTAGGCTCTAAGTTTGAACTGCTAGGTAAATTATTTTTTGTTGTTTTATAATAGCTAACAGTCCAAAAGTTTCTTGTTGATTTGTTACGATTATAATTGCAATTTTGGGTGCTCTAGCATGTAGTTTTAGTGTACAGATGTTAGCACATGCATACCAAAATAAATACAACACACCTATAGATCTTTACAGCTGAACATAAAGAGATCTAAGAGAATAATAAATGCATTTGTGAACACAGGTATTTTTGGTCAACATGACCCTAGATAAAACCCCCCCGGGGAAAACAGGTTTGGAATGTATATGTATATATGAGGAAAGAAGAAGAATATAGAAAGTACAATAGATGATGGAATCTGATACAATAGCAACTCGATTTGAGTTGATATACAAGCCCAAAACCTCCAAGAGTGCCCTAGAATGATGCACCCAACATACAAGCTATTGAATCCATTGAATTTGCTCCAACTACAAACTGTGAGCTTAGATCTGGAAATCCCTCCACAGTAATAAAGATCTGCTGAATGGATTTCCTCTGCAACTGATCTCACTGGAATATGATGGCTAGAAGTCTCTCAACAACTGATGTGCCCCAATCTGGCAATGTGCCCTCCTCAGAATTTGAACCTCTCTAGTAAATAATCCAAGCAAGTAGCTAGTAGCTTCCCTCCCTGAAAGATAGCGCCCAAGCTCAAGCATCCTCACAAATCTGACATCATGCTCATCCTCCAAGAGATCCTCTCTCAATGAACAAGTGAATGAATGAACAAATGCACCCTCCTTCACCCTTTGCGCCCCTCTTTGACAATCAAAAGGAAACCTAAAACATGAATGGTGGAGATCATCTCATCTCCCATCTAATCAATGGTTGAGATCTCCCCATAAACTAAGTCAATAACCCACTTTGGGTTAAGTTTTCTAAGTCAACTTTATGTCTCTAATTCACCCCCTTTGTGAATTAATAGTCACTTTAGGCCAAAAATGACTAAATTTCACTTTAGACAAAGTGAAAGTGAAATTAGACAAAAGTACAAGGTACAAAGTGTAATGTCCTTCCCTCATGTGTTAAGGAGGTCACAAGCACATGGGGAACACCTCCCAAGGTACAAAACTCAACACTCTCTCTTACCAAGGAAGGTGTTCCTCACCAAGCCCATCTTGTCTTTGAAGTAGACATGCTTGCCCTGTGGCAGGGCCTTGGTGAGAATATTTGCAACATGGTCATCTTTCGATATATACTACAACTGAATTGCCCCTCTCTAAACCCAGTCACGAATAAAGTGGTACCTGATCTCAATATTCTTCGACCGGTCATGAAACACTGGATTCTCAAAGAGTTTGATACAACTCTAATTATCATAGTGGATGGCAGTCAGTGACATCTCCTGACCAAATAACCCAACCAACATCTTACGAAGCCAAATGGCCTTGCAACTCACCGAAATGGCCACCATATACTCTGCCTCGTCCGAACTCAAAGCAACTGACTTCTGCTTCCGAATGAACCAGAAAACAAGTCCCGACCCCAAACTAAAGCAACACGCTGAGGTGCTTTTCCTGTCAGCAACACATCCTACCCAGTCTGAATCTATGTAGCCAACCAAACTGACTCCATCTCCCCTGACATAGTCTAGTCCATAGTCCACTGTCCCATCAACATATCTCAAGACATGTTTTTCCCCAACCATGTGAACACTTCTCGGCTCAACCATGTACTGGTTGAGAGTGTTCACAGAAAAACATATATCTGGTCTGGTGTTAACTAGATACATGAGCGAACTGATCAACTTCCTGTATACTGTGGCATCCACCAACTGGATTTTTGAAGCACTAAGCTTCTTCTAGTTGATGATCATAGGTGTAGACATGGGTTTGCAGTCCTCCATCTGAAACCTGCTCAAACTATCTACTGCATACTTCCCCTGCTTGAGAACATGTGACCCTCCTCTTGCCATACCTCCATACCCAGAAAGTAATGCATCAATCCGATATCACTCATCTCAAACTCTGATGAAAGTCCCAGCTTGCACTCAGCTATGAGATCCTCGGCTCCATTAATGAATTGATCATCCACATACAAAATGAGAATGAGCGTGTCCTCACCCCTAATGATGAAATAGAGGTTTGGATCAACGTCGCTCTTCTTGAATCCCATTTGAAGCAAATAAGTATCAATCCATGAATACCAAGCTCGAGGAGCTTGCTTCAGACCATATAGTGCCTTTCTCAGAAGACACACATGATTCTCCCTGTCACTCACCTCAAAACCCTGTGGCTTCTCTATGTACACCTCCTTCTCAATAAATCCATTCAGAAATGAGGTTTTCACATCCATCTGTTGAATGCGCTAACCCATATCTATTGTTATGGCAATGATAGTCTGGATATAAGTGTATCTCGCAACTGGTGTGAAAGTCTCGCCATAATCAACTCCCTCAATCTATGAGAAGCCTCATGCCACAAAACGAGACTTGTGTTTCTCAATGCTGCCATTTGCATCCATCTTGGTCTTGTACAACCACCTGGAAGTCACAACTAACTTCCCCACTGGCCTCGGAACCACATCCCAGACATCATTGCGCATAATGGAGTCATACTCCTCTACCATGGCCTCTCTCGAGACCTGATGGTACACTGCCTGCAAAAATGTCTGTGGATTAGTATCCCTGGTACTCGTCCCAAGTGCTAAGTATGCTCCAAATCTAACTAGTGGCCTACTCTCTTTGATCTGGCTCTTGGGCTCCCCTACATTCTCTTTGGCCTCCTTCAGGGTCTCCTGAAACCATCTAGGTCTCCTCTTCCCTGAAGTGGTCAACGGAGAAGTAAGGTCTCTCAACCCAAGATTGACTACCTTAGGACTCATCTCAACACTCTAAGATCCTGAAGTCTGAGCTCCCTCTGAAGTCTGTGCCCCTTCTAACTGAAACTGCTCTGATTGTGACCCTAAAGTTGTGCATGGTAACCCTGTCACCCTTGATACTGGTGTACTCGAAATCTGAGGTTGTGCTCCCTCTCAGACTATAATCGACAACTCTGCATCATCCTTAAGTCCAACTCTTGACTCAAGATATCTCACAAAATCCCTATCCTCCTCAAATCTGACATCTCTGCTCACCACCACTTTCCTAAGTGGTGGAATGTAGATGTGATAGGCTTTCGAAACCTCTGAGTATCCAACTAGAATCCCCTGTTGGGCTGTGGTTTCTAGATTTGTCCTCCTCTCTGAGGGGACATGAGAGTAAGTCAAGCACCCAAATATCCTGATGTGCTCGACATCGAACCTCCTACCAGTGAAGGCCTCCTCAAGAGTCATCTTCCCCAAAATCCTGTGGGGGCTCCTGTTCTACAGATAAAGTGCAGTAGCACATGCCTTTGCCCATAAGTACAAAGGCAAGCTCTGATCATGCAGCATGGATCTTTCTACATCGGTAATGGCTTGGTTCTTCCTCTCGGCAACCCCATTCTACTGGGGGTTGTAGGGTATGGTCATCTATCTCCTGATGCCCTGTTGTGCACAGAAGTCTACAAACTATCTTGAGGAATACTCTCCCGCGTTATCCGACCACAAGACTTTGATCCTCTTTCCCGACTGGTTCTCCACAAGAGCTTTGAACTCTTGGAACCATGTCAAGACCTCACTCTTGGCCTTCAGGAAATAGATCCAAGTCTCCCTCAAGTAGTCATCTATAAATGTGACATAATACTCACAACCACTCAAGGACCTCCGAGTCATGGGCCCACACACATCCGTGTGTACTAAATCAAGTATCCCAATTGACCTGGTGTCACTGTTGGGGAATCATGCCTTGGAAAACTTTCCAAGCACACACCCTCTGCAAACATCCTAATGCTCTATGTTGATTTGTAGCACTCTGATCACAACCTCTCTCAGTCCTCCAAGGGCCCCATGATGTAGGTGGGCCATCCTTCGATGCCATAACTCACATAACTGTCTGCTGCTGTTGCTACTCACTACCAATGCATGTAGTGGTTGAAAAAGTAATATGAACAGTTTCCCATCTCTCACTCCAATCACCTATCCTGAGGCTAGTGAAGACCCCCAAGGATGAATCAGTACCTCAGTGCCTCTAAATTTCACCTCAAGACCTCTATACTAGAGGGTGGAAACTGAAATCAAATTCTTCTTCATGTCAGTGATCAAAATCTGGACCAGGGGTCAAATTTTAGCTCAAAAATCAACGTTCTCAGAATTGCCTCAAAACGAACCTGAGCGTAGGCCTCATCGTTGCGAACCCAACGCAATTCATTTTGTCTCAAACAGACATCGGGAACGAGAGATATCACGATCTGTCTGAATCGTCAAACAGGCAAAAACAGAGGACGCTGACTGGGCAGTCCATACAGGCTGATGTGGCAGAGTCCGTACATGCTGACGTGGAGATTGTACAATGACGTGGCAAGAATCTGTTGGTTGACAGTTGATTGAATGACATCTCGACACGTGGCATTGTGTGGTCAAGTGATTGGGTACCACGTGGCCCAGTCATGGGCTGCCACATGGCACCCCATTTTTGGTTTGTGTGTTGGTTCAAAAGTTTATGGAGTCCATGGGGTTTGAACCCCGGACCTCCCCACTGGTGTAGAGATTTGGAAAAGGCCACATGACCGGCGCGCCACGCACTTGTTCTTGTAAGGCATATGGTAAAATATATATTTCAATTTGAATATGTTGTAAGTGACGGGGGGTTCGGGCCGGGGCTTAGCCCCGACCCATGGTTACATTGTTTACCATATGACCGATACACATTACACGGAGTGCACGATTTGTTTTAACCTGTGGTCGTATAGTTTATTGCATGTGGCCATACCATATCGCACGAGAGTTATGTTTTGAAATGGCGTGCAAGGTTTGTGTTGTATGGTTTGACCCATGGTTTTGTGCGTTGACATATGACCATACTATATAGTCTATAGCCCGACAGTTGGTGGCGCGGGAGTTTTGTATGTTTAGCCCATGGTTCATATGAATCGTCAATACGACCTTGGCCTTGGCGCGTATTAGGTTTTGATTTTCGGTTCAAACAGTTGAACGACCCGCCATGTGTTGCATTTTTATTTTTTTTATGAATGGAGCCCTTTTGCTAGAGCGCGCGGTCGTATGGAGGACCATGTGCCTAGGTGATAGGCAGTTAAGGGCTGGCACACCCTTAACCGTCCTACGGTTTGCACCATTGGCGCGGTTGCGCCCGGTGCCGGCTTTTTACTCCTTAAATGGCGTGTGTGTTGGGTTCATTGAAGAAGGGTGCGTTTTGGCGAACCAGTGACTGCAAGCTTGAAGGAGGAAAAATGGAGGAGGCCTAACTTCTTCATCTTTTGGCCGATTGAGGTGTCGTAAAAGCCCAGCTAGGGGTTTTTGGACGTCCTGGATCCATTGGTACTATTATCAAGGCCATTTGAATACTTCTTCTGCAATTTTTTCACCATTGAAGCTTCAGCAAGCTCCAGGGAGCTTGAAGCCCTCATTGATCGAGGACATGGTTTGGTGAGCCTATGTTTGTTTTCTATCATTGAATAATCATTTTTGGCTAATTGTTATGCTCTGAACACATTGGGATGGGTTTTATAGGATCTTGAGGACTTTTATAGGTGTTTTTGCCATAGAGAAGCTCAGGGAATCTTATGGCCACATGTAGAAGAGGTCATGCCCGGATGAGCCATGATCCGTTTTCAGAGTTCTATTAGTCATTTTTGGGGTTTTTATGTGTTATGATCTCAATGGTATAGTATGATTTTCCATTGGATTTGAGAAACATCTTGTAAAAGAATTTTTGACAAATTAATCCCAGAGAGCCAAGTCCATGTTAGCCTATGGCTTACCTTTTCTAATCACTAAGTCTAAATTGTCACCAATATTTGAATTATTCATTTAGGATATTAGTAATATATCCTCAAGTGATGACTAATGAGTTAGTTAAGATTTCCTAGCCTAGTCATCATGCATGATTTTAAGATCTAGAGCAAATCTCTCTATGAGGTGGCATCACCCATTGTACTATAAATATGTAACATTGGAGTGAATGAGTATGTGTTGGCTATTATGCCTTTTCCGCCATGTTGCTGTTCTTGTCTCAAATTTATTGTGTTTAATTTCTTCAATTGGTATCAGAGCTTGGCTGGGCTTAATCCCTCAGGGGAGTGCCCAGGAATATGTGATAGCCATTGGAAGTTTGAGCGAGTGCGTGTTGTGTTTGAGAAGAGTACTACAGTTTCCCTTGCTATTAGAGGCCAAGATTTAACAGCCACCAGTAGCGTGGTCGTTTGCTTAGATTCCTGGGATCGAATAGTACGCATCATGGAAGGGGTTCTGATTCGAATCTAGCCATTATATTTGCGGTTCTGTATTGTTACTTTTGAATCTTTGTAATTATTTGCACTCCATTTAAGTTATCTGTGAAAGATGCAAATAATGAAGCTGGCCGGAATCGATCTCTAGAACTCTATTTATTTCGACTTGCTGCATTGTCAATGCTACCTAATGTAGGACTCGATGCTGTTGAAATTCAACGGAAAATAAGCTTCTTGGCAAAATGTAGCAGCAACACCATGCCACGATTTCGAAACTTTATAGATTGTTGTTCCGAAATATCCAAGGCGCTTGCAGGAAACTCAACGAAAACGCCAGAAACATTCGACAAAAGTCACAATCTGTAGTTAGAGAAGAGTCGCCCGCCATTATACTGCGAGAGGAGAAGCAATCCGCTGCCAAGGAATGATTAGCCAATGAAGAGAGGCCTGGGCACTTCCATTTGATATATCAAGGTATCCTTTTCGTGAATAGCCGCATTTGAAGCCGTGTTGAATTGAGTGCGATCCGGCTTCCTTGGACGAGAGTCTTTGTTTTTCTATTTTTTTGTTTTAGGTTTTCAATGCGGTGACAACATTGAGTGCCCAGAGATCCATGCTGTAGAATCCTTTATTGCTGGGCGTAATCTCATAAGGGAATCGAATTCGGAGTGCTAGGTGCTATATTCTATCTTCTGGGCACTTTATACTCTAGTCTGGGCACATTTATCTACATCTGGAATCGTATTTCCATAGCTGGGCAGATCTCTTAGCATAAAGATTGAAATAAACTATTGTTGCTTGAAGGCCGAGTTATTTCCCCAAATCTGGGCGCATTTATTCTCAAATACCAACACTATTTCTAGGCGCATTCTATTGGAAATCATGGATACATCAATGCAGTAATTATGGTCTCTGGCATCCAGAACGGAGATACCTCTATTGCATTTGGTTGTGGCATCAAATCTATCTTTGAAGTTAGTGTGAATGCATTTAGAGCCTGGAAGAAGCCTGTAATACAAAGAATGGAATGAGGTAAGTATGAACATGTTTAGGAATCAGAATACAAAAAGGTTGACCAGTGTTCAATTCTTGCACAAAAAAAAAAAAAAACATATCATAGCATAGCAGTGGTGCGGTTATGAAAAGCCAAGAATTCGTAGACAAGAAAATGGTGTGATTGAAAAGCTTTGAACACATGCATGCAGACTACAGATCTCCACGTGCCTCCAATGATTGTGTGCATGAGCGTGTATTTTTTAAAAATATTATATGCCAAGAATTAAATCAATTTTTTATTGGCATTGGGAATTATCAGGAAAAGACAAAGTGTTTTTTAAATGTACATTTAAAGGGGGCAACTAGAAGATCATTGTATCAAGAATAATAAAAGTTCAATTTTTTTGTGGTGTTGAAGTGTCTTAGATCCGCTTGAAATTGAATAAGGGGATCTTAGATACACTTTGTGTTGTGTGCGATGGATTATTCTTAATGTTGCTCTTTTGTGTCTAGTTTTGGCACTTAAAACAAAATTGTATAAAGAAATCATCCACACACTAAAGTACAAGGCAATTTAATGTAATTCAAGCACATGTGAGCATTGCGAGTGAAGCACATCCATTCAAGAACAATCAAAGTTCTCAATTAAGAAGCAACGAAGATATCAAATTGACAATCACATCAACATTGGACACATCAAGTTCATAATCAAGGACTCAAAACATCATCAAATTTGAAGACCAACTCAACTTTCAATCATGATTTATTGTAACTTGCAAATAGTCATTTGGTAAGTTTACTTGTGTTTATAAATCAAGTGAAATTGAATTTGTCATAAGGTGCATTTTCGACTGAGCCCGACACCCTAGAGTCATTTTTGAGTCATAATTGACAAGGATGAGTACTTGAAACTCATATCATTGTAATACTTTGGGATGCATTTTCGGTGGTAACCGACATCCTCAACTTGTTGAAGATTTCAAGCGAGCCAGTTCGACTGAAACAAATTCAAGTGAGTGTGAATAGCAAGCAAGCATGAAGTTCAAATTCAAGTGAGCGAGTTGCAAATAATCCTTCTTTTGTTGAGTCAAAATTGTAATAAGGATCTACCAACACAAGGAGACCTTTTTTAGTGTTTTAAAATGGCTCGAAGTCTCGAATTATTAGAGTTACTGAACACTCTAATAAACACCACTGAAGACAACATAGTGACATTGAACAAAGCAA
>ML781294.1:870144-889236 GCA_009831015.1 Picea engelmannii
ATGCAAAAGATTTGCACTCATTGTCAGAAGCGGGGTCATCTCATTGACCAATGTTGGACATTGCATCCAACTACTCATCCACAGCATAAGAAGCAGTTGGATAAAGAGATTGGAAAGAATGGAAGAGGAGATTCCATCATCGATGTGAGTCAAGATGATTCCAAAGAGGACGATGTTCAGTAGAAAAACTCACCGTTGAGTTGGCTTGGTAAGAAATGGTTGGATTTCCTAAGCAAGTAAGGCTTGCATTTTTCTGTTGTAAATGCACTTTTCAGTGTTATGTGTGCATTTATGGGAAGCATGATAAGTTGCAGTAGTTTATTACAACTTGCATGATGCAAGTTGCATGTGAATGCAATTCATTTTGAAGGCATTTTTATTGTTGCATAAATTCGCCAGGAGGATGTAAAAGATGGATATGATGTTCACTTGTTGCAGCCATTTATTTTTTTCATTTCAAATCTTATCTACCCACATGTTTTGGGTTTTGTACTTATGTTTGTACTGAAAGAAGAGTTGAAGAGTCATGCACATGCAATTGTTTTTGTGTATGTGTAAGAAGTAAACTGGTGATGGTTCATCATGAGTGATTCATGATTGTAACATGATTATGTATCATGTTTCTCGACTTGTCAGTTTGGGAAGGTTGATATGATGTTTCAAATGAGTCTCGACTGGTGTTGATGATTTTCTAACGACTATGTTGTGTCGATCATGTTGTTCAACTTGTGTTTAGTCGATGGTGTTTGTTGGCTTGTAAGTCAATTTTGAGTACATCGAGATGAAAAAAAATGCCATGTTCTTTGATGAAGTACAAGATGCGACAGTTTGTTTGAAGAACAAAAGATTTTGTTGGCATCATTTTTCAGTCTTGTATAATTTGTTTTCAAGATTGATGATTTTCTTGGCTTGTGACAAGATGTTGCAGGAAAGTTTTTGCATCCATTGGAGAGCTGATTATGTTGACACCAAAGAGTTCGAAAGAGGGACTTGATTCTCAGTGGGAAGGTTGGCAGTCTTCCAAGCACAGAGAAGCAGTGGGTCAGCATCAGCCAGAGAGCAGTGGTTGAGGGACATAGCCAGTTGCAGTGCAAGGCATGTCAAGGTATTCAGGTGATTGTCGAAAAGACTTTTCAAGTAGAATCAGTTGATATAACTTGAAAGCGGATAGATAATCATAAGCTTTTGTGGGTCCAAAATCCTTTCAGTGGGAAGGTGTGATCAAAATCTGGACCAGGGGTCAAATTTTAGCTCAAAAATCAATGTTCTCGGAATTGCCTCAAAACAAACGTGAGCGTATAACTCGTCGTTGTGAACCCAACGCAATTCGTTTCGTCTCAAATGGACATCGGGAGCAAGAGATATAGCGATCTGTCCGAATCGTCAAACAGGCAAAAAGAGAGGACGTTGACTGGGTAGTCCGTACAGGCTGACATGGTAGAGTCCGTACATGATGATGTGGTGATCGTACAATGACATGGCATGTGGTGACATGGCAAGCATCTGTTGGTTGATTGTTGATTGAATGACATCTCGACACGTGGCATTGTGTGTTCAAGTGATTGGGTGCCACGTGGCCCAGTCATGGGCTACCACATGGCACCCCATTTTTGGTTTGTGTGTTGGTTCGAAAGTTTATGGAGTCCGTGGGGTTTGAACCCCTAACCTCCCCACCGGTGTAGAGCTTTGGCAAAGGCCACACAACCGGCGCACCACGCGCTTGTTCTTGCAAGGCATATGGTAAAATATATATTTCAATTTGAATATGTTGTAAATGACGGGGGGTTCGGGCCGAGGCTTAGCCCCGACCCGTGGTTACATTGTTTACCATATGATCGATACACATTACATGGAGCGCACAATTTGTTTTAACCCGTGGTCGTATAGTTTATTGCATGTGGCCATACCATATCGCGCGGGAGTTATGTTTTGAAATGGCACGTGGGGTTTGTATTGTATGGTTTGACCCACGGTTTTGTGCGTTGACATATGACCATACTATATAGTGTATAGCCCGACAGTTGGTGGCGCGGGAGTTTGGTATGTTTATCCTGCAGTTCATATGAATCACCGATATGACCTTGGCCTTGGCGCGTATTGGGTTTTGATTTGCGGTTCAAACGGTTGAATGACCCGCCACGTGTTGCATTTTTATTTGCTTATGAACGGAGCCCTTTTGCTAGAGCACGCAGTCGTATGGAGGACCATGTGCCCAGGTGCTAGGCGGTTAGGGGCTGGCGCGCCCTTAACCATCCTACAGTTTGCACCGTTGGCACGGTTGTGCCCGGTGCCAGTTTTTTACACCTTAAATGGCGTGTGTACTGGGTTCATTGAAGAAGGGTGCATTTTGGCGAACCAGTGACTGTAAGCTTGAAGGAGGAAAAATGGAGGAGGCCTAACTTCTTCATCTTTTGGCCGATTGAGGTGTCATAAAAGCCCAGCTAGGGGTTTTTGGACGTCCTGGATCCATTGGTACTATTATCAAGGCCATTTGAAGACTTCATCTGCAACTTTTTCACCATTGAAGTTTCAGCAAGCTCCAGGGAGCTTGAAGACCTCATTGATCGAGGACATGGTTTGGTGAGACTATGTTTGTTTTCTGTGATTGAATAATCATTTTTGGCTAATTTTTATGCTCTGAACACATTGGGATAGGTTTCAGAGGCTCTTGAGGAGTTTTACAGGTGTTTTTTCCATAGAGAAGCTCAGGGAAGCTTATGGCCACATGTAGAAGAGGTCATGCCCAGATGAGCCATGATCCGTTTTCAGAGTTCTATTAGTCATTTTTGAGGTTTTTATGTGTTCTGATCTCAATGGTACAGTCTATTTTTCCATTGGAGTTGAGAAACAGCTTGTAAAAGAACTTTTGACAAATTAATCCCAGAGAACCAAGTCCATTAATGGAGGCTCAAGGAGATGTAGCCCGGAGGGGGGTGAACTCCTTTATCATGTTGTGATTGTTGTGATTTTGATGGTTTATTTTCTGCAATTTATGTTGTTGTGTATTTATTGAAAGTACATATTTAACCATTTAAAAGACCATATCCTCACACATAAGCCATTTACAAGAAGATACATAAACTTGGCACATAATTTTATCTTGCATATCTTAACACATAAAGCAAGGTCCTGTAAAGTTTATTTTATTGAAGTAGAGGGTGCTTGCATAGCATAAAAAGTCAGCCTTCTATTTTTATATCAGTCAGGGACATAAAGAACGTCCATAAATGATATAGGTGGCAAGCTATCTCTCTGAAAGGTAACTGTGGCAATCCCAGCAACTCTGACTACTCTGTCATCTCCAAGAGAAATCTATATCCTGACCTCGGTGTCTCTGAGATCAGAAAAATTCTATCAAACTCCAGTCATATGACTCGATTCCTCACTGTCAATATACCATATATTGGGTGTTCTCTCAACTGAAGTGCAACATATGAGAAAATCACACTCTCTCTGAAACTATGTCTGAAAATCTGCCTCCTCTGTTGTAGTTGTCATACCACCCTTCTTCTTCTTCCTGTTCGGACACTATCCAACATAGTGCTTGAAATTCTTACAAACAAAGCACTTCACTTTTCTCATATCTATCCTATGACCACTTCCCTGACCACTTCTCTCTCTCTTCCTCCACTCCCCTATGGTTGGCCCCCAAACTTGGGACCTTGCCGACCCCCTCGATCCGCCTTCTTCTTTCCCTTTGTCCAAAGAGAAATATCCTTCTCACCCTGATCAATCTATTGTTGTTTTTTTTGTCACTATCTAGAAGCCTTAGCTGCAAGCCTAATCTCTTCCTGAACAAAGTCATCCCACATCCTCTCCCATGTAGGCATGACCTCCCTGGAAACTATGCCGTGTACAAATGGACCCCACGGTTTGGTGAAGCTATTCATAGCTTGCCTCACCAAAGAGTTAGGGTCAACAACCTCGCCGATGACTCCAAGATCATCTCTGATCTGAGTGTAACGACTAAGGAATGAAGTTACCAACTCATCCTTGAGCATGTGAATGGCCCTGAGCCAGTCATGAAGAACCATCTTCCAATTCTCATTGGAGCTCTCATACAACTTGCATAGAGATGTCCACATATCATATGCACAAGTATTCCCCATAAAATGGGGTATGATATGGTCATGAACTGCATCACAAATAGTTCTCTTTGCCTTATTGTTCCTCTTCCTAAACTTTGCCACCAAAATAGGAGAGGTGACAGGAATAGGAGGAACAACTGCCTCGACTATATCCCATAGCTAGAGGTCCTCTAAGACGAAGATCATCCTCGCCTTCCAAGGTGACCAATTGCTAGCCCCAACTATCCTATCCTCAACTCGCATCTAAGATGCTGACATCTATTCCAAACTGCAATCCCTAACTGATGCTCACACTACCAAGGAAAACAATGTCTCACTCCTGTCAAAATAGGTGTGAAAAGAAACAAATGTAATTTGACCTCACTCCTAACAAAATAGGTGTGAAAAGAGGTCACATCAAATCAGCCTCAATCCAACTGCGTAGGTTTGAAAAGAGACTGATGACAAGTGTCAAAACTACCCAACTATCCTCTGCAAAAATCTTCCCTCTAACAACCACTGAATGAGTCAATGGTTGTCCTCAAAAATCTGCCAAGAAGATGTGTATGACAACCAAAAAAATGTTGTCCTAACTGCTCAAAATTTCAGCCACCAACGCTCTGATACCATGAAGATTTTACAGGTCCTATCAGCTTGCCAATTGGGTCTGTCTTTGACCACGGTTAGGCTCTAAGTTTCAACTGCCAGGTAAAGTATTTTTTTTTGTTTTATAATAGCCAACAATCCTAAAGTTTCTTGCTGATTTGTTACGGTTATACTTGCGATTTTGGGTGCTCTAGCATGTAGTTTTAGTGTACATATGTTAGCACATGAATACTAAAATAAATACAACACACCTATAGATCTTTATAGCTGAAAATAAAGAGATCTGAGAGACTAATAAGTGCATTTGTGAACACAAATATTTTTGGTCAACATGACCCTGGATAAACCCCCCCCTGGGGAAAACAGGTTTGGAATGTGTATGTATATATGAGGAAAGCAGAAGAAGGAATACAACAATTACAATAAATGATGGAACCTGATACAATAGAAACTCAATCTGAGTTGATATACAAGCCCAAAACCTCCAAGAGCACCCCAAAATGGTGCACCCAACATATAAGTTGTCGAATCCACTGAATCTACTCCAACTACAAATTGTGATCTTAGATCTGGAAACCCCTTCCAGAGTAATGAAGCTATGCTGAATGGATTTCCTCTGCAACTTATCTCATTGCAATCTGATGGCTAGAAGTCTCTCAACAACTGATGCGCCCCAATCTGGAAATGTGCCCTCATCAGAAGTCGAACCTCTCCAGTAAATAATCCAAGCAAGTAGCTAGTAGCCTCCCTCCATGAAAGCTAGCACCCAAGCTCAAGCATCCTCACAAATCTGACCTCATGCTCATCCTTCAAGATCTTCTCTCTCAATGAACAAGTGAATTAATGAACAAATGCACCCTCCTTCACCCTTTGCGCCCCTCTTTGACAATCAAAAGGAAACCTAAAACATGAATGGTGGAGATCATCTCATCTCCATATAATCAATGGTTGAGATCTCCCCATAAACATTTAATTCAATAACCCACTTTGGGTTAAGTTTCCTAAGTCAACTTTATGTCTCTAATTCACCCCCTTTGTGAATTAATAGTCACTTTAGGCCAAAAATGACTAAATTTCACTTTAGACAAAGTGAAAGTGAAATTAGACAAAAGTACAAGGTACAAAGTGTAATGTCCTTCCCTCATGTGATAAGGAGGTCACAAGCACATGGGGAACACCTCCCAAGGTACAAAACTCAACACTCCCTCTTATCGAGGAAGGTGTTCCTCACCAAGCCCATCTTGTCTCTGAAGTAGACATGCTTGCCCCATGGCAGGGCCTTGGTGAGAATATCTGCAACCTGGTCATCTATCGATATATACTACAACTGAACTGCCCCTCTCTGAACCCAGTCATGAATGAAGTGGTACCTGATCTCAATATGCTTCGACTGGTCATGAAACACTGGATTCTCAAAGAGTTTGATACAACTCTGATTATCACAGTGAATGACAGTCGATGACATATCTTGACCAAATAACCCAACCATCATCTTACGAAGCCAAATGGCCTCGCAACTCGCCTGATTGACAGCCATATACTCTGCCTCGACCGAACTTAAAGCAACTGACTCCTACTTCTGGCTGAACTAAGAAACAAGTCCAGACCCCAAACTGAAACAACACCCTGAGGTGCTTTTCCTGTCAACCACACATCCTACCCAGTTTGAATCTGTGTATCTAACCAAACTGAATCCATCTCCCCTAACGTAGTCTAGGCCATATTCCGCTATCCCAACAACATATCTCAAGATCTATTTTTCCCTAACCATGTGAACACTCCTCGTCTCAACCATGTATTGGCTGAGAGTGTTCATGGAAAAACATATATCTGGTCTGGTGTTCACTAGATACATGAGTGAATCGATCAACTGCCTATATATTGTGGCATCCACCAACTGGCTATCTGAAGCACTAAGATTCTTCTAGTTGGTGATCATAGCTATAGACATGGGTCTGCAGTCCTCCATTTGAAACCTGCTCAAAATATTTGCTACATACTTTCCCTACCCGAGAAATATGTGACCCTCCTCTTGCCATACCTCCATACCCAAAAAGTAGTGCATCAATCTAATATCACTCATCTCAAACTCTGATGCAAGTCCCAGATTGCACTCAGCTATGAGATCCTCAGCTCCAGTAATGAATAGATCATCCACATACAAAATGAGAATGAGCGTGCCTCACCCCTAATGATGAAATAGAGTTTTTGATCAGCATCGCTCTTCTCGAAGCCCATCTGAAGAAAATAAGTATCAATACATGAATACCAAGCTCGGGGAGCCTTCTTCAGAGCATATAGTGCCTTCCTCAGAAGACACACATGAGTCTCCCTATCACTAACCTCAAAACCCTGTGGCTGCTCTATGTACACCTCCTCCTCGATAAAGCCATTTAGTAATGTGGTTTTCACATCCATCTGCTAAATGCGCCAACCCATATTTGCTTCTATGAAAATGATAGTCCTGATAGAAGTGTATCTCACAACTGGTGCTAAAGTCTCATCATAATCGACTCCCTCAATCTGTGAGAAGCCTCGTGCCACAAAATGGGCCTTTTGTTTCTCAATCCTTCCATCTGCAGTCATCTTGGTCTTGTACAACCACCTGAAAGTCACAACTAACTTCCCCACTAGCCTCGAAACCACATCCCATACATCATTGCGCACAACGAAGTCATACTCCTCTACCATGGCCTCTCTCCAGACCTGATGGTCCACTGCCTGCGCAAACGTTTGTGGCTCGGTATCCATGATACTTGTCGCAAGTGCTAAGTATGCTCCAAATCTAACTGGTGGCCTACTCTCTCTGATCTGGCTCTTGGGCTCCCCTACATTCTCCTTGGCCTCCTTCAGGGTCTTCTGAAACCATATAGGTCTCCTCTTCTCTGATGTGGTCAATGGAGAAGTAAGGTCTCTCAGCCCAAGAGTGACTGCCTTAGGACTCCTCTCAACACTCTGATATCATGAAGTCTAAGCTCCCTCTGAAGTCTGTGCCCCATCTGAATGAAACTTCTCTGACAGTGACCTTAAAGTTGTGCATGGTGACCCTGTCACCCCTGATATTGGTGTACTCAAAATCTGAGGTTGTGCTCCCTCTGAGACTGCAATCGACAACTTTGCATCATCCTCAAGTCCAACTCTCGACTCAAGAGATCTCGCAAAATCCCTATCCTCCTCAAATATGACATCTCTGCTCACCACCACTTTCCTACGTGGCAGAATGTAGATGCGATAGGCTTTCAAAAGCTCTGAGTATCCAACTAGAATCCCCTACTGGGCTGTGGGGTCTAGCTTTGTCCTCCTCTCCGAGGGGACATGAGATTAAGTCAAGCACCCAAAGATCCTGATGTGCCTGAGATCGGACTTCCTACCAGTGAAGGCCTCCTCATGAATCATCTTCCCCAAAATCTTGTGGGGGCTCCTGTTCTACAAATAAACTGCAGTAACACATGCCTTTACCCCTAAGTACAAAGGAAAACTCTAATCATGCAGCATGGATCTTGCTACACCGGTAATGGCCCAGTTCTTCCTCTCGGCAACCCCGTTCTAATGGGGGTTGTAGGGTACGATCATATATCTCTTGATGCCCTGTTGTGCACAAAAGTCTACAAACTGTCTCGAGGAATACTCTCCCCTGTTATCTGACTGCAAGACTTTGATCTTCTTTCCCGACTGGTTCTCCACAAGAGCTCTGAACTCTTGGAACCATGTGAAGACCTCACTCTTCACCTTCAAGAAATAGATACACATCTTCCTCGAGTAGTCATCTATAAATGTGAGATAATACTCACAACCACTCAAGTACATTCAAGTCATGGGCCCACACACATCCGTGTGTACTAAATCTAGTATCCCAGCTGAACTAGTGTCACTGTTGGGGAACGATGCCTTGGAAAACTTTCCAAGTGCACACCCTCTGCAAACATCTTGATGCTCTATGTTGATCTGCAGCACTCTAGTCACAAACTATCTCAGTCCTCCGAGAGCCCCATGATGTAGGTGGGCCATCCTACAATGCCATAACTCACATAACTGTTTGTTAATGTCGCTACTCGCTGCTAATGCATGTAGTGGATGAAAAAGTAATCTGAACAGTTTCCCATCTCTCACTCCAATCACCTTTCCTGAGGCTAGTGAAGGCCCCCGAGGATGAATCAGTACCTCGGTGCCTCTGAATGTCACCTCAAGACCTCTATCCTGGAGGGTGGAAATTGAAATCAAATTCTTCTTCATGCCAGGGACATAAAGAATGTCCGTAAACGATATAGGTGGAAAACTATCTCTCTGAAAGGTATATGTGTCAATCCCAACAACTCTGACCACTCTGTCATCTCCAAGAGAAATATCTATCCTAACCTCAGTGTCTCTGAGATAAAAAAAATGCTCTCGAACTCCAGTCATATGGATCGATGCCCCACTGTCAATATACCAGATACTGGGTGTCATCTCAACTGAAGTGCAACATATGAGAAAAGCACACTCTCTCTGAAACTGTGTCTGAAAATCTGCCTCCTCTGCTGTAGCTTCCCTACCACCCTTCTTCTTCTTCCTATTTAGACACTGTCCAGCATAGTGCCCGAACTTCTTACAAACAAAGCACTTCACTTTACTCATATTTATCCTCTGACCACTGTTGCTCTCTCCTCCTCCACTCCCTTGTGGTTGGCCCCCAAAATTGGTACCTTGTTGACCCCCTCAGCCGACCTTCTTCTTGCCCTTTGTCCAAAGAGAAAGATCCTCCTCACCCTGACCAATCTGTTGTTGTTGTTGATGTCATTGTCCAGAAGCCTCAGTTGCAAGACTAATCTCCTCCTGGACGAAGTCATCCCACATCCTCTCCCATGTAGGCATGACCTCCCTAGAAACTATGCCACATACAAATGGACCCCATGGTTTGGTGAAGCTATTCATAGTTTGCCTCACCAAAGAGTTAGGGTCAACAACCTCACCAACGGCTCCAAGATCATCTTTGATCTAAGTGTAACAAATAAGGAATGAAGTTATCGACTCATCCTTGAGCATGCGAATGCCCCTGAGTCGGTCATGAAGAACCATCTTTCAGTTCTCATTGGAGCTCTCATACAACTTGCATAGAGATGCCCACATATTGTATGCACAAGTCTTCCCCATCAAATGGGGTATGATATGGTCACGAACTACATCAAAAATAGTTCTCTTCACCTTGTTGTTCCTCTTCCTAAACTCTGCCACCAAAATAGGAGATGTGACAGGAATAGGAGGAACAACTACCTCGACTATATCCCATAGCTCGAGGTCCTCTAAGATGAATATCATCCTCGACTTCCAAGGAGACCAATTGTTATCCTTAGCTAGTCTATCCTCAACTCACATCTGATATGCTAACATCTTTTCCAAACTACAATCCCCAACTGATGCTCACACTACCAAGGAAAACACTATCTCACTCCTGTCAACACAGGTGTGAAAAGAGACAAATGTAATCTGACCTCACTCCTAACAAAATAGGTGTGAAAAGAGTTCACGTCAAATCAGCCTCAGTCCTATTGCATAGGTGTGAAAAGAGATTGATAATAAGTGTCAAAACTGCCCAAATATCCTCTACAAAAATATTCCCTCTAACAACCACTGAATGAGTCAATGGCTGTCCTAAAAAATATGCCAAGAATATGTGTATGACAACCAACAAAATGTTGTCCCAATTGCTCAAAATTTCAGCCACCAACACTCTGACACCATGAATATTTTACAGGTCCTATCATCTTACCTACTGGGTCTGTGTTTGACCACAGTTAGGCTCTAAGTTTCAACTGCCAGGTAAAGTATTTTCTGTTGTTTTATAACAGCCAATGGTCCAAAAGTTTCTTGTTGATTTGTTACGGTTATACTTGCAATTTTGGGTGCTCTAGCATGTATTTTTAGTGTACAGATGTTAGCACATGCATCCCAAAATAAATACAAAACACCTATAGATATTTACAACTGAAAATAAAGAGATCTAAGAGACTAATCAATGCATTTGTGAACACAGGTATTTTTGGTCAACATGACCCTGGATAAAACCCCCTTGGGGAAAACCAATTTGGAATGTATATGTATATATGAGAAAAGAAGAAGAAGGAATATAGCAAGTACAATAAATGATGGAACCTGATACAATAGAAACTCGATATGAGTTGATATACAAACCCAAAACCTCCAAGAGCGCCCCAAAATGGTGCGCCCAACATACACGCTGTCGAATCCACTGAATCTGCTCCAACTGCAAACTGTGAGCTCAGATCTGGAAACTCCTCCACGGTAATGAATCTCTGCTAAATGGTTTTCCTCTGCAACTGATCTCACTGCAATATTATGACTAGAAGTCTCTCAACAACTGATGTGCCCCAATCTGGCAATGCACCCTCTTTAGAAGTCGAACCTCTCCAGTAAATAATCCAAGCAAGTAGCTAGTATCCTCCCTCAATGAAAGCTAACATCCAAGCTCAAGCATCCTCACAAATCTGACCTCATGCTCATCCTCCAATATCTCCTCTCTCAATGAACAAGTGAATGAATGAACAAATGCCCCCTCCTTCACCCTTTGCACCCCTCTTTGACAATCAAAAGGAAACCTAAAACATGAATGGTGGAGATCGTCTCATCTCCCATATAATCAATGGTTGAGATCTCCCCATAAACATTTAATTCAATAACCCACTTTGGGTTAAGTTTCCTAAGTCAACTTTATGTCTCTAATTCACTCCCTTTGTGAATTAATAGTCACTTTAGGCCAAAAATGACTAAATTTCACTTTAGACAAAGTCAAAGTGAAATTAGACAAAAGTACAAGGTACAAAGTGTAATGTCCTTCCCTCATGTTCTAAGGAGGTCACAAGCACATGGGGAACACCTCCCAAGGTACAAAACTCAACAACTAATAATCCTTTGGAGGTGTCGATAGAGCTAACAACACAACAATGCCAACAAGGCCTTAGGGAACTCATGAAAGACCGATCTTTTTATGAGAGTACCATGGTTTCTTGAAAAAAAACAATATCTGGACGAGTTTTATCAAGGACGCTTTTCAGGGAAACAGTTTTAAGGGTTCCTCCGGTCCCTCTGATATTAAGTGAGAGACAGATCATTACTTAGAAACGAGCCTGGGATTTCACTACTCTAAGTGCCCCCCCCCTCCAAAATAGTAGGATAAATAGTATCTTGTGATGCCACGACATCAGACTTTTTTGTTGCGCTTCTGGTTTTTAATGGCAATAGCTCAAGACCCAACCCACGGGACCAAGCAAAGTCTTTTCTGGGACCAGTAGTAGACGGACACGAAGTACTAGCCTCCCCCATAGCTGAGGAAGGGTTTAAAACAGAATTGCCTAAGAACACACGTAAGTTAATAGCTGAATCCTTATCCCAGATAAAAGGTAAATAAGAGTCTAAGACGACAGACAAGGAGGATTTGTCATCCTTCGGTTCCTAATAACTAGGTAGAATGGTAGGGACGTTTGAAAAAGGGGGTTTGGTCCTCGAAAAAGGTGCCAAGGACAAAGAATCCAAAGGAGCAGAAGGGATAACCTTCGAGGATACATCAAATAACTCTTCCATGCAAAGAGCAAGTAAAATAGTGTTCCCACCCTGGGTAGCCACAGAGGGTTGAGGCGTAACAATAGGACCCCCAACCACCGCAGAAGGAAATGCATGAACCTGTCCTTAAGTAATGAAGAACAGGCAACATTGGACGTCGAAGAACTCATCCAAACAGAGGATTTTAAAGCATCATGTTCCATAATAAACAGCGTGGAAAATAGAGTAGGACCAAATTTTTTTAACTTACCCACGGTTGATTCCGTAGAGTCTGAAATGTTGCCATCCTCCTCATCTAAGTGAAAAGGACTAGGACCATAGAAGCCTATATCCAGGGAAGGATCATCCTCGACGTAATTAGGAGAAGAGTCATCAATATCCACCTTCGAGTCCACAAGGTCAGTACAATCACGCCTTAAGTGAGCAGTGCTTCTGCAAATACTGCACCTACAAGGAATCCCCAAATAGTCAATGTGTTGGATAAGTCGACAACCCCTCCATTCGATCTCCAGGGTCTCTGGTAACCCCTGGTGAATATCCATTTCGACCAATAGCTTACCTATTTTTCTTGAACCCACCACAAGTGACTCCGAATCAACAACAATAAAAACCCCAAGAGAATTACCAATGGCTTGTAGTGCATCTACATTCTAGAAGTGCCAAGGCAAGTCTAGCAATAGAACCCAGAAATATTGATTAGAAAAATACTCAGTGTCAGGGTTAAATTCTACGCACCATATTTTGATCATTAAGTTGCTCCCACCATTGATCCAATGATTTTTTAAGAGTAACGAGGCATCTTCTGGAGTTCTACAGAGGAACCCTAACCACCCTTTGGTCAGGTAAAAGACTTCAAGGACGTAACATAAAAGAGACAACCAAGACATGACTAACCAGTCAGAAAGGTTATCCTTCTAAAGGTTATCGTAAGAAAATCTTCCTACAATCCCACACAAAGCCATCCTACATGTCTCTGCCAACCCAATATCAGAGCCCAAGACCAGTCTCCTTGGGGCCTTGTTCAACTTCCACTTATGTCTGTAAATGCGAGATAACACTAGCTTTTTAGAAGCCTTCCTCCCAACACCAATGGAGACTATCAGACTATCCCCACACACTTCCTTCCTACCAGAGGATATCCCCTAAGATTCTATCTCAATACTTATTAAACTTGGAACCTTATCTCTGTAGGGAGGATATAATTCAGATTTTGTATCATGAAGACTCTTCCTAAAAGGTAGAACTGGAGGAGAAGACTCTGATAGAACATAGGAGGATTGAAAAGTCTTTAGCTTCCCCAGGTTATCAATGGCTGAGAATAGGCCCACCTCCTGCCATAATCTTTTGTCCTCCTCACCCATTAACTCTTTGACTTTAGTATTCAATACTGACAGTTCTATAGGGTCCATAGGTAGCCACTTGTTATCCACTAGACATCCACTAAACAAGGGTCAATATCAACCCCAGATACCTCAAAGGAAAATGAACCCAAAGGAGTTTCAAGGGTTAACTAAATGAAGAAAAAGGCCACCAGTAGACTACAATAATTGCTTAATACGGAAATCACCTCATAGCATTGATAACACCAATCAATAAACACAGTTTCCTAGAAAGGAAAACGTAATAAATAATTAAAGAAAGGTAAGTAAACAACTCCACCACCTAGCACTATAAATGACGATGATGTCCAAACTTATGAGGGGCACTGAAACACTAAAGAACCCACCCACCGCCAAACTAGAACATCCAACTTGAAAGTCGAAGAATAGGGAAAGACCAAAACTCCAGAAGGAAAGTTCAATACCTTCGAGGCCATATTTAAACCAATGATTAGAAGACTAGAAAGCACAAAAATGAGGAAGATTGACCCTACCACCTTTTCCACCATACAAAAAGAGGTGGAGAACGAGTTAAAGGAGAAAGTTGATAAAACACCAGGAAAAAAAATAGTAACGAAGTATATACTAGTCAAATGAGAGTCAGTAGCGAACACAAATAGGAAACTTGGGACTGTGACCACATCCCCCGATAGTAGCCAACTATCCCGCCAGAAAAAAATTTAAAATAAACCATTTATGTTTCTCGGCTCTCCTTCATCTCCATCCCCCATCCTTTATGTTTCTCTTTGCTAAAATCCAAATACTTAAGAATGGCTAATGACTTCATTTTTTTCTTAAGATGGAAGCATTTCCAATTTATTTTTTTTCTTATGATATCTTCTTGAAACTTCTTGAAGTTGAGGTTTTGAAAGGTTTCTCTTTCAATGTGGAGATAATTGATTTGAAATCGCCTAAATGTGTATCATTGATTTTAAGTTTTTCTATGATATCTTCTTGAAGTTGAGGTTTTGAAAGGTTTCTCTTTCAAGGTGGAGAGAATTGATTTGAAATCACCTTTTCAAGGATGGTTCTTCAATAAAATGATTGATGATGTGTTTTTTACTAGTCCATTTATATAGTATTATAAATGATAGGATTCTAAGAAAAAAACTTGTATTTCATATGTGCTTTAAAGTATACATCTAAAATGTGGCATAAATGATGTAATCTAAATAAAATACTTGAATGCAAAAGTCAAAGTGTGTTTCTATCTACCAATACACTTCTTCATATTTGTATAACACTATAATGGTATTGATTGTTAATTTGTATAATATTGTATTGATATTGATAATTAATATAATTATATTGTAATGATAAATATTATAAATATATATGAATATTACAATTTCAATGATAAGAATACTAATGTTTATGTATAAACCATAATTGAACACATATTCTTTTATTAACAAAAACACATATTAATAATAGTCATATTATTATAATGTATGTTTTTGTAAATGTCGTTTATTTTATTTTATTTAATGATTAATAATTAATTTTATTATTTATTATATAATAATATTTTTGAATTCCTATATATGTGTGTGTGTGTGTGGCCAACAGGAGTCATGCCATTCATGGTTGGGCTTCACCACATAAGGAATTCAATTTTCCTTCTATATTTGTTTCAAGTGATAAGGTATTGAGGGGTTTGATATTGAGTGGTTTAGTGAAGCTTGTTCCTAATAAAAAACCCTCGGGTAGACCTTTAAATTTGATTAAAAAACCTAAATATAACGAACTATTAGGGGATCATTTGGTTAATATAGTAGATGACCATGATCTTGTGGACTAGTGGAGATCGAGGATCAAATGGGAATTAACTTATTACTCTTCATATTTAAAGTCTCAAGTTGGAGGGGTCACTAACTGCTTAGAACAAAGAAATATCTTCCTAAAGAATGTGTCTAGGGTTGGATTCCTTTGGAGAAATTAGTAGTCTCTATGTTGGTCAGAAGTCCCATTTAAAACAAGCTTGAGAATAAGAAATAAAAGAAATTAACCAAGGTAAGCAGAGACCGATAATTGGGTTCCTTAGAGTGGGACATGCCTCGTCAGAAGATTTCTCATGAAGATATTGTTAGCTAATGTTAGAGACCTAGGGGGACAAGTTAAAAAAATGTCCCTCAAAATATTAATTAATATCAAGAGACAACATATTATATTGTTGCAGGAAACTATTGATATGGGAGAGCCTTTGATTTCTTATTTAAAAAATTTGTGGGGGGAATGTTATTTCATAGCTTTGGATGTTGAGAGTTTATCTGGGGGGTTTAATCGGTTGTAACACTACGGTTTTAAAGAATTCATTTTTTGTTACTTTAGGTTTAGTGATTGAAGTATATTGTAAAATCTTGGGCTACACACTATCCATCCTGGATGTTTATGGTCCCTACAAAGGGAGATAGGAGTACTAGAATAGGTTGTTAACTTCCAATTGTTTAAGGTCTGAAAATTTGGTGGTGGGAGGACATTGAAACTTGACAATGAGTAGAACATAGATATAGGGGAATTCTACCATGCCAAATAAACTTGTTGACTATTTTTTAGCTTAAGTTTTCTCTTGCTAGATGAGTGGACCTTGAACCAATCAAGATCATACCTACCCAAGTAAATAACAAGGCAAATAATGATGCAGTGGAAAAGAGATTAGATCATTTTATGTTGAAGGACATTGTTGTAATCTTCTAGATTACACAAAATTCAAGGAGACCACATCATGAAGCACATCAACAACACACACATGTACTCAAGAAGTATTTTTGGGAAGGTTAACCATCTTACTTTGTATTCCATCTTCATGAGTATATATACATAACGTAAATGGTTGGAGTGGTTGTACCCACTCCAACTAATCATTCTTTTATTCATTTATCCCTTTATTACATATATTCATATATTCACTTATGTATGATAATGTCTAATGTTTAATGTGTGACGACTATTACAAGGGCCTAAGAGGCCTCCCAACATCTCACCCACACTCAATTCCTTGCTCATCTTGAGCAAGTGTGAAACAATGTCTTGAATCTCTACTCTTGCAAAAATAGCCTTATTGTGCATTGACCATACATATCGATTTGCATAGGTAAATTAATTGCAACAACCACCAACTATATAGGAAGATACATGTATACAAAGTTTATTGTGATCAATTTCCAATGGATCTCATGACTGTATATCACATGTCTTGAATCCTTGATCTCCATATGATTGAATTTGTCGATCTTTTGCAGGGCGCCACTGGCTTCCATACTCACTTGCAATTTATTCCTCCCATGAGCCGTCAGGGTGCTCTCTAAGGCTGCTCCAACAATCTGACGTGCCTGGGGGTTATTTTTATTGAATCGATGAGGGTCTGCAGCATCAGCCAATCCTACCATTCTTCTGCTTTCTTTGTCATGACCTGGGGACTGTTCTGCAACTATTCTTCCAAGGGGCTCAAATAACTCGAATTCTCTTATGTCATCATCTTTATATTTTAAGATCTTGTGTGTGTGTCTTTTGATGTCTCTTTCTTGAATGCCTTTAACCGCTATAAAATTTTCCTAATCAATGTTTATCATGAATTTTCTCTTGTAATTTCTCTACTCACTTAGCTCCTGCAAATATATCCTCTTTCATTGTCAATATTTCAATGAAGTGCTCAATGTCTATATGCTCATTGCTCCTGATGCTCATCAATCTTCTTTCTCTGCAGCTAAGTCATGGTTGGGCTTTCATATCTTTGAAATGTATGGGGTCTGCATATCAAATTACAGGAAGGATGAATATGACTTAATTCTAGGACTTTGCACATGCAACTTAACATGACTCTCTAATTGAACACTTTCTAACTATTAATAACACTTATTGCCAGTACTAGGCTTTTACAAACTCAATAAAGTGTTGTCGACTAGGTATCGACTCATATTGGAAAGAAACTAAGTTTGTTGGCAAAAGATTGACTTGCATTACATTGATAAGGGGATCGCCTACCTTTAATGCTCATGTTTAACCCCCTCCTTTCTTTTAGAAAAAAACTTAATATTTGTCAATGACTATGACAACATTTTTCTTTTTAATTTTATTTAGACTACTAAAAATCAACTTAAATATATCCTTCATGTAATGTGTTTACATATCTTCATATGCATTTACAAGATAGGATCATAATTTAATCATTATAAAGAGAGAGACTCAATGCCTAGACCCATTGCACTTTAAATAAAAATGTCTTCATAAAACAATTTTATTAGTCGATAAGACCTCAAACTTTCTTTATTAGATCTTCAATTGGATTTATACTTGTCGACCGACACACAAATCCGGTTCTTGGATTCATTAATCATTCTTCACTTTATAGTCGATCTTGAATCATCCTCAAACTATGAGTGGGATCTATAACTCTTTTACGTAGTTGACCAGAAGTGAGCACTTGGTTTCGCAAATCCATATACCAGGGGCTCCAAGTTTGCAATGACTTCAACTTAGAAATTTGTTCCCCCTAGTCGATCTCAATCCGATCTTCAGTTTTCATGACAACACATAGATCTTCACAAAGGTGACGTTCGTCACTCGACAATGTGGTCGATTCAAAAGTTAGTCGATCAATTCGACCATCCATCCCTTCCTCCTGCCTCGACTGCTCCATCACTAATTCTTTTTATCGCTAAATGATGGCATGTAATGTCCAAAATATATGTTGATTCTATTATATAGCAACACACTGCTTTTCTCAATTAATATATGTTGATATTAATTGAGCCATCAAGCAACAACAGTACAAGTGCATGCACCAAAAAATTTCTCTTATGGGCGCATGAGTCTGCAAATGTTCTCGGTCGATCATAATATATTGTTGGTGTGGAGCAATGCAAACAATTCTTGATAACAATACTTGTAATGTACCCCAAAATTTGTAAAAAAAAAAAAAAAAAAATTGTTCGAGGGGAAATACTAAGGTCTAAAGTTAATAAAACTAAGCAAGAGAGAAGACTACACAATCAACTCTATTGAAAAATTCTCATTATATCACTCTTGTATGCATATAGGTTTTCCTTCCTAGTAGTTCCATCCTAACTAGAAGGAATTAAAACTAAAAATATAACTTATTATTATACTCTAATACACTATTCCATAGTGTTTTAAGGATTAACCCCTATCTTATATTAATTGAATTATTACACAAAACTATAGTTCATTAAAGATTGATCCCTTACTTGTAATTCCTATAAGCTAGGAGAAAAAATAATCCCACTAGATAAAAACATAACGATTGTTTGGCCATTTCGAAAGAGAGAAAAATAATTCCTCATTCTTCTATATGTATCTGCTAGGTTTGAAACCACCCTGTGGTGCTATGCTCTGTATCAATCCACATTTTCCTTCCAAGCTCGAAGCCCAAGGCCAGGAATTCTCGTAGTAAGAAAATACTCGTTAGCCTATGTTGTTACCTTTTTTGTTTTTTGACAAACCTGGTCTGGATTTCGAAAGAGAGA
>ML781295.1:8868-39442 GCA_009831015.1 Picea engelmannii
CAAAATGAATTACAATGAGGCTCAGAGGCCTTTTTGATATTACTCATGAATTCCAAAACCATAGACATCCAAAAACCTAACTCTAGAAGGTGAAACACCAAAAGTCATGTGGGCCCCTATGGGTAAGTTGGTGTAAGTTGGTACCTCAACATCCCAGGGTCGTAACATTTTCATATGACCTCCATTTTAGGCACATAATAGCCCGTTGGGAAGGTATTTTAGAGAGCTACATATTCCACCGTAAAATTTGACTTTGTCTACAGTTTGATTGTGGCGAGCCAAAAAAACAACGTTTAGGGCCCCAAAACGACCCTAGAAGTACAACAAGATGTGTTGACATGAAATCATAAAAAATAATCTAGTTGGATTAGGAGAGAGGCCACCAGTATCCACCTAGATGATTTGTGGGGCTTCAGATAGCCCCAAAAGTGTAGAACCCACAATTACAAAGAAGTACAAAAGAACATGTTGAACAAAAATGGACAAGAGGAGCCAATAGGAATAGGTGGGTGGCCACCAATATCCACCTAGATCAATGCTCCCCCCTTAAGAAGAAATGGTTTCCATTGCGTTGAGTTCCCCCACTAGGTGAGGAAACTTCTGTTGGATTTGGCCCCGAGTGAGCCACTTTCCTTGGTGTAGGAGTTGCCTTAGCTTGACAACCGGATAAAGATGGATCCTTTGCTAGCGAGTACCCTTGACCTATGTGTCCACTATCTGATCAATGGATTCTTGTTCTATGCAGTCAGGGTTGAGCTCTATTTGTTTTAGTTGTTCTGTGATCTCTGAGGTGTCCAATAATGGTGGAAACTATGGCCGAAGGAGGTCCACATTGAACACTAGATGCAGGCCAAGGAAGGGTGGAGTGTTGAGCTCAAAAGTGTTGCCACCCACATCCTTGGTGATAGTGTAAGGCCCATATCGAAGTGGGATAAAATTCCAATGTGGCCCCGTGAGATGCTCCTTTTGAAAATGTAACCAAACTTTGTCGCCAACCTGAAACTCGTGTGGTACCCTGTGTTGATCATGGCACTTCTTGTACTTAGCATTGGATTTCTACAAAATCTCCTAGACTTGTTGGCGGATGTACTAAATCCGCTCAATGAATCTGGTGGATTTGTCGATCGCAGGCTAATCATGGGAAGAGTCCATCTGTGTGGTGGCAAGAGGAAGTGCAACACCAATGGGTCCTAAGGGTTGGAATCCCATACCCACCTGAAATGGGCTATGGCTAGTGGAGCTATGGAGAGCCCTGTTGTAACTATGTTGATCATAGGGGAGACTCTCATCCCATGTACGTGGATTCTTATAATTGTACATGCACAGGATGTGCACAATCATCCAATTGAAGACCTTTGTTTGGCCATCGGTTTGGGGGTGTAAAGTAGTGGATTTTGTGAGCTTGGTGTCCAACAGAGACCAGAGACTCGACCAAAATGTGTTGAGGAACGTGCTATATCGGTTGAAGATGATGGTATGTGGTATCCCAAAGTGGACCCACACTTGTTCAAAGAATATCTTGGAAGTATCTGCCACTTTGATATTCTTCTTGTAGGCTATGAGGATGGCCATCTTCGAAAACTGATAAACAACCACAAATACACAATCATTTCCTTGCTTGGTGGACGACAAGCTAGACATGTAATCCATTGAGACGGATTCCCAAGGCTTATTGGGAATAGGAATAGGGTTGTATAAGCATTGCTTATTGATGGATGGCTTGGCAATGGCACATACAGTGAAAGATCTGATATACTTGTTGACGTCCTGTCGAATTTTTGGCCCACAAAAATGTTTCTGAAGAATGACCATAGTTTTCTCCACACCAAAATATTCTGCCACCCAACTGTAGTGGGCTTCCCAAATCATCTTTGCACGCTCAGTTGTAGGAACATAGAGATGGGCCAAGTTGCATAAGAGTCTATCTTGAATGTGAAAATTAGTGACAGTTGTGCCTCTACCCAAGAGATGATAGGTGGTGTTGAAGTATGGATATTGTTGATAAAGTTGGGGCCACTCAGATGATTCATGTCCACAGGAATGGAGCACAGTGGTGAGTGCAACCATATGAGGCCAACTGAGGTAGTCGAATACATGATTGGAGATACATGTCTTATACTTGATGTTGATATGGAACTGCTGTAGGTAGGTGGACCACTTCTGATGGCAATTGTTCAAGAATTTCCCTTGTGTTTGTATGAACTGCAAAGGCTTATGATCAGTGTGTATGATTGTTTCTTTTCCCAAAATGTAATGTTTCCATTGACGATAGGCTTGTAAAATTGAATACATTTCCTTGTCATAGGTGGGGTATTTTCGGATAGTATCAGAGAGTGTCTCACTATGGTATGCCACCAGATGCCCATGCTGAGTGAGAAATGTGCCCAAAACATAGTCAAATGCATCAGTCTCAATATCGAACGGTTGTTGCAGATCAGGCAAGAAGAGTATTGGAGATGAGTACAAGTGATGCTTCAGATCATTGAATGCTAGTTTCTACTCCTTCCCCCAAACAAACTTGGCCCTACCACTACCCTTGGTCACCTGGCTGAGGGTCCATGCAATATGGGAGAATCCCAACATGAACCATCGGTAGAAGTTGGCTAGTCCCAAGAAGATCCAAAGCTCGGTTAGTGTGGTCGGGGTTGGCCAATCACGGATGAATTTGATCTTAGTGAGATCAACATGTAACCCATGCTCATCAACAATGTAGCCCAAGTATTGGACCCTGTTCATGCCAAAAGATAATTTTTCCAAGTTGGCATATAGCTTGTGTTGTCGTAGAGTGCTCAAAACCTGTTGAATATGCTGCATGTGCTCCTGCCATGTTCTGTTGAAGATGAGGATGTCATCCAAATATACCACCACAAAGGAGTTGGTGAAGGATCTCAATACATCATCCATCAACCTCATGAAAGTGGCTGGTGCATTTGTTAAGCCAAAGGGCATGACTAGCCATTCAAAGAGACCTTCTTTAGATTTGAAGGTTGTCTTCCATACATCAGTTGGTTCAATGGGAACCTGGTGGTAGCCAGACTTTAGGTCAATCTTGCTGAAGAGATTTTCCCCCTTGAGTTGGTCAAGAAGGTCATCAATCCTAGGAATGGGGTACCGGTTCCTGACTTTAATTTTGTTTAAGGATCTGTAATGAATACAGAGTCACCAAGTCCCATCCTTATTTTTCACCAGTACAATTGGGCTTCTGCAAGGGGAGGAGCTGGGTTTGATGTGCCCCTTTTGAAGAATCTCTTGGATACGATGCCTGATTTTGTCATTTTCCATTAGCAAGAGACGATAGATTGGTCCATTAGGTAGAGGTGCGTCGGGGGTAATATCAATTGGATGCTTGACTTGGAAGTGTGTCGGTACTCCGATAGGTGAGGAGAATATGTCTTTGTATTCTTCCACGATCCCATCCACTTTCTTCAGATGTAAAGAGAGGCTCTGTGTAGAGGCCATGGATGTGGCAACGACCTTCTACTTACTGTGAGCATGGATCACAAAGAAGATGAACTTCCCAGTCTATGAGATGACCTTACTACATTTCTTAACAAAGATTGAAGAAATAATAATAGGCGACGCTACCTCTGGTATCCTTTACAATTGTCTACCCAAAGTAATAATAACACTGCAGGGTATAGACTCATACACAACATGACACTTCCAAAAATATGGTTTTCCTAAAAGAACATCACAAACTTCAAGGGGATAAATATCACACAATACCTCATCCTCGAAAGTCTTAATGTCATAGGGTAGATGACATTGTTGGCTGACATAGAGATCTCTTCCTTGGAAAAGCTAGCCGATGGTGTAGGGCTATGGGTGTGGTGTCGTTGGCAGGTCCAACCGCTTGATGACCTCTGCTGAAATTAGGCTCTTCTTACTACCACTATTGACAATGAAATGAAGCAGAGCCCACTTTACCCACATCCACGAGTGAAAGAGGCGTTCCCCTTCCTCTGGTTTTTCTGGTTCACTTGGACGGACTTTGGTGGTAGCGATAGTGGCACTGCGTTCAACATCGATAATCCGCTTCCCTCCTTCAGGATTTGATTCAGAATAAGAATCGACCTCTGACTCGGAAGCCTTCAGTTCGACCATGAGGGACTTCTTGAAGCAACATTCGTCAGTGTTGTACCAAGGGATTTTATGATACTCATACCATTTTCCCGTGTCCTTCTTCCTCTTCTCATTTCCCTTCTTGTGTTGTGGCTTGGAATGGTTTTCCTGAGGGCGACCATCTCGACTTGGTCCCTTGTTATGTGGGTTGGGGCTGCCTTTTCCCTACTTCGACTGTGAGGGGTTTACAGATCCAAACTCTCTCTTTTTCTTCTTAATTTTTCGCTCGATCTTGACAACGTATCTATAAGTTGTGCCCAATGAGGTGATGTCCAGAAACTCCATTGTTGTTTGAGTGTATCTATGCAAACAACTGTGGTATTTGAGCACTAGATGAGCTCAGAGTATTTAATACCCAATTTGGTACGTAGGGAATGGAAAATATTGGTGAAATCTGGTACTATCTGGTCCCTTTCTTGACGTAGGGTGGTCCATCTGGTGTATTGATCCTCCTAGCTTCCAAAAAGGTAGTATTGTTCTTTAATGGCATCCCGAAAGGAATCCCATGTAGGGGCCACCACAAACATTGTAGATTCCTCAACGATACTTTGCTCAGAGTAAGTATCTCACCAGTCTTTAACATGGGGAACAACCCTGAGGAGTGAAAAAGTGATCTTTTCCCTATCAGAAAAATTGTGGAACGAAAAATACCCTTCTAGCAGATTCAACCATTTATCTACAACATCGGCATCTATTAGTCCTTCAAATAATGGAATATCAAAATCTACTTGTACCTTGAAGGGGGTTGCATGGCTGCTTGATGAATATGCTTCTCCTTGGGTAGTCATTGAAAGATCTACATGAAGTTGTCCATTATTCCATTCCTTTGTTGCGTGAGGGCTTCCTTGAGCAACATTTTAATAGGATCTCGTGCTCCATCATCTTTATTTCTGTCCCCCATGGGTTGTTTTTGGGCTCAGCACGACTGATCTTGTAATGGATCGATTGGTTTGAGTCCCAACTTCTTGTACCCAGATCTTGTCGGGGTCATGCATGAAGAAAAATAAATGAAGAGCAGACCGCTCTGATACCACTGAACCAGATTTAGGAGCGGAATGAACTGATTAACATATTGAATACAATAAACACAGAGATATGAATAATAACACATATATCCAGTGAACAATATCTTCTATTGAATAATGAAATAGGCTGAAACTGTAAAACTGCAGAACTGAAACACTTGTTTGAATGGTGGTAGATATCTCTGAAAAGAGATGTGGTTGCTACGTGCATCCATGTGAGAATAATGGATTACAATGAGGCTCCATAGGCCTTTTTGATATTACTCATGAATGCCAAAACCCTAGACATCCAAAAACCTAACCCTAGAAGGTGAAAGGCCAAAAGTGATGTGGGCCCCTATGGGTAAGTTGGTGTAAGCTGGTACCTCCTCCATTTTAGACGCCTGATAGTCTGTTGGAAAGGTCTTTTAGAGAAATACACATTCCTCCATCAAACTCTGACTCTGTCTACAGTTTGACTGTGATGAGCCAAAAAAACAACGTTTATGTCCCGAAAATGGCCCTGGAAGTATAACAAGATGTGATGACATGAAAACATACAAAATAAGCTAGTTGGATTAGGCAAGAGGTCACCAATATTGACCTGGAGGATGTGTGGGGCTTCAGACAACCGTAGAAGTGTAGAACCCACAATTACAAAGAAGTACAGAAGAACGTGCTAAACAAAAATGGACAAGAGGAACCACACTTCTAATGTTAAAGTTTGAAGTCTAAAATGCAATGTACATACATTCACATAGGTATGGAGAGACGTAGAAGAAAAAACACTATAATGAGCCACTTAGCTATCCATAGCATTGAATAATATAACAATGTACTCGACCACTGAGCTATCCATATCACCGAACAACATTCACCCGAGTAACTACTTGACCATTGCTGACTGGTTTGCGCTAGTTCTAGTTGCAGACTCTTTCTTGTTCTTGTTCTACACGAGTACAAACATATTTTAGCTTCCTTGCAACGCATTGATCCTTCCTTTGATACTTCTTACCCTGGATAAAGGTCACAGGATTGATTATTTTTTCCATCTATCCTACATAGCTCATGCATGGCTACAACTATTATCTTCCCCGGAGATTCAAAAAGTCCAGTCTCATAGTTAGAGTGTTGTGAGCATTGTATTTATATTTTATTAATAACATATTTATGCTTTCTTGTAAGCGTTATTAACACTTGGAAACCATGCAACTAATGACCGTTATAGTTTCCACGAATGCCACTTGGGATAGTTATAGAACACATGGAAAAATGACTCACGGTAGGTTTCAGTATAATAATCTAAATTTACAATTTAAATCTATCGACTTAAGTTCAAAAAAAATATCCGTAGCCTAAGATTCTTATAATACGCATCGCCCTATAACACTTGGCTTTAATCAAAAGTCTAAATCATGGTTTTTCTATTATTCAAACTAAGCAAGCCGTGCCCCTGTTGCCCCAATCAGGTATGTAGCAGGCCTTTTAGAACTAATCCATGATAAAGAAGCAGATGTTGAGGCTGGCTATGTTGCTAAACAATAATCGACATGAAATGTACACAGTGCAATTAATCTTCCATGTCAAATGCAAGGTCAGAATCGTGTGAACAACATATTAGTAGGATATTGTGCCACAAAATATCTTATATTCCTGGGTAATCCATCTTGGTAACTTTAAGGATTAAGCAAGCTTGTGGTTATGATTTTTTTTTTTAATTGTTTATATATATTTAAATATCTTTTCCATTGTGATAAAATATCTCTTCCATTGTGATATATATAGTTCAAATTGTATTTTCAATTTTAGAGCGTATAGTGTTATTATTTTGTTGGGGTTGCATGAGGTTCATTTACAATATACAATTTGAATAATGCTACACTACTTACATAGATTCAAAATTACTACATAAACTATGTCAAACTAGTTACACTCTTCTAAGGAACGGACTTGCTGCATTGCAACTTCCCTTGTTTTGAGAATAAAAACTATCTATGATTCTATATATATTTACTTTAGATAATCTATAACTCTATTTATGCTCACAAGCATAACACATTTGATCTTCTCGCATACATTAATCAAACTTCCCTTCTCTTTTCCGTCCATGCACAATCTTCTTCTCTATCTTTGATCATGATCTTAAAATGACAGTGTCTTGATTCTCCTCCAAATTTGGTGGTGTCGGGGTTTAATTCTTGAACCTTCTTCAATCTTGGAAACGTAAAATTATTTCCCAACTTTCTTCATAATTGATAGCTATAGCAATAGCCACTTGGTGGCTCATCATGATGTTTTCTTGTCTATAATGAAAGTTCCAATATGCATATGATGATACAATGGATATCATTACATATTACATAAGACATATCAGAGTTGAATCCCACATGCATTGATATCCTACAAGAAAGTCATCTAACAACCTTCAAAGACCAATACAAATTGTTCAAATGTGCATTGTAACCTTTAATGTAGTGTAACCTCTATTGACAACTCTCTTTCTTAGAAAGACAACTTTCAATAATTGTGGATTTCTTCCTTTAATGACTCTTATTTAATGGTAGATGACAACTCTTCTATTGGTCATGTAAATTGGTGTTTCTTCATGGACTAATTTCATATTCTTCTATTGGTCATGTAAATTGGTGTTTCTTCATGGACTAATTTCATATTCAAGATCACCGTATGGGAGAATCTTCTTTCTCAAATGTGTATTCCTTCTCATGACTAGAACTTCGTTGCATTTAACTGGTGGTTATTTCTTTTGTTTTCATTAAACCTTTTTTCGACCATGATTTTTCTCTAACGTGGATTCTCTCACGATAAGCTGGTGGTTGTTTTTTTTTGTTTTCATTAAACTTTTTCTTCGACCATGGTTTTCCTCTAACATTCTTGTTTTTTTTGTTTTCATTAAACTTTTTCTTCGACCATGGTTTTCCTCTAACATTCTCTCACGGTATTTGATTCGGATTTTCAGATCTTTCCACTTTTATACTATGTTATTTAAAAAAAACTTGTAAATATGATATATGATTAAAACATATTAAGTAGAATCATGTAAAAGATATATTTTTATTACAATTGTATTAATTAATAATAATAATCTATTTTTAAAATTATTGGTTAGAGACTAAATTATGTTAATTAATAATAATAATTTATTTTTAAACTTACCTACTAAACATTAAATTAAATTAGAATATAAAACCTTCTCAACCCAACAATCTAAAAAGCTCCTACCATGGTGAAAGAATTTTAAAATGAGCCTACCATGTATGACTTCCGATCTGCAACAACATGTTTAGTCAAGTTGCTTCTAGTCCAGGATATAGGTAGGAGATGGATGGATGGAAAGGCCATATATAACATCGAGAAATAAGGAAGTGTTAACCTGTTGACTGAGCCCAGCGGAATCGAATGAACATTTTTTCCCTTCAACATATCACGCAACAAAGACTGTGCATCACCAACTTCCCGAATGTAGCGGCCATTAAACAGTAAAAGAGACCAGAGACGTGTTGTATGAGTACACGTAATTTCTCAGTAAAGAAATCAATAGTTCTCCACGTTGCTGCAACGAATAAATCAGTAACCACCTTTTGCTTTCTGTTACAGTGGCGCACAGTTGCATAATGTCGACGAGTCATTGTACCAAATTCTGAGCAATAGCCGCTCAAGTAAATGTAACCAGAGTATATTAGTTCTCGATTTAACAGATTGAGGGTGCACAGATACTCTAAACCTTAGATTGAAGTTTTTAAGGGCATATCTCTAAACCTTAGATTGAAGTTTTTAAGGGCATATCTCTAAACCTTAGATTGAAGTTTTTAAGGGCATATCTCTAAACCTTAGATTGAAGTTTTTAAGGGCATATCTCTAAACCTTAGATTGAAGTTTTTAAGGGCATATTTGTTGTAATTCCAAATCATCAAATCATATAAAAAAAAAAAATGTTGAAACTTTAAATTTAAGTAATTGAATTTTATAATTAGAGTTTTCTAAGGATTTTTCAGGGTGTTAAATCTATTTATGTATTCAAAAATGCAATTTAAACAATACCAAATAGAGATTTCACCAAAATCTGTTTATGATATTTGATAAAAAACTTTAAAAGGTCTAATGTTTAAACAAAGCCTTTTCTAAATGGACTAATGGTAAAACGATGTTTTTTATTTTTAAATAATGTTAATTGTAACCATTAAAATATTAAGGTATTGCAATTAAAGTGATATTGAAGTTTATATAATAATAATAATAATAATTTAATTTTAAGGTCACAACCAAGCTAGACTCTCTCTCTCCATTTGAACTTGTGATCTCTTAGAAGGAAAAACATATTCTTCACCTTTAGAATATATATATATATATATTTTAATGAAAAGATTTTTTTTATATAAATGTTTTAATAATTTTTTTTTATTATTAAATTTTTTATATCATATACTATTCAATATTAAGAAGATGTGTAATTCCTTTTGTGTTCAACATGGAGTTGACATTTGAAATTAAAAAAAGTATTAAGAACAATCCAAATAGCAATCAACATTTTTTACTTTAACCAAAAATCACTCATAAGGTTATGGAAGATCACCTCCACTTGTGTAGGGATGCAGCACAATTTAAAGATATAGTAGAAGAGAAATCATCCTATAAAATTTACACATATATCATATTTGAATGCCCAAACCAATTTTCAGTGATATGCTCAAATCAAATTCTAGAGATACACCCAAATCCACAACATGCATGATCATAGCATGCCGGTTCCACACAAAACCCAAATCTACATTGTAACCACCAACGCGGGTGTAGGGAATAGATACACCTTGTTTTGCAAACACTAATCAAGATGGTAGATTTTAATGAGCCGCTCAAGCAAGCACACTATGTAGTTTCCACAACTCTGCATGTTCACACCACAAGATCACATGAAGAAGATCGCGCTCTAAGCAACTCAAACATATTGATCACCAAGAGAATCTAAGCATCACTGCCTCTTCCTGTGCTTTGACATTAAGGCCTAGAATTAACCAAGGCCACTAACAGATCTCGAACAGTCTTGGGTTTGTTCGATTTCACATAGGAATTTCTCAAACAATCCATCCTATGCGTTGGAGATCTCAGCCTAAAAACATAGTATTAATGAACAAAGAGAAAATAAGAGAAGATAAACCATCACATACAACACACACACATGAGAGACGAACATAAATGGAGGGAAATGATATCTTTATTATTATGTGGAGAAATTCTTTTACAAGTCTCAAGAATCTCCTCATGGGATTCTACACTTAAACATGAGATTCTCAAGCGTTTCTAGGAATATGGAAAGTCAAACTCTTGAAAAACCTCTGCCCAAATGAATGTAACTCCAAGGTGTGTTGTCACAACCCAACAATATGAACCTTGACAACAATTTTATGATACCTTTCCCAATGAATCAAACATCACCTTACTGCAAGCCAAGAGAAGTCAAACACCACCGCAGTTTCTCTAACAATATTGGTTGCAGGAACATTTCTGCATAGTTTTCTCCAGTACGGACCACTCCACCTCCACCGAATCAACATAATCACAAACTAAATCACTGCAACCACTGTAGGTGATACTCGTGCTTCCTAGATACTGAAGCACCCATTTCCATGCTCTTTACCTAGTTTTTCCATGTGACCACTGACAACACCAATTGCATGGGAAACATTTGAACATTCCATCACAATCATCAATGTTCCTACTACATTTGCATAAGGTACACAAGACATATAATCCTTTCTTCCTTACCACTAACTTGAAGAAAACTTACAATGGAAAACTAAAGAGGTATTTACTAGTTTCACAAAGTTCATATTGAATTTCATCAGTGACAACCACAACTTATCATTTTTCTCATCTCTCTGTACTTCTATGCCCATGATTTGTTTTGCTACTCCTAGATCCTTCATCAAAAGTCCTAGCAAGTTGAGCCTTTAACTTGCTGATCTCAACCATGCTTTTCTTGTTACAAACATATCATCAACATAACACCAAGATAATGAATATGCCATAAACACAATGATCATACTCACTTCTTAATAAAATTTGGATCACCATGAAGGAAACAAACATCTTGTACCACTACATGGTTACTTTAGTCCATACAATGATTCCCCGAGTTTGCAAACAAATCTCCCTCTAGGATCCTGAACAACTTCTCATATCTCTGCTACTGATGATTTGTGGAAAATGGCATTCCACAATCTACATCCCTTTGCTCCATCACCATGACCAACATATATATACTTTCTTGACGTAATTTGACCAAGCCAGCAAAGTGAGCCTTCACCGCTCACCTTGAGGCTAATTTCAATGGAGCATCTGAAGCCCTTTTAAAGGCTTCATTACATGAAATCCATGGGCTGTAAAACCACGAGCTACCAAAGCACATGTTCCCAAAACCACAACTCTTGACCTAACTTTCCCATCTTTTTCTCATGATTAAAACCGACCAAACTTTAAAGTCAGGGTATCCAAGAATATCGCATGCTCCCCCCTATCACCTAGGTCTATGTCTAGACTATATTGATGAAATTTAAAACATGGGGTATGCATGCCTATAATATTCTCAACCAATTCTGACATAAAAATAAGATCTAACTAGTTGAGAACTTTTGTCAAACACTTTGTGTTTTTGCTCAAAGTTCTTGGGAAAATCGACTCTCTTGTTGTCCCAACTCTCAAGGAATATTTTGGTGTGTTTAGAAGCTCAATGGGATGAGTTCCAACATCCTTAGAACCCCCAAATTGTTTGTTGCTATGATTATTTTCTTGTTGTTATGTATATGACAATTTTCTCAATGAGGCATTATGTCAAACAAATTGCATGCATGACTGTAGCTTGCATTTCCATCCATGTTTTTGAGTTTAATCTTGTATAAAACAACATGAATTCATATGGAACATAGGCTAGAATAAACATAATAGTAAATGCAAGAAATACACAACAAAAGCACAAATACCTCCACACAATCCTTGCTTGTTTATTTATTATTAATGGTTGTCCAATGGTAGTAATTTCCAGATCTGATATAAGTAATACAATAACCACTTTATTGGCCTATAATGGATCCAAAAGGAAAGGAAATAGTTTCAATGATCCTCCTTTTCTATCCTCTAATGATGGCTTCCCAAAAGAGATGTTATATCATGCAAAATCCACAAATTCCATACCCAGAAATGTGCCCTCCTTGTTGCGTAAGCCCTGCTGAAATATGCACAATAAATCTAATGTAAAATAATCATGAAATGGATGCAACCTATAGATATGATGATGAATAAATCATATGTGAATATCCCCTTGATGTAGATGACAAATTTGCTTACAAATCATTAGATCTCAAACCCCCAATTCACCCCCCTTCATGAAATTCGACCAACTATGAAAATAAATAAATATGGAGGTTGGAAACCCCCCACATTACCAAGGAAAGTCTCCCTTAGTGAGACAAATACAATCCCAATCAAATATCCTCAATATCTCCCTCCAAAAAGACAAATCGAACTATCCTTGACTAAACAGTGCACCCTCTCTACATAAAACCCTCAACATATGCGCCTCTCTTCACCAAAGATGCACCAACTAGAATTGAATTGGAATATAATGACGAGGGTGGAATATTTCACCACCTTGGCCAATCTTGGATTAAAAACAAGTGAATCTTTCACTCCCTTGTTGATCTCTAGGGTTTATTTAGTCAAAATCCTCAAAACCCTCAAAACCCTCAAGTACCTTGAGCTCTCTAGCCAAGAAGCCATACATCAAAATATCAATCAACATAATGAGAGAATAGAAGCCCGTATCTCTCTTTTATACCCCTTTTTACCTTTTCCCTGCAAGTGATTTTTAATTCACTTTTAATGTTCTTTCATAAAACCACTTTATTAATTTAATTAACCTTTTTCCTCTAAAAAGTGATTAATTTTTCCTTATGGTTTCACTGACCAATGAAAGTCACTTTTCATCATCTTATCATTTAGATTTTTATCTCTCGATTCCAATGAGCTATTACACTAAGGTGTTTCTTCAAATATTATGCCCAAAATAACATCCTTAGTGAATTTAATTAAAATATGCTCAATAATAACTCTGTTTTACAGAAATCATCGGAATGCAATGGAACCAAAGATAAGATGTGCATAAATGGTTTTGATGAAGAATAAAGGTAAATGAACTAATCTCGGCCCCACAAAACTCTCAAAACTCTCAGATATCTCTAATGTCATAGTCTCACCCCTTTGACCTAGTTGACTCAAGCCTCCTCAAGTGAATCTCACTGCATACTGAGGGAATCCAAAAATGGGAACATTACAATGCCTAACCAGGTCTTGTATTCGTATGCTCATTTACATTAAAATAACTCCACCTTGAGCTTTTCATTAAAAAAAAAATAGCATCCACTTACATGAACATATCACTCACACTCACATGGCCTTCCACTCACGAAACCACACATGCTTAAACATACCTTCCACTCACGAAACCACACATGCTTAAACATGGAGACAACATTGAATGGTATATTACAACAAAGTGATGAAGAACTCATATGGCTCACGTAATGTAAGGACATACCATAGTAACCATGATGGACAACTCATATGGCTCGCATAATTCTAAGGACACACCATAGTAACCATTCAAGATTCACTCTATTCAATAATGGGATGAATACCAATAAATACTTTTAAGAATTTAAATATATGATATACAATAGTCGAAATACTCAAATTTGAAAATTAAGAAACTATAACCAAAAGTCTTTCTCAAAGTTCTTTTTTATATTATTGAAGGGATTTCTATATTATATATTTAAAGGCGATGATATTATTTAAAATAATACTCAAATTTGGAAATTAAAAAATTATAACCAAAAGTCTTTCTCAAAGTTCTTTTTTTTTATATTATTGAAGGGATTTTTATATTATATATTTAAAGTCAATGATATTATTTAATTTTAAGATATATATATATTTTTTAAATAATTAAAGATTAGTATTTGTTAAGTTTACCGAAAATCTTCTTAAATTTTACGAGATAAAATAGGGAAGTAGAACATTTTCGAAAGATTAAGGACTAAATAACAATAATATCTTATAAAATTATTTGAGAGCATCACATGTCACATATGAGAATTAAACTTAAATGGGAAGGTATTTAACATATTGAAAATAAAACACATTCAAAATCAATTTGTTACTTATGAATGTAGATTTAAAAAATACATTTTCATACCTTAACATTATATATTAGTAGTCTACATTGTTGTTATCATTATATATTACAATGTTAATGTATATTCCTTTTCATTAATGTTTAATATAATTTCTTTTGAGAGTGTTTCCATGCATTGATGTAATGTATATTGATTTTTATTTTGTATTAATTTATTTTGTATTTTTGGAATTGTGATTAATATTTTTTCATTTTCATATTGTTTAACTATGTTTTATAACTAGTCAAAAATGTTTTTAATTTAATGCGATGGTCGTTCTCTACTTCATAATATCCACACATTATCATTGTTTAAACCAAGAATTGGGGTATGCATTAATGTAAATTAATGTAAATTGATTTTATTTTTTATTAAGTTAATTTGTATGTTTGAAATTTTGATTAATATTTAATTTGTTCATTTTCATATTGTTTACCTATGATTTATGACAAGTTTGGAAGGGGAATGATTTTTAGATCAATGTGATGATTGTTATCTAACTCGAAATCTTGGCACATGTACCATTGCTTAAGCCAAGAATTTGGGTGCGTCATGGCTACAAATCATGGAGGAAACTTCTTCCCTATGATACCTCCAATTGGACATTAGACCATGCCTATATAAGGTTTTTAAAGTCTCCTAACAAGTTACTGCCCCCTTCAAATTATTCATAACAATTGTGTCAATTTTATTGCTAAAATTTATGATTTTGTTTATTTAGTGTTTTGTTTTGTGTTTTTATACAATAGTTATTGTCCACTTGTTTTATTCTTTATGAAATTATTCTTGTTCCATCATCTAACCATAATTGTTTTATCATAATTTGATATATACGATAACCAATTATTGACCCATGATCATAACCAGCCTTGTGCACAAGGAAACTCATAGCTAATTGTCGTTATGATCAAAGGCAATTTGTGATGGACATCCTTCTTCTTGGGAGGCCCAACCTTCCAATACCTAAGATCCGAAACAAATTGAGCATATATCATGTTTCTGAACCACAAACAAGTTGATCATATATTGTGTTTAGTTAACTCATCATTTTTCATTATTTAGAGAAAACTTTGAAAATACCCACTACATAAAGATTTAATTCTTATTATTAAGGATTTATTTAGATTTTATGAATTATGGAAGAGACTTACTTTCATATAGTAAATTAAATAAGTAAATTTAAGATATCATTATCATTTTATTATTACAATTTTATGATGTTATGTTGAAAATGAAAGGTCTAAACTATAATTATAAATTTTATTTTTTTCAATGGTCTTGGTCTTAAATTACATTAGCTATATTTTTTTTAGCTTTTAATTTTAAATGAAAAAAAAATCCTCATAATAAATATAACATTTTCATAATTCTAACAAATTGAAAATTTATTTAAAATAAATATTTATCTTTAATAATAATAAATATTAAAAACAAATATAACTTTTTCATAATTTTAGGAGATTGATCATTTATTTAAAATAAATACTTATCTTTAATAACAATAAATATTGAAAAATATACAACCATAACTAATAATACACTTTTTGATTTTAATATGCTTAAGAGTGAAATATAAATAATTATTGATTAGTAAATATAAAATATTCACTTTTATATAATTCTCATGACAATATAAATAATCATCTATTAATAAATACAAATAATTCTTTGATTTATTTTTTAAATATTCATTATAAAAAGAATAGTTATTTCAAAAGTTTATTATAATAATGTTTCAATTTTTTATGTCCTTGTGGTGTAGAGCAGTCAGTGAGGGAGTGCGTTGTTAAGGCATTTCGCAAGTGAAGTTACTGGTTTGAAACCTCTAGGGACACCTAAAATCCAACCATGTTAAGGGCTAGTGCGGTCGAGGCCGGATGCAATCCCTAGGTGATTTTGATGGCTTATATGCCCCTAGATCGTGGCATCTCAAACACAGGTCAATCCCACAAGTCAGGGATATTTAGCTAACAAAAAAATATTTCAATATTTTATGTTTCTATGTAATTTGTATAGACATTTTAAAATGCGAAAGTGGGAGAAGATCAATTCTTTATAGGCTCAAGACCATGAAGATATGTTAGAGTTCTCAAAGGAAGATTTAACATGAACATAATTTGGGGTGGCCAAGTTGCAATTATTCTACATTATTGACTTGAGGGTTTTATAAGTAGGGATAAATAATTTCAAACCACTCCCCAAATTTTTTTTCATACTGAATGAACTAGACAAGTGGAAGAGATAAACATACTCATTTTGAAATATATTTGGAGTATACTATGTGATTCTTTATAATTATTTCAATTTATTGTGTTGAGTATGTTTACATATTTTGTTGGATTTATTGTAAAACATTCCATCAAGTTAATCATGATGGATGCACTTGAAACTACAAATAATAAATGCATTTTGTGTCAAAGCATTAAAGTGTGTTGTTAATGCCACTTCATTGTGCATCACCTTTGTCTTACACCAAATGATTTTGTTATAACATATATTACTTGTAGGGATATTGATGCAGGAGCATCGCCCACATCAAGCGAGCCAGCACAAAAGCGGGAGACAGTTGGACAAGCCAGCATAATTTTCTTTTTTGAAAGCATCTTGAAACTATTGCGCAAAACATAAATGTGTAGAGTTAATGAAGCGCACTTTGTATTTGTAAATGAAACTTGAGCGGATAGATCACGTCCTTAAGTAGATGAGGCATTTAATATATTTAATGTAAAGTAGATAGAACATTTAATTCTAGATTTGATAGCGTAGAGCTCGAGAGGGAAACGGGATATAGACACCCTCCTTTGTATATTGAAAAAGAGAGATTAATTCTAGAGAAGTAGAAGAGAAGAGCACGCAGAGAAGTGTATGAAGAACCTCCATGTACAGACATTGAATTAATAAAAAGAGCTTTGATTCAATTTCATGGTTGTGTTAGTCTCTGTGTATTGATGATATTATTCTCATGAGTGTTTGCTTCTTGCCCTACATTTGCTTTTATATGCTGTGTATGTGATTTCATGGTTGCAATGAAGTCTGTGAGAACAGGGAATTAGTTTCGATCGTTTCTCTATCTTGAACCAGAGAATTCCTGCAATGTGTGCAGTGAATTTGTTCGCAAGGAGTGCGTGACTGCAGGGTTCAATTAGAGAAAGCTTTTTGGGCTAAATCCTCAGAAGTGCAGGTTTGGCATTGAAGCCGTGCAAGTTGTGTGCAGGCTAGAAGAAGTCTCAGAGTTGCGATTCTGAGCAAAGGGAAGTGAAAGACTGCGGCTGCAGGTGTGCGCAGAGTCGAGAAGATTTCAACACTTAGGCGTTGTTGAAGATTTGCCGCAAGGAGTGCGTGCAAGAGCTTCTTCCTGAGGGAATTGAAGCCATGGAAGCTTAGAAGAGATAGGTCTTCGAAGTTGTCGAAGGACAGCGGAGAAAAGTTGTGCGTGAGAAGGTTGCATAGAATAGGCGTAGGTTGATGGACAAGTCTCGGGGAGAGACACTTCTTGTTCGGGGATTGCGTAAGGAGGAAAGTGGACGTGAAGTCTACAGTGCAGGCGGAAGAAGTTCGAAGTCCGGGAGAGCAGGGGCATCGATTGAAATCACGAGGAGCGTGACTCTATTCGTGGATTGGACATATCGAGGTTTCGTGTGGAAGCGAGTTGAAGACTGGGCCGTGGAGATCGCGAGGTGCGAAGTTCCGAGGACTTCCATAGAACGCGGGGACCACGAGAGTGGGGACGTGGCAGGTGATCTCGGGACATCGGGTCTCGGGAGTTGAAGGGCTAAGAGATTGGTCTCACGAGTGGCAAGGATGCGAAAGAGCGATATTGCGAGATCGGCATCTCGGTGCATCGCGTATCGGCGGTTGGAACTGTAAGTGTTGATAGTCACAAATCGCGAAATTTCGATATAGCGAAATTCCGATAGCGAAGTAAGGGAAGTCAGCGAGTGACCGACATCTCGGGTCTCGGAGATCCGAGAGTCCAGGATTCAAATTCGAATTCGCGAGGGCGTGAAGTTCCGATCCTCCGAATGCAGAGAGGGGGGGTCGAGTAAGAAGAATCTGTGGGTAGATCTTCCAATAGGAAGATAGAAGAGTATTGTACTCTTCAGGCTGAGAGAAGAGAAGGTCTTGGTGTAAGCGATCGTTCTTCAAGGAGTGTACGGTTGCGTCAGGTGTGGTATCAGAGCGGGGATTTCTTTGCTTTCTGTAGCAGAGAAGAGGATATATCATGCCGCCCAGAAGAGAAAGACAATCACTAGACCCAGAAGATAGGGAGGTGAGAAGAAGAGGTAGACCAACATGAAATCCAGAAATGGAGCGGCAGATGAGAGATCTTCGAGCAAGGATTGAGGAGATGGAGACAACACAAAGACGTGGAGTTGGTGCAGGGGATCTTAGTGATTCCGAGGTCGAAGAAGAAGTTGGACATGAAGAACAGGTCATAGCAGAAGACACATCGACAGAGCGGTTGATCAAATCCATCGCAAGGATGGGTGCGAAGGCGAAAATGGACATTCCAGTCTATGAGGGAAATCTGGATGCAGAGGAGCTGCTAGATTGGATAAGAGCTCTTGACACCTACTTCGACTATGAGGATATCGAAGAGGATAAGAAAGGCAAGCATGCAGTTACGCGCTTGAAAGGACATGCAGCATTATGGTGGGACGAGATACAAGCTGATAGGCGCTACAAAGGCAAGCAAAAGATCAGAAGCTGGGATCGAATGATCGCGAAGATGAAGGCAAAGTTCATCCCAAGGGATTATCAAATCACTCTGTTCAGGCAAATGCAGAACCTGAGACAGAAGCTGATGACAGTCAAGGAATACATCGAGGAGTTCTACCGACTGAACATCAGAGTAGGTCATCGGGAGAGCGATGATGAGAAGGTCGCTAGATACCTGAATGGTCTGAGATATGACATTCAGGATGAATTGAGCATGCTAACCATCCGAACTGTAGAGGATGCGTACCAGATGGCTCTGAAAGTCGAAGAAAAGATGAGCCAAAAACAAGGACAGCGAGGGCAGGGCAGAAGTCAGCCAAGAGGAAAAGCAGTTGCCCAGGAAAGAAACCAGAAGCCCAAGGAGGAATGAAAGAAACCTCAGGGAAAGGTTGAAAGAGGCGGAACCTCACAACAGAGGTAGCCATATGTTGAACAGGGAGGACAGCAGAATGATCAACGAGAGGATTATGCTGATGCAAACACTCTTCCTCGTACTAGAAGTTGAGGTAGAGGAAGAGGAGGAGTAATCACATGTTTTACATGTGGGAAGAATGGGCAGAATTCATTTGAGTGTCCAGAGAAAAAGAAAGATACAGGAGAAGCTCACATCACTGAAGCGCAGAGGCGTGATGATGAGTCAGAAGATGCAGACAGCGGAAGATCGCTTGGGATGCATAAAGTCCTTTTGACACCTGAGAAGGAGGTGAAAAGCTCAGTGCAAAGGACCAGACTGTTCAGAAAAACTTGCACAGCCAAGGACAGGAAATGCAAGGTTATCGTGGATAGTGGTAGCACGGATAATCTCGTTTCAGCCGAGATCGTAGAAAAATTAGAGCTGGAAACGACTGATCACCCGAGTCCATACAAAGTTTCGTGGATACAGAAAGGACACCAGGTGAGTGTTACCAAACAATGCTTGGTTGAGTTCAAAATAGGGGGATATAATGATAAGATCTTGTGTGATGTTATTCCCATGGATGTATGTCATTTGTTATTGGGTAGACCATGGCAATATGACAGAAATGTGATTCATGATGGGAGAATGAACACATAAGTTGCTTCCGATAAAGGATAAAGAGGTGAAGCCGGAAGTAAGAAATACAATACTTCTCATGAGTGGGAAGGAACTCCTTACAGAGATGGAGAAAAGGGAAGATCCACAGTTCTTTGTGGTCAGAAAGCCGAGGATCGTTCTGACTAGCACAAGAGTGGATGATTTACAAGTTGAAGTTCAGGAACTGCTGGAAGAGTTCACTGACATCATAGTGGACGAATTACCCCATTCGTTGCCACCGATAAGAAGTGTGAGTCATCACATAGATCTTATACCAGGAGCAAGTTTACCAAATAAAGTCGCGTACAGGTTGACGCCGCAGGAGAATGAAGAGGTCAAGAGGCAGGTCCAAGATTTGATGGACAAAGGATTAGTCAGGGAAAGCTTGAGTCCATGTGCTGTACCGATAGTACTCAGTCCGAAGAAAGACGGAGGTTGGAGGATGTGCACCGATTCAAGAGCCATTAATAAAATTACCATCAGGTACAGATTTCCACTACCAAGAATGGATGATCTGATGGATTTCCTGAGTGGGGCAAATTATTTTTCAAAAATTGATTTGAAAAGAGGATATCACCAAATTCGCATGAGAGAAGGTGATGAATGGAAGACAACATTCAAGACAAACGAAGGTTTGTACGAATGGTTGGTCATGCCGTTTGGTTTGATAAACGCGCCAAGCACATTCATGAGACTGATGAATGAAGTCCTGAGGGAATTCATCGGGAAATTTGTAGTTGTATATCTGGATGATATATTGATCTTTAGTAAGACAAAGGATGAACATTTGAAACATTTGGCCATTGTGATGAGAAAGCTACAGCAGGAGAAGCTGTTGATCAACATGAAGAAATGTTCGTTCATGAGCACAGAGCTCATTTATTTGGGTTTTGTTATTTTGGCGAATGAGTTGAAGATGGATCCAGAGAAGGTGGATGTGATAAAGAATTGGCCATCACCGAGAAATGTTTTCGAGGTGAGAAGTTTCCATGGGTTGGCTAGTTTCTACAGAAAATTCATCAGGAATTTCAGTGGAATTAGCGCAACGATGATGGACACAATGAAGAAGCGACATAAGTCTTTTCATTGGACAACAGAGGCTGAGAAAAGCTTCAATCTGTTGAAGTGGAAGATCACAGAGCAACCAGTGTTGGTGTTGCCAGATTTTCAGAAGACGTTTCAAGTGAAATGTGACGCCAGTGGGTATGCCATAGGAGCGGTCTTGAGTCAGGATGACAGGCCAGTTGCATATTTCAGCGAGAAGCTGGATGACGTGAAGCTGAAATACTCCACATATGATAAGGAATTTTATGCTATCATACAGGCGCTGAAAAAGTGGAGGCATTACTTGATCCCAAAGGAATTTATACTATATAGTGATAATCATGCATTGCAGTTTGTGAGTCAACAGGATAAGTTGAATCAGAAACATGCAAAATGGGTAGAGTATATGCAGAATTTTACGTTTGTAATTAAGCATATTGTAGGTACGGCTAACAAAGTGGCTGATGATTTGAGCAGGAAGTGTTTGTTGCTGCAGAAGTTCCGAGTCAAAACCTTGGGTTTTGAAAACCTTAAGGACATGTATGCAGGTGATGCAGGTTTTGCAGAAGCATATGAGGTAGCTGAGAATCCAGTTCTCAGAGATCGGAGTCCTTGGATAGATTATATGATCCAGGAAGGATTGCTGTTTAGAGGCAATCAACTGTGTATTCCAATTTTCTCCATGAGGGAGAACCTGTTGAAAGAGAAGCACAGTGGTGGATTGGCCCGACATTTCAGTCAAGACAAGACATTTGCCAAATTAAGCGAATCATATTTTTGGCCAGGCATGCGAGTGAATGTCAAAAGGTTTGTTGACAGGTGTCGAATTTGTCAGCATTCAAAAGGGAGAAAGAAGAATGCAGGTCTTTATCAACCATTTCCCATACCAGAGAGGCCATGGGAGGCGATTAGCATGGATTTTGTATTGGGTTTGCCGAGGACGCAAAGAGGAGTTGATTCTATCTTTGTGGTCGTGGACAAGTTTTCAAAGATGGCACATTTCGTACCATGCTAGAAGACCAGTGATGCGACGCACATCACAAATTTGTTTTTCAAGGAGATCGTTAGACTTCATGGATTGCCGAAAAGTATTGTTTCAGACAGGGACACTAAATTTATAGGCCATTTTTGGAGGACGCTATGGAAGAAGCTAAGAACTAATCTAGCGTTTAGTTATGCTTATCACCCTCAGACAGATGTACAGACATAAGTGGTCAATAGGAGTTTGGGAGACTTGCCGAGAAACTTAGTGACAGAGCACCATAGCAGCTGGGACAATGTATTGTCATAGGCAGAGTTTGCGTACAACGATTCGATGAATCGGAGTATAGGCAAAAGTCCATTTCAGATTGTGTATGAGACACAACCGAGAGGAGTTTCTGAACTCAGGGAGTCAGAACAGACTACGACTAATAGCGCTAGTGCAGAGGAATTCGCTAAGGCGATGCAGGAACTTCACAGTCAGGTGAGGGAACGACTGATGAGATCAAATCAGGAGTATAAGCGCAAGGCAGATCAACAACGAAGGCAACTTCATTTTGAAGTTGGCGATCTGGTTCTGGCACACTTGAGAAAAGAAAGGTTCCCGAGGGGAACATACAACAAACTCAAGATGAAGAAAATCGGACCATGCAGAGTCCTGAAGAAATTCAGAGCAAACGCTTATGAGATCGAGTTGCCGGATGGCATCGGAATATCTCCGATATTTAACGTAGCAAACTTATACCCATACAGGGCTGGAGAAATAGACACTGGAACTGAGGAGCTAGTGATCCAGTGAACGAAGCAATTGCCAGTTGCAGAAAAGCCGTAGATGGAATGCATACTGGACAAGAGAGTGGGTAGGCGGACCAGAAGAAAGCAGTATTTTGAGTATCTGGTTAAATGGAAGAACCACTCAGTGGAGGATGCCAGCTGGGAGACTGAGGCAGTGATCCAGAAGCATGGACAGACCATGCAGGAGCTCATGGACAGGAGCCCATGAAATTGTTCAAGACAGGGAGTATGATGCGAGAGCATCGCCCACGTCAAGCGAGCCAGCACGGAAGCGGGAGACAGCTGGACAAGCCAGCATAATTTTCTTTTTTGAAATCATCTTGAAACTGTTGCACAAAACATAAATGTGTAGAGTTAATGAAGCACACTTTGTATTTGTAAATGTACCTTGAGCGGATAGCTCACATCCTTAAGTAGATGAGGCATTTAATAGATTTAATGTAAAGTAGATAGAACATTTAATTCTAGATTTGATAGCGTAGAGCTCGAGAGGGAAACAGGATATAGACACCCTCCTTTGTATATTGAAAAAGAGAGATTAATTCTGGAGAAGTAGAAGAGAAGAGCACGCAGAGAAGTGTATGAAGAACCTCCATGTACAGACATTGAATTAATAAAAAGAGCTTTGATTCAATTTCATGGTTGTGTTAGTCTCTGTGTATTGATGATATTATGCTCATGAATGTTTACTTCTTTCCCTACATTTTCTTTTATATGTTGTGTATGTGATTTCATGGTTGCAATGAAGTTTGTGAGAACAGGGAATTAGTTTCGATCATTTCTCTATCTTGAACCAGAGAATTCCTGCAATGTGTGCAGTGAATTTGTCCGCAAGGAGTGCGTGACTGCAGGGTTCAATTAGAGAAAGCTTTTTGGGCTAAATCTTCAGAAGTGCAGGTTTGGCATTGAAGCCGTGCAAGTTGTGCGCAGGCTAGAAGAAGTCTCAGAGTTGTGATTCTGAGCAAAGGGAAGTGAAAGACTGCGGCTGCAGGTGTGCGCAGAGTCGAGAAGATTTCAACACTTAGGCGTTGTTGAATATTTTCCGCAAGGAGTGCGTGCAAGTGCTTCTTCCTAAGGGAATTGAGGCCGTGGAAGCTCAGAAGAGATAGGTCTTCGATGTTGTCGAAGGACAACAGATAAAAGTTGTGCGTGAGCAGGTTGCATAGAATAGATGCAGGTTGACGGACAAGTCTCGGGGAGAGACAGTTCTTGTTCGGGGATTGCATAAGGAGGAAAGTGGACGTGAAGTCTACAATGCAGGCGGAAGAAGTTCGAAGTTCGGGAGAGCAGGGGCGTCGATTGGAATCACGAGGAGCGTGACTCTATTCGTGGATTGGACATATCGAGGTTTCGCGTGGAAGTGAGTTGAAGACTGGGCCGTGGAGATCGCGAGGTGCGAAGTTTCGAGGACTTCCATAGAACGCGGGGACCACGAGAGTGGGGACGTGGCAAGTGATCTCGGGACATCGGGTCTCGGGAGTTGAAGGGCTAAGAGATTGGTCTCGCGAGTGGCGAGGACGCGAAAGAGAGAGATCGCGAGATCGACATCTCGGTGCATCGCGTATTGGCGGTTGGAACCGTAAGTGTTGATAGTCGTGAATCGCGAAATTACAATATAGAGAAATTCCGATAGCGAAGTAAGGGAAGTCAGCGACTGACCGGCATCTCGGGTCTCGGAGATCCGAGAGTCCAGGATTCAAATTCGAATTCGCGAGGGCGCGAAGTTCCGATCCTCCGAATGTAGAGAGGGGGGGTCGAGTAAGAAGAATCTGTGGGTAGATCTTCCAATAGGAAGATAGAAGAGTATTGTACTCTTCGGGCCGAGAGAAGAGAAGGTCCTGGTGTAAGCGATCGTTCTTCGAGGAGTGTACGGTTGCGTCAGATATTCATAAAACTAGTGTTGTGTGTCTTGGGAAGGATGTACTTGGTAGGCTTCAAACATTCAATTATGAACAATATTTATCAGAGGATAAAATGATTAAAGGTGGTTTTAATATTACAATGATATGAGACAAATTCATTTATGATGTGAAGTATGGATCTAATGATTTGTTCACTAATATCTCAAGATGCATTGATGAGAAGAAAAAATGTTTTAAAATTGTACAATAATCTAAAAGGAAAAGAATATGCAAAGGATCAATGTGATCCAACTAGCTTGGAATGTTAGTACAACCAATTCTTTTACTGATAAGTTTTTTTCTACCAAAATAAAATGTTGTATAAAATATTCCATTTATTACTGATATATAAACAAGTTGGATGCATTTTATGATGATGAAATACTCACATATTAATGTTAGATCAATAAAGTCCACATTTAGCATGAACAAATATGGGGCATGTTTCTAAAGTATTTTATTCATTTATAATTATTAAAATGATATTTTTGTGTGTTGATTTTAAATATAATTATAGTTTTCAATAAAAATCGTAATGGTTTTCGAGTATTTTGGATGATTTCATCATCTAATATTATAGATGATATAAAAAAATGGTTATCAACATTATTTAAAGTTGAAGTTCAATAACATTTAGATTGGTATGTTCATATTTTATTTTATTACAGATGATGTTGTAACATTGAAAATACTATAAATGATATAAAAACATGGTTATCAACATTATTTAAAATCGAAGTTCAATAACATTTAGATTGGTATGTTCATATTTTATTTTATTACAGATGATGTTGTAACATTGAGATAGTAAGGTGACTTGTTTATATTTTTTTTAAAAAGGAACATAGAAAAATAATTTTACATATATATACGTTATTGTATTGTTATTTCAGAAATTTAACTAATTCATTAATATTATTATGTATAATTTAGTGATATTATTATGTATATGGCATGTCCATCATATATAGTTGAAGAATATTGTAAGCAAACTAAGATGGAGAGAAATCAAGTATTCATTTTATTTAAGAGAAATTATTCACTTATATAAGGAAACAAATCTACCCAAACATAAATTGAAAAGATCTTTGATGAATTTAGTAAACAATATTTTCTTAAATGTATTTTAAAATCACATGGCTAAACAACAAAAATTGTAAATGACATTTCGTAGTTTTATGTAATTATTATATTCTTTATTGGAATCATTTTAGTTATTACTGTCACTAGCCCCCTTTTCCTTTCCAGATATGTGAGAAAAAACATAAAAATTCAACATTCCCATTAGAATACAAATAATAAAATAAAATTAAACTACAAGTGCTTAAAAAAATATTTTTTTAGAAGAACCATGCATACCATAGATGGGTTAACTAATTAATTCACACGTTACATTCATTTCCAACATTTAAAACAAATTGGTTTTATATGACCTAGAAAATCCCATTAACAACTAACCACATGCAAAGTCCAAATCAAAGGAAATATCAGACGAAGATTGTGTGTAAAATAAAAAATGATAAAAAAGAATATTATGTTCATAGTCAAAATAAGCATACTGGTGATACCTCCTATATTGTCATATATATAGGGCAATATTTATTTTCTTGTAATTGTGATTGCACACTAAATGATAATGTTTGTAAACATGTCTTAAAACTTGGCATGTTGGTAGGGAAACACATTTTTGGAGATCATCTATTACCAAATGGGTGAGTGCACGAAGTTGATAGACGATAAAGTGACAATGGGATGAGCACGAACGTGTTCGCATAGGAATGTCTACGCATTTCTAGGAACATGCATACATTCATGATGTGATAGGTTCAATGAATCCCGAACCTCCACATATCATGCCAGATAAGTGTGTTCCTAGTAATGCATGTACATTCCTGGGAACACATGCACATTCTTGGGAACACATGCACATTCCTAAGAACATGTGCACATTCTTAGGAATTTGCACGTGTTCTTGTTGGGCCCAATAAAAGGGTCTACAAACGTGATTTGTAGCCATTTGGACCACTATGCCTCACTTTTTAGGAGTGATTGAGTAAAACAAATGAAGGGATTTTTCTAAGAAAGCATCCAGAAGATCCGAACACCATCTCCAATTCAAGCTAGTTATGCTTGATCCATAGAGAAAGATTTGATTTTTTCAAAAATGGTAGATGTAAGACTAGTATCCCTACTCTTTGCAAGTCTCTCTTGGATAAATGTCTAACATTTTGATGTGGAGAAGGTATTTTATTGGTAATTTGTAGGCTATCCTTAGTCCTCAAAGTGTGCCCTAGGTTTTTTCTTGATGAAAATTGGTGGAATATTCTCCCTAGTCTCTATACATGTACTTTGTTTCATGTCAAATTGGTTCTTTACATCACTCCCACAAGATTAGATTAGGTTCCATTTCATTTGAACACCACATTACATAGTAGATTATTTCATAAAAAATAAAAATGTCGATCCGAACCATAATTGGTATCTTTGAAGAGAAAATGACAAGTTGGGTGATAAGCAAAGGGGTCACCATTTTCAATGGATACAATTTTAAACTGGTATTTTTACTAGGTCAACCCATGATGTTGACAAGGGACATTTTATCATAACAACATTTTGGAAATAGAAAGAGATGGGATGGAAATATGCCTTGTCTAAAGCTACATTTTGTATGCATTTATCCCTCATTTAAATGCATAACCTATGATATTTACTCAAGCATAACTTTTCTTGATGGTCTCTTGTTTCTCCTTCTCCCAACCAATATCCCTTATTTAAATAAATAAAATGTGGTTAAGACAATAGGGGGTGTGGAAGTTAGGGATTGCACATCTATAAAGACAAATAAATACATTTTGATATTTTTTTGGTCATGTTGTTGGATTCACTCATTTATTTTCTTCTTGTATGACAGGGACACCTTGCAATCTCTTGAATGCTTTAAATATTATTTGAACCATTAATAAATCAATGTGTCTTTCATGTTGATACAAATAGTTATGTATATACTATTTTCATTTTGTTTATACAATTACTTTTCCTATATTCATGCTACTTTGAATTGTGAGATGCACCAATGTTGCTTTTGTCCTCGAAGGTTACTTCTGGTTTTATATACTTAAAATTTTCAGGATATTTTTTTGTTAAATAATATCATATGTGAAAGAATAAAACACATTAACCTAAAATAAAATTATTATAAATTAAATACCATCATTTCTTTGGTTTTCCTAGATTGATTTGAAACTATGGTGGGCTTTGTCGTTCTAGGTTAGGTGCCTTTCTTTCCATTCTAAGGTAGGCATACTTATTATGCCCTAGTATATTAAACGAGATGCAAAATGGGAATTCCTTGCATGGGATTAATTGTTCTAATTTCTCTAAGCATGGATGCATATGCCTTCCTTCTTCATAAGGCCTTGGGAATCATCGAGGTCTGGGTGCTTGACAAATTTTGGTTTCATTGGATTTTAGTACCTTATCGATTTGATTTCTATGTTTTGTCAAAACTAAAATTCAATATGAGAGTACAATATATTTTCCGTCCATGTTAAGTGACTTTTCATAAATGTGTGCTAAAAATATTTAAGATAATTGATATTAAAAAGTAGAAATTGCCCTTGGAGTTGCAAAGGTATGTCGTACATGTTTGTGTTGAAATTATTTGGGTAATTAACATCAATAATTAAATCATGAAGAATATGCTCAATCTCATGAAGGATATGGACCACGTTTTGGAGCATATCCTCAATCTTACAACTATGTATATAATTAGTGGCGATGTAGCATGGCTAGAAATGAATAAATGCATATGCTCACATAGAAAAAATGAATTGAAATACATGTAAGTTTTGTTGAATGGATAGTGTCCCAAATGCCTTCAACTTTGATTTTCTTTTACTTATAGAACTCTAATTAGACTTTGTTATATATCTTAATTAATAATATTTTGAAATGTGTGGCTACAAACTGATATTGGAAGCAACTTTCATTGAATCTTTTATAGTTACATTGAAATTATTGTAACAAACCATCAATCAAAAATAATTTTTATGGTTTAAATAAAAAATTATTATATTATATATATTATAATATTAAAAAATACTATAAAAACAAAAAAAATAAAAAGAGCCACAAACTCTACGTAAATAAACATTTGATAAAAAAATTATGCATGAAACCATGTTCAAATGAAGTATGAATAAAGTATTGATCTGTATACTGTCATGGATATTTCACTTGAACAGTTTGTCACAACAAATCTAATAAATAAAACTAAAATCTACACTATGAAGGTTAAATTCCTTTAGATTCCAAAATATTTAGTTACTAATTTTCTGCTTATGCATGAAATAGATAAAATGCAGAAAATAGAGAACAGTAGAGTACAATCACACACCATCCACAAGATAACACAAACATTTACTTTGGGAAAACATTACGAGAGAAAACTCAACTAAAAGGTGAGGTTGCTCTGCTCTCTTTTCTCTCGTATGGAAATAATGCAAGTACAATGGAGAAGGCACTCTCTTTGGAGTTACTTGAGACTTGTGTCCTGTTAGAATGCTACAAAAAATCAACCCCCTCTGTTATGCACTCTAATTTCCCACTCCCAGTTGCTCTGATATGCTATGGAAAAAAATACAATAACATAGAATGGAACCCCTTGTCCTCTTAGTGGCCCGATATTTAACATGTCCTCATAGCCATCTAGGGGTAGGTTTTTGAATTCCTCAACCCTCAATTGTGGTAGGGTTTTGAACCTTCTAGAATATTCTTGAAATTCCTCACGTGGCTAGCCCCATATGCATGAGTAATGGGGGATCCTGTGGCATTCTCTCATACCATGGTGGTAAACATGATAGGTCAATTTGCGGTATACATAACGTTTACATATGAACTTTGATTGATGCATGATCTGCACCATTGGAAAGGTCTCAGAGCGCAGAAAATTGTAAAGGGGGTGTGCATAACTTATGGACATCAAAACCCTAGGAAATGCCATTTAATATCTCAAAATAGATCTAGAAGGTTCCATACCCTAATCTTCCAAACTTGGAACTACCACTAAAATGACCCTACAAGCTGATTCTTCCAATTTTTGATGACATATAATACAATGATCCAATCCCAATCAAGTATATAAATATTAAGAACATATTATATTTAAGCACATCTCATATTTAATCCCTACCCCCTATGCTTGCATGGGAGGCCAATGCCACATTGGTCTTACAAGGGCCTTTTCATGACCTTCTAAGAAATGTAGTATATTTATTAGTAAAGTTTAATATTGAAGGAAATACAATTACATTTGAACATATTATAAATTATGAATGCAAGTTATAATTACCTAAGATTGTTCACAATGATGTTGTTTGTAGGTTTTTTCCACTAACCTTTGAAGAAGTGTGGAATTGGTATAATATCCTAACAATGTCTTAGAGGCAAGCCAGTTATGTATTTGCGATTTTTTTTAATTTCTTAAACTATTTATTTGCATGTTTTTTGTAAATTTTTAAATTTAATTAAAAAAATTGACATAATTTATATGAAATTAAATTACATGAGAATAATTAAGATGGAACCTAGACACAATAAAAACCCCACACAACCACACAAAGGAACAAAAAACCTCAACCCACCACAACCACCAAACATAAACATGAAAATTGATGAAGGGTTGACCTCTTTGAGATCAATTGTTCG
>ML781295.1:56033-68347 GCA_009831015.1 Picea engelmannii
GTTCAGTTTTCAGAATAGGAGGCTGAGTTTTTGAAGAGGATGGTAAGGTATGGGAGGGAGATGAAATTCCTACTTCTTTGGTGGAAATTTTTTTAACGGAAAGGGGTGTGGAAAAACCTAATGTAGGGAAATCTTCAAAACTATCAAGACTGAAACACTTCTCAATATCAGGGGAAGAAAATATATAAATGTTTTCCTCTTTCAATTCAGTCTCAAAGGAAGAGTATTCAACAGGAAACTCTTCAAAATCAAGCTTTTTAGATACTTCAACAGAAGATAAAGGAATCTTACTTTATAAAATAGTTGGAGTATCAAGAGTAGAATCAGACAACTGACTAGAAGCACTTGTAGCAGCAGTAGAAAAACGTTTTTGGGAAGATTTTCCCTTCTTTATTATCTTCTCTGGGTCAACCTTAGGTGGTACCAAAGGTAGCTATGGATTTGATCTTGTATGTGTGCCTTTACGTGTCAGAGATGAAACAATGGAGTTGCTAGGTGTAGTCTGCAATCTTCGAAGCACTGAGTTCTAATGCACCTTTAGAACTAGAATACTGTGTCATTTTAATCCCAGGGAAAAGTCTTCAAATTGTTCTCCGAAAACGACGCCAAAAATGTTAGCACTAGGAGTCACCTTAATATTGCATGGAAGGCAAGCCTAGTACCCATCAAGTTATATGTGAATGATAGAGTGTTTTAACGGGTCAAATGGAAAAGGACTCAAATGGTAATGTTCTAACTTAGACAACAGGGCTAGCATGCATGACCAATTAAGGTCTTGGCTAAATTCTATCAGTAGTTTGGGAGTAAGTATGAACAGAGGGAAAACTTGAGTGAGAGGAGTGTAGGGACTGCTGCAAACATCAGGTCTACAAAAGTCTAAGGAAGAAAGTTTCTAATCACAAGATCTTCTTGACATCAGAAACTAAGAAAGCTAAATAAACATCATGATAATATAATGATCAAACATCCACCATCACATCACCACAATAATTCATGTGAATCCTTCAAAGCATGAACATTTAGCAACAGAAGTAAATAGATTGGAAAGGAAGTTGATTTCTATTAGCCAAAAAGTCTTAAGTCTAGTACATGACTAGATCATAGTTACTTCATCAAAATATTACAAAATAAAGGGAGCCTTGCTCAACCATCCGACCCTACTAAAGCAATTGATCTATCTATTTATAACAAGAAAGGGAGGCAACAGTTGGAGGTTCGAGCTGACCTATTTCCCTTGAAAATCTCTAAACATTTATTTGTTCTAACAACTAGAATAACAACATATGTTATAAAACAGGGAAATGTTGGTGACTAATCCAATCATGCTTCTAACTGCTTTGATCCTCTTTTGCTTCTCAGCTCTTGTTTTTCCATGTGTCCCTTTGGAGCCATTAGTTGTCTTCAAAATGCCAACTGCCACTTATGTAAATTTCTCTATTATCAATTTATCCAAAAAGCTATTGGCCTAGTACTCCTAGATTCTTGGTGTTTGTTGGAAATTTATTTGGGTAGCAACTCTGGGTATCGCACCGTAAAATGGAATAAGGAGAGAAGGTAGTGCCACGATACTTCATATATGCGCCAACATTTGTCCTCTGTTGAAATATTGGGTAGTGCTTGTGTGTTGCACCTGTAAAATATTCGGTAGTCCCATTAGGTAGCGCCCCTGTGTGTTGCACCTATGTGTAAAAATGCTCCCTGCCAAATATTATGTAGTTCCTGTGGATAGCACCACTGTGTCGCACCCTTATTTTGATTCTGTTCTCTATGGAATATTGCGCAATTCCTTTACGTAGCGTCACTTACAATGTGTCTGCATACAATTTTGGGTAGCATTTCCAAAACGCGATGCCTTTCAATATTGAATATGTACTGAGTAGTATGTGTTCTTTCACGATGACAGAACCATTTTACTTAGGTGCCTTTTACCACTGGGTGAAGATATCACTTAGCAAAAAATTCAAAATCCATATAGATAAATGCCTAGAATCCTATATAGATGGCACAACTAATATTATCACGATGGTTAACCCTCCAAAAAAGATACATCTTAAAAAGTGGGGCTTACCCTTTACCAACTATTTTGTCATTTTAACACTTAACCTCATACTCTTCCTAGTAGAAAAAGGATCTTCAATTGACACAATAGACTTCTTATTTCTGGCATTTACAGGCTTCTTCTACGTAGTTGTGCTCTCCTTAGTTGTTGGTTTATCATCCTCAATGGAAGCTTCAACCAACACCTGTAAATTGCTTTGGGATAACTCGTCTTGAAAGTGTTTTAACTCTTCCTTTAACTTCTTGTTATGAGACTGAAATTCCATGTTTTGTCTGTAAAGATACTTCAGTTGTTTATGAAGGGGCAGAGCCTTTTTCACTGCAAACCTTGGCAAGTCAAGGGTATTATTGTAGCCAACCATAAGCTCTTCCATCTAAGCCAAGTGGACCTTGTCTTCTTCTTTAAGACGGGCTATTTCTTTCCTTGCATATCTAAGCTGCTTGATAAGTCTTTTGTAGGTCTAACTGTCAGGAGGGACAGTGGTATGCTCAGTCTTAATAGGATTTTCCTCAGACTCCTCTTCCTCCTGCATGGGAAGTGTCTTGGCCACCTCATTAAGTTTCTCAGTGGCCTTACTTTTACCTTTCTTTCTCTGCATGGTGGTTTCTTCATTTCTTACCACAGGCTCCTTGAAGTGTTTCACAGGGTGGTTTCCTCTTTTCTCTCCAAAGGTCTTTTAATACCTTTACCTTTCTATACAAGGGATTCTTGTTTCTTTCGACAGGCTTCTCAATTCCTTTCTCAGAGGTATTTTGTCTCTTTTCCAAACGTCCTTTAGCACCTTTCCCCTTCTTCTTTTGTACAAGGGTTTCTTGTTTCTCCTCTACAAGATTTTCAATATTCTTCCCTGTAGTGTCCCCAAGGCCGAGCCCCGTTACAGATCATGTTATATGCAAAGAATTGTAAATGCGTTCTATAGGCTGGTGAGCCAAGTTTTGTATAAGCTGTAGGCTTATGTGATTTGTTAGGCCAGGGAGCCTAAGTGTTGAAGGCCAGGAGCCTGCTGATGTACTTATATGTATGCAGATCAATTTATAAAATATAAAAACACTGCCAGCGCATAGCGACCACGATGAATGAGTGATGGGGGACCGAGTGTCCACAAAGTAGGCAAGGGATTAAGGGATGGAAGGTGGGAAAAGGGGTTGAGTGATGAGCCTAGGGGCTAAGCCTAGGGGGCTTAAGCCTGGGAAATAATATTCTAATATTATTTTAAAAAGAGACATGTGCATTTCTGTTTATCCTAAGTTCCTGGAAAGGGAGGGAACGTGCAAAGGGGATGCACGCTGTGGTATGCATGCAGTTCCCAGGGTGACAAGTGTCAACCCTGGTGCATGCAAATATAAGCCCTGAACTGAACCGTGGGTGGGGATCTTCCTCCATTCTGACCCGAACCTCTGAGGGTAGAACTAGTATGCCATCTGCCAGAATACCGAGATTCATCTCCGAAGCAGTTAAGCCAGTGTTGTCCTGAGGAACCATGTACACTCCTGTCCAGAGCTGTGAGTCTGTGTCTGTCTCTGATAAATCCCGTGAGCGCATTTCCTGAACCGGAACCCTGTGTTGAACTTAAGAGGAAGAATCCTTGTTGTTGGGGAAAAGCTGAGCTAGCCTGTGCGTGGAGCCTGTTTCGAAATCATGCCGTGAGATCATCCAGTGATTGTTGAACCGTTTTGGGAAGCCTTTGTATGTGTTTCCCGTGGGTTGTTGTGACTGTGCAGTATTGGACTGTGTGAGGCTTGTTGGCCTGTGAGCGACTCCTCCAGGTGAGAGAGTGCGCAGAGGGAGAAGAGAACTCCTAGAAGGAATCCCTGTAGCTGCCATAGAGCCCGGAGACTTCCGGTCTGGTCTGTTCCTGTAACCCAAGGTAAGGGAGACTGGCAGCCGAAGGACTGTCTAGGTGACATAGAAGGTGCACTCTCCTAGGGTGGAACAGGCATGTGGGGAATGAGGGTCTGTGGGCAGTGAGCGTGGGAGATTCCTGGGAGGGCTTTCTTTCGGGTGGTTGTGTATGTGCTATCTTCCCTGTAACCTCAGCCTAAGTCTAGATTCCTTGCCTTGGGGTGGAGCTCGGTCCCAGCTCGGGGGTGACCCACTGTTGAGCTTATGAATAGAGTGGTCTAAGGCTAGGAGGTTCATGGAAGGCCTGCACTTGGTTGGTGATTTCTACAGCTGATAAAACATAAGTATTCTGAATTATGTTTTGAACATGTTTTGGCACGACTCTGCTATATATATTATCATGTTTTCCGCTGTGTGTAAATGAAGTGCTGCTGAATGCTATGACTTGTTTAATTATAGCAGTACCCATATGTTTTACTCTGAGAATTAAGTGTGCTTAATTGTGTTAAATGCATGTGCTTATAATTCCTGTACCAATTATGTAAACATTCATGTATAGAATGGTAATTGAGGGGTTTGGAAACCTCGGTAGTGAACGGGTACACTACATTCCCCTTATTCTTTTGAATAGGGATCTCTGGTAAGGACTTCTCTCTATAATCCTCCTTAGGAAATGATGACCTTGTGAAAGGCCTTTTAACTTTGATTTCAACTACTGGAGGGGAAGGGGAAAAGAGAAGCTTCTTCCCTCCATTAGATGTAGATTTGGTAGAAGGAGGCACCTCTTCTAACCCTGGTAGAGGAGGTGGTGAAAAATATCTGTGTGGAGAAGGACATACTTCCTCCTCAGCTTCAATGACCTTCTTGTTGACCTATGACACTTGAACAAGGGCTCTGCCCTTTCTCTTCCTATTGGTCTCTGCATTGGTAGCACTGGTAGGTGACAAAGAAATTTCCCTCTGTGATTGAGGAGTGGGTGCTAAATTCAACTTAAAACGAGAGGTAACCACAAAATTCTCCCATGAAATATCTTTCTTTCCCAATTCCTCAGATACTAGCATTCCGATTAATCCAGAATGGAAAAGGCTAGAATCCACATCTTTAGATTTGGCATGTATCTTGTCTGGCATATTACCTATACTCCTCAACAAGTAATAAGGAATATCCATCTCAACCTTACCAGTAAAATGTAGCAACAATCTTATATGGTACTGGTATAAGGTGTTGAATCTCCCTTCACAAGTAAAGTATCTATGTATGATCTTTAGTAGTCTATCAAATTGTTCAATCAATTGGCTCCTTGGCATACTTTTGGATAGGTCATTGGCTTGATATTCAAGTTTAAAAAGATATTTTTCATAAGTTGAACTCAAAGCCATGGCTTTGAACCAACTTTCAACTATAATGGGGATCTCTATTGCGGCTGAGATGGAGGCTTCAGTCACTTCGAACTCCAAATCCCCAACCTTAATTTTCTTACCATCAAACTGCAATGCAAACTATCTTTCTACCTCTGGATGGCCTCTCTGCATGTTCTGACAGAAGACGAGGCACCCTACTCTTTGAAAGGCCTCTCTTTCCATGGGTTCTGTGTTAAAAAGAAGCATGTCCACTGGTTATGTCCTAACTATCTTGCCTCCATTATGTACCTTCCTCGATTTAGGGGTCTCCATGACTCAGACTGATGGCTTTGTAATAGTTTGGTAATGCTAAGGAGTCTTGGAATGGTGTTTCAAGCATGCAAGGATGACCCTATACAATTGAGTAAAACGTTTAATTTCGATATGAAAGGAGGTAGGGGAAGCAACGAGAGGTTAAGCAACACCTCTGGGTAGTGCAACGCATACGCAGAGGATAAACTATTCTAAAGATTGCAACTTCAAGGGCTGAGGCAGACAAGAGAAATATGACTCACATACGAGCCATGAGGTTTATAGGTTTGAAAAAGAGAGGAGATGAGGCTATCATGCAAAGATGATTTTTTACTGCTGTGCAAACTCAGCAAAACAAAAACCCGATCACAAATTTCCTGTGAGGATTAATATGCAGAGGAGGTAACCGTGGATACCTGCGTAGTAGACACCTCTTGGTCTCTTCAACACAATCGTAGGATAAAAATGAGCAAACTTCGGCCTTGGAATCTTGCACAGTAGTAAGATTTGGTTGACATGTGGTCACCTGATCAGAGATGGTGGATTCACGCAGTGCAACATTGTTGTGTTTTCAAAATTAGAAACCGTTGTCCAGCACTGAAAACAAGGGATATGGTATCGTTCGTGGCAATCATGACTTGGGGTGGCGGTATGATGAACATGACGGGCGCTACAGAACTGCCTAATGAGTAGGCAACACTTCCAATTCAAAAATATGATTAGATAAGTGAGCAAGGACAATGAGGCATGCGTGTGAGGTCATGAGTGAGGAGAGGTGTGTCACATCATCTTGATCATGGGAGGTATCGACCTAGGGGAAAATCATGAAAGAGACCAAAAAGAATAAACCATGAGCTAAAAGGGTTCAAGGATCAAAAATCAAATTCATGATCAAAACATGAGCTATGACTCAAAAGTTTAGTCATCCAAGGTGTTCTATCAAACATAACTTTAAAGGGATGAAAAAACTACTTTTTATTTAAAAAATTAAAATCTAAGGCTTTAAAAAAGATAAAAACAAACTAGAAGACCCAAGGCAATTTAGTGTGATAACAAAATGGACATAAGATTGCATTGGAAGACCTTGGATAGCACCTTTAGTCAATGGTCAAGCAACTGGATTCTTTCAAGCCACCAGAGGCCTTCAACAAGGCTTCCCTCTCTCCCCACTCCTCTATGCCATTCGGGCATTGGTGTTGAGCTTCCAACTAGACCACAGTCAACACCTTCAAGAGATAATGGGACTGGGCATCTCCAGAGGGGTCAGGGACATCAATCACACTCAGTTCGTTGATGATACCATCCTTCTTGGAAGTGCAAGCAACATATCAGACAACAAATTCAAATATGAGCTGGACAAGTACCAAGCCATTTCAGGCAACAAAATCAATTACAAGAAGAGCCAAATCTATGGCTGGAACTACACACTGAGGGAAATGAATGACATCACCTGAATTCTGGGAATAACAGGAAAAACTCAATGGGATTCCTCAAATACTTAGGAGTCCCCATCTTTAAAGACTCCGCCAAATCCTCTTGTTGGGTGCCCCTAGTCAACAAAGTCCAAGCCAGAATAAGCGCTTGGGGCTCAAGATGGTTAAATCTGGCAAGTAAACTTGTCCTCATAAAATCTGTTCGATCAATCATTCTAATCTATCAATGCTCAATCCTACTGGCACCCAAAGAGATTATCTCCAAAATCAAAGCCCTGCTGTGTCTATTTCTTTGGAAAGGAGGGAAAAACAAAGACAACAAGCTCCCACTGGTTAGCTGGGCGAAAATATCTTGTCCCATCCATGAAGGCGATCTTTAGCTCCGTGAATTGCACATTCAAAACCTGGCCCTAGGAGCGAAACTACTTTGAAATGTAGTATCAGGGAGGAGCTCTTGGTGCAAAACAACTATTTGGAAGAAATATTTCATTGGCTCGAGACTCCACTGTCTCGATTCACCCCCTAAAACTACTCACGACTCCCCGATCTTCTCTATCCGCTCAAAAGAACACACCTTCTTCACTCCTTCTCTTACTTGGATCCCAAGCAATGGGAAAGAAATCCGAATCTAGGAAGATTCCATAATGGGGGATCCCCCGATCAATACCGTTCCAGGCACGACACTTCTAAAAGCCTCTCTATAAGCTCAAAATATCAGCACCCTCTAGGACATCTCCCATTGGAAAAGTGACAGATCCAAAGACTGGGCGAGTTGGAACATCCCTGATTTCCTTCCCCAGTTACATGGGGAAAACAAGCTATTGATTACTTTTCTTTGAGGGAAATCCCCAATATCCAAAATAATTAGGTACCAATGAGGTTGGGGTACCCAGTCAGGGAACTACACAGAAGCAACCGACTACAACTTCCTCAAAGAAGCAACCCAAGCTCCAGGAGATTCGACACTTTGGAAATAAATCTGGCGAGTCAAAAGTCTACCCAAAGTGGATTTCTTCATTTGGACATTAGCACATAATAGTATCCTGACCAATGATAATGATAGGAGTTAAGGTTGGGAAGGCCCCTCGAGATGCCCTCTGTGCTGCTCCCACGAAGAATCAGTCGACCATATTCTCCTTAACTGCCTTTTTGCAAAAGAAGTTTGGAGCTCTGCCTTCTCAGAGTGGGCCCCTTCCGTCCCTTTTCCCCTAGATATTCCTTCCTTTCTCAGAAAATGGACCACTTTATGCCCCTTCCCGCTCAAATCTAAAGATCAACTTAAATGTTGCTGGCTAACCTTCCCTAAAATTATCCTCTAGAAAATCTGGCTAGAAAGAAACGCCCGCATTTTCAGAAACCAGACCTCCACCCCCAACCAGGTAGCTATGAAATCCAAGGCCCTCCTGAAACTGCCTCTCCTTCCTCTGGTCAAATTCTAACACCCAAACTCTCTCATCCTCTGAAGAAGCCTGGATCCATAGTCTTGCTCCAGATCTAAAGTATCTTCCTCCTTCCCCCAAGCCCCTTGAATCATGGGAAGTACATATGAAGCAAGCAGAGCTCGATGAATGGAGGTGCACTTAGCACAAACACTTCCTTTTCTGTGATGGAGCTTCGAAAGGAAACCCAGGGGCGGTAAGAGGGGGAGGGGTTATCTACGACCCCACTGAAATTTGAGAACTAGTCTACTCTTGGGGATTAGGGGAAGAAACCAATAGCATAGCAGAAGCTCTGAGTATCTGGCAAAGACTCGGCCAAGCCTGGAAGCTAGACATCAATGAAATCATGGTGATAGGAGACTCCCGGATCCTAATCCAAGCCTTGGTCACCAACTCGTTGCCAAACCAAATGAAACTTTGACAAATCTCTAAGAAAATTCAGAGGCTCTCTAACCCCTTCAGAAAAATTGAATTTTTTCATGTGCTCTGGCATTTAAACGACGAAGCAGACCAGGCAGCAAACACAATTGTCCTATTGAGAAAGGGTCAACTCTCCCTCAATGGGACCCTGTCGCTCACCTCCCTTCCTTAACAACACGTGGCGGGTGGTCTGCTGGAGATCCAGAGGGAGGTGGCACTTGGATCCTCCTCATGCCCTGACTCGTGGCAACCCCTCCCTGTCACAGTGGCCCGACACTTCCCTTGCATGCTGGTACTTCATCCCCCAACTCGTGTCTTTTCTCTCCCTCCCACATGATCCTTCCCTCACGATCCTCATGCTACTCTGTACTAAGCCCATCCCCCTCCCGCTTGACGCTCAAGCGAGGTTCCTCCATCTCATGGCACCGCACATTCGCGTTGAAGATAAATCCAGGGGGCAGCTGCTTGCAACTCATCTCTCTGCGGTGACTGTTTGTTTTGCTCGTCCGGTTTTGTTTGCTCCTTCACCCTGCTCTCTTCCTCTGCTTACCCCCCAGCCCATCCAATGGCCTCCAGCTTCAACTCCACTGCTCCCCCTAGTCCCTCCCTCTCTCTAGAATAGGAAATTTGCACTCTGAAGCGAACTCTCAACGCACATAGGGGCTTTCTCATTCGGCTAGATGGGGAAGGTGGCCAACGTTTCAAGATGTTCGAGGAAGACTTAATTCAGCTCAGGGAAGAAGCGATAGAAGCCCTCACGGTCAGCAGGTCAATGGAAAAATTGCTGAATTGGAAGCAAAACTGGAAAAGGTGGAGCTCCAAGCCACCAGGACGACCCTCGAGACTTATGCAGGGATGAAGGCTCTGCTGAACGAAGGACCCTCAAATCCGGATTTACAAGCTTAATTATGCTCCTCTCCACTGATGGTAATGGCCCTTTTTTGGTTATCTGGCAGGTTTAATGTAAACATGATTTTAGCTCATTTTTTATTATCAGGGTGACAAAATGTAATAGTCAAGTTTTGGTTTCTATGACATAATGAGAATTTCTCGACTTTATATCAATGTAGATATATATATAATCTTGGAATCCATGCACAAGATGCATGTCTGAATTTTGTAGATGTTATCACACTGGTCATATCAGTGCTTTTTTAATATAATCTCCACTTTCTTGTAAAATAATAATAATAATAATAATAATAATAATTTATATTATTTTGCAGATTTTAATAAATGAAAAAACTCAAATATTTGGAAATACTGAAAAACAAAATCTACACTTTCAAAGCATATTTATTTTGCTTAGTTGTTTAACGATGGGTTTAAATTTCTGGATCAAATCTTTCAGCAGTAACATGAAATTATAACTTTCGAAAAAAATTCTTATCATATTTGTGCACTTATCAACTTTCTTTTATTGTTCAACTAATTTGGAACGAGGATAATAGGCGGCAATTTACCGATTTAAATACAGCTGGCATTGTAAGAAAACGCATCGAAGTCGTAACGTGAATCATTCCATTATTCAGATTGCGAAGCCACCGCACAAAAAGGAGAAAACAGATTTGGGTTTTGACCTACGCGACATTATATAGAGATCGGTAATTGTAGTTAAGTAACCGGCGGATATTATGATATCTTTAAATGCAATCAATACGCGTTTGTGCCTGGGGGTTTACGTCGCGTTGAATGTCTGATATATGTAAACATATTAATTGTCCGACACTATTTATTAGATTATTTGTGTCGACATCTAATTTTTATATTTCTTATGTTTATTTACATTATTTTAATGTCTTAACAGTAATAAGCTTATATAATTTTGCAGATTTTACCAAGTAAAGAAGTTCAAGTCGTTAGAAGTGCTTCAATTAGTTTAATGTTTAATTAGTTTAATGTTTAATAATTAAGAAATTAATTTTTATATTTTTAATATTTATTTATATTATTTTATTTTTTTAATATTAATAAGATTAAATTATATAAGTCAAATCCTGTTAGTGTTATTGGATTTTGAGGGTTTATTTATGTAAAGAAGTTCAAAACTAGTGTTAGTGGAGAAAAAAAATAAAAAAACCATGAAGCTCAAAACTAGTGTTAATGGAGACAAAAAAAACAACCATATTAAAGATTGGTGTGACCCACACACCATAGACATAACAACACCCTAACAAATAAAAGAAATATTAAATTATATATTCTTGCAGATTTTAACAAGTGAAAAAAGTTAAAATCTTTGGAACTACTTAAGCATTTATAAAGTGAAAAACAAAATCTGCACTTTAAAAAAATTGATTGGTAAGTCCTTAAACCTATTGCGAAGTGGAAGTGGAAAAAAAAAACATTATATACTTCTTAAAATTTAATTTTCATCTTTTAATTTTTAATAAATTTAGAAGTAATATCTCTTGGGTTAAGAGGGGGTAATTTTTTTAGAAGTGTAAATTTTTTCTAAGCTTTTTCAGTCTAAAAAAATTGTTTTCCTTGATAGAGTTGAAAACTTTACATTGATTCTTTATGTATGCCATGTGTCAACTTCATGTTAAACATGAATGGAATTATAAGTCTACCTCATACTAAGCAACACATTATTGAAATGTTTTAACAATAAGAAATATATGTATAAAGTTTTTATTAAAATATTTTATTTATTCTCCACCCAAACACTTTTTTATATTATTATTTCAACTTTATTTTTCAAGAAGCTGGAAGTTTCAAAATTTTATAAGAGTTTCAAAACTTATACACTCATATCTTTTTGTTATTAATATTTTTTTAAATTTTATTTGTCAATTCCGTATTAAGTATTGAAGGAATCACACATCTCCCTCATATTGAGAAGTAATAAACATCCTATTTTTTTTTACTTTAAATTATTTTCTCACATTCTCTCTATATAAGGTTGATACAAAACCAACATAGATCCATCTTAAACCCTGTTATAAAGCACCTTGCTACTAATAAATATTACCCAAGTTCTTCAACACACTTAATCCTTTAATAAAACTGTAGGCTAAACGTTCTAAGAAATGACTATTTTTTCTTGGGACATTTGCCCAAAATCCGGTGAGAAATTGTTAGATTGGTAGATTTGAGTGATTCTTTCTATATAATCCAAGTGTCCCAAGAATTTTTCAACATGCTGAAACCATTTCTATATTCAAAAATAAATTTTGAATAACAAAAAATAATGATACCTGTAAATTTATATTGCCAAATTCCAACTAAAAAAACATTTAGTAAAACAGCTAAACAACAACGTCTTTAAAAAAAAACCAGGAGAAAACTAAAAAAATAACTTAAGAGCTTAGTGTGGAAGTTTGCAAGACGTGATGGCAAGCATTTCGATGAGCCCAACATCTCAACTGGAGTGGTTGCATTGAGCAATACGGATTAAAGTGGGTACTTTTTCACATAAAAATATCAAACAATACCAATATATTCATGTGAATGACCAACCCGGGAT
>ML781295.1:74915-90655 GCA_009831015.1 Picea engelmannii
CCCCCCCCCCCCACCAACTTCAGATCCACATGTAAAAAAATTCCCATCGCATCTCCAATCGATCTTAAGGCCTCCACATTCCAAAACACTAAAGGACAACTTGTCAAAAGCACCCACAAATGTCTGTATCTGAATTGTTCCTTTAATGGATTGAAGGCTATGTGTCAATGCTTTAGCATCAGGCTTCCTTCCCTCACCACCCACATCATCTCTAAAATCAAGAATCAACTGCACATCCCCCATAAATTTGAACATAAAACAAAATCAACCTTTTATAAGAACAAATATCTCCAACACATAACCCAGTAACAGGCACGAACTCTCCTCCACCCATTCAAAAATTTCCCTAGCACCCAAATCCCCATTTCCAAACCTGCCCACTAGTCCCCTCATAGAAATACTACTAGCTTCCTCCATACCAATGTCGCGGTCGAGGGTGATCCTCAACATACCCTTTTTCTCCTTCCACGCTCTCCAACCAACACAGCTAATAACCTCCACTCTGCTCCTATTAAAAGTCCCTTCTTTATGCATTACTCCCTCCACTGTATCCACACAGGACCCACTTCCCTCAACACCCGCAGACACCTTTCGACACATGTACAAGTATTCCCCCCCACTTCTACGTCCAATGGACTTTTTAACACCCCCTGGGCATCTCCTACACTCTCGTCAAAAGAATTCTTCACCGAAGCATAAAAATATGGAGGTTTTGTCGCCCCATGAGCCGTTGCCTCAGAACTTAGGCATCCTTTCATAGTCTTCTCCCCTAGACCGTCCTTCTGTGCATAAAATGAAGAATGAAGCTTCAAATAGAAAATAAGCCTGCTAATCCTACCCGAATCCCAAGCACATAGTTCTTCATTGATCCCAAAAGGTCTCAGATCCTTCACCAGGCACAACTCTTCGACACCTGTACCCAACTCATCCCTATCCTCCATCCCAACCGTTGCTTTCTCAACCCTATCTCCAACCCCTATTAACTTTTTCTGGTACAGGTATAATTCATCCCTGTACACATCATCAGATTTGTACAGGCCCTGTTGACTCCACCAAGGATCATCACCTAGGACAATCTCTAGATTTTGTACAACTGTTTCCATTTGACCCTAGAAAAAGCATAGTTTGTCGACCTTCATACCGAAGAAATGGCCCTACTCTGAACCCCTTTAAATCCTATCTACCCTCCATCAAAACCAACTTGGTTCCCACTTCCACTCTAGACTCAAATTTCAATGACTCATCCCCAACCAACACCTCCAGCCCAAACCAACATCCCCAGGGACTCGAACCAGACCCCTATGCATCCTTAGGGTTTCAACAAGTTTTCCCATCAACTCCAACCTGTTAAAGAATAGATATATCAACGATTAAATTAAACTTGATAATTTATAATTTGTAATCGGTCAAATAATTGATGTCACAGGGACCTTTGTTCTTCGGAGTGAGTAAATAAGTCTGACCAATTCAATTTTTTATTAGGATCTCTTACCTTCTTTTTAATGGGGTTAAGTTTTATTTTGCTGGGTTGTTTAACAACGAGTTTACATATCTCGATCAAAGTTTTCAGCAATAACATGAAATTAGAGATTTATTTTTCTTGGTTGTTTAGCAATGGATTTAAATTTCTTGGTCAAACTTTTGAGGAGTAACATGACATTAGGACTTTAATTTTCTTTGTTGCTTGGCAATGGGTTTAAATTTCTCGATCAAAGTTTTCAGCAGTAACATGAAATTATAACTTTCAAAAAATTTTATAATACAACTTTAAAAAAAATTCATATATAACTTTAAAAAAAATTATTAGGATATTTTTCTACTTATCAAGTAAGTTGGAACAAGGATAATTGGCCCCAGGTTACCCATTTAAATATAGGGGTGAGTGACAATGAAAATCTCAAAAAACAATAATTTGTTAACTTGGAGGGATTATTCAAGGCACTTTTACAATGAATTTGAATATGGTGTAAGAAGGTGAAACTTAGGAAATTGAATTTACTTTCCAAATATACAACTTTTATTAGTAGAAATTGTGAATAACTATGTCAAATGGGGTGTACTTTTTTTGGAAAATTTTAATATTAATTTAATATATTTTTAAAAATTATCAAAGTCAATATATGCCTGAAATTACAACGTTCGTGATGACATAAATAAGAGAAGTATGCATTCTAGGATATTGATATATGTGAAGACAAAAATAGATTAAAAATAGTAAACAATATTAGTTTTATTTTTTTTATATATTTGAAATCTGCATAACCGACTATCTCTATAGTTTCATCAACAACTGAATTGTTTAGCCTATAGAAAAATAATTTCAAAGAAAAAGATATAGAGGGGTATTCACAAAAATGGAGGTTTTCATCAATTTGCAGATCAAACCACTAGGTTTGTGATTGTGAACCTAAATCAAAGCCAACCAAGTCAAAACACATGTTGTCAATCCTTCCCCAAAAAAATTGAATTCAAAAGAATGCAGATGCGTTCTTAGGAGAGAGCACATGCTCTAGGAACGTGCATGTGCCCGAGGAAGGTACCCGCATTTCTAATAACGTGCACATGTTCCTAATAACGTGCATGTTCTCTTATAAGTTATCCCCCCGTCCCTCTCTCTCTCTCTCTCTCTCTCTCTCTCCTACATCTACACCCCTCTCTCTCTCCCTCTCACTCTCCCTCTGTCTCTCTCTCTCTCTCCTTCACACTCCTACACATGGTGAGACCTAGTGTTATAGCACAAAATTCGACACCTATGCATTTGTTCCATGGCCTAACCCTTTCCCAAAGATTACTAGACATTGGCTTGGGAGATTTCCCAAGCCAACACATAGATAACATTTATTACAACTCGTAGCCAAGTAAAGTGGTGAGATGAAAGGTTTAAATGCTCAAGGAATATGTATACAAAGTATACCAGGTGGCTAATTACATTTGTGGGTATTATTTACATCTAGAACAAGCTTAACACTATGAAATTAAATTACTTTAAATCCTAGGCATGGTTAGGGTCGTTCACCCTACACACACATACATTGAGTTGTGTGGAACAATTACAAGAAAAATAGGTGGTTGATATGTTAATTTTAAATAATATATCCATTACTTAGTGTGAGTTATGGAGTATTATTACTCTATGGACTTGATTCATTGGGATGAAAAAATCACATATATATAGAGAGAGAGGGGTATTAAGTTATTAACTACATGAAAACTGTGTTTTGGGATGTGGCTTGATCTAATTAAGGAAGACATTGTTAATGAGACTAAAATAATTATACAATAAGATATATGTGTGTGTGTGTGTGTGTGGATGAAGTGGTTTATTATCCATACTGTAGATAGTAAATTTCTCAAATTAATATCAGAGTAAGATCTAGTAATTTTACCTCTATTATAGTCCCAAAATAAAATGTGCTTACATGAATAGATAATGATAAGTGTATACATGTAAGTGTATTCCATAACATAGAAGACTTGGAATGTGATGAAGTTGGATAGAGGAATATTCGAGCTTCCATGAAGACACCATGGAAACCATAAATAAATAAAACAGTGGAATGATTATTACATTTACGTAACAAACATTGTGCGTACTAGATGAAAGATAAAACAAATAATCGAATAAATATGGATTAATTAAGAAAAATGTGTGTTAGCAGAGACATTACAAACTTGTAAAAACAAAACAACTATGTTAGACATGTAGCAGAATAGTAACAAGTCAATGAGATTTCTAGAGAATAAATGGAGCACTGTGGTGAATTTATCAAAGGTCAGGTCGAACACACTAGTACATGATATTTTAGAGAAAGGGTTTATTTTTTTGGTAGTCCCAAACAAGATACTTGTGGAAGAGTTTGTGTGTAACATTGAATCTTACATCTTATCTAAAATAAATAGAAAATGTTGAATCCATTAGGAAATAATGCATGGTAGTGCTAAGATCCTCTAAACCACCAAAGAACAATTTTTATAAGGATGATAGAAAATGTCTATGGGATTTGAGAAACATCTAATACATTGAGATACCCAAGGCTAAAAAGAGGAAAACTACTGTCATAATGGATGGAATAGATTACCAGAGAAAACTCATGGAACACCTCACATGTTGAAGCATTCGAGGAATCAATAAAGACCCTGGGAACAAACTAATGTGTGTAGTGTCCACTGTGAGAAAGTGTTCATCCCTTTATGAATAAATTATGTAATATTACAGATATAAAAAGTATGCAGAACATAAATAAAATGCTAGAAATGGTATATGAACAACAATATAACTAGAACAACACCACAATAATATTGAAATGATACTAGAATAACACCAGAAAGAGAAATTTGATTACTGAGAGCAATGTTCACTTGCCTCTTCGAGGGGGAAACCTCTAGTCGAGCAGAGCACTATTACAATAATATCTAAGACAAAAGTTCTCATACCCTCGACTCTTATTTATACTAAATATGTCTATCAAAAGAACCATCTAGAGGAAGATCCTTCTAGAAGCAGAAGCTTCTATTAGGTCTTCTTACATTCGACTTATTATTCCTTATTGCTAGGCATTATTAATATTGACCTTTATTACATCGGAATATATTATTCTACCTACGTGAGGGGTTAGGTCCCTAACATGTCCTCCCCCTAAAAAACAACCTTGTCCTCAAGGCTTGAGATGTGGCAATTGTTGCAGAATGGTAGCTGGTTCCCAAGTGACATCTATTGGGGTTGTATCTTTCCACTGGACTAACAATTCCTTGATGGTTCTCTGACGCAAGTGACGCTCACGCTGGTCCAAAATTGCTTGTGGTTGTAGCTAAATGGAGCCTTCTTTGTACAACTCAGGAAGTTTGGTTTGAGTTTGGCACTTAGCTCCAATCACCTTCTTTAAGAAGTAAACATGAAAAATAGGATGTAGCTTAGAATGACTAGGCAAAGCTAACCGATAGGCCACCTGTCCCACACACTTGAGAATGTTATAAGGACCATAAAATTTGGGCACTAGTTTCTGACAATGGTCAACCTTGAGGGAATTTTTCTTGTAAGGTTGCATTCGAAGAAACACCCGATCCCCTTCTGTAAATTGATGTTCAGAGTGACCTTGGTCTACTTGTTGCTTCATGTGATTTTGTTCCATGACCAAATTCTCTTTGATGAAACAGAGAATAGCCTCTCGAACTGTAAGCATTTGGTCAACTACCTAGACATTTGAGACACCTGGTAAATATGAGAGAACTAAAGGTGGTTTTTGTCCATATACCGCTTCAAAAGGAGTCATGCAGGTAGTTGTATGGTATGAATTGTTGTACCATCATTCAGTGAGTGGTAACCATTGAGCCCACTGATTTTTCTTTTTTTGATGCAAAACACCTCAAATATGTTTCCAAACACTTGTTGACAACTTCAGTTTGACCATCAGTCTAGGGATGATAAGTTGTGCTGAGATGCAATTGGGTGCCTTGTAGCTTGAACAATTCTTTCCAAAAATTGCTAGTGAAAGTTGGGTCGTGATCACAAACAATAGAATGTGGCATGCCATGATTCTTGAAGACCTGATCCATGAAAAGTTGAGCCATAGTGGATGTTGTAAATGGGTGTTGGAAAGCACACAATTGAGCATACTTGGAAAGGCGATAAACTACCACCATGATGACTGATTTATTGCCCGATTTAGGTAAGTCTGTAATAAAATCCATAGAGACATCCCTCCAAATAGAAGGTGGAATCGAAAGCGGTTGTAGTGTGCTAGGAGATTTGACTGTTTCTCCCTTGTTGCGTTGACACATATCACATTCAACCACAAAATTGCAAGCATCATGTTTCATACCATCCCAGAAAAAAGAACGTTTGAACCTGTCATAGGTTTTGGTAAACCCAGAGTGCCCTACTATGGGTGTAGCATGAAGCTCAGAAAGTACCGTGGATTTAAGTTTTGACTATTTACTTAAATACAAATGGCCTTTGTATCGAAGCTCATCATGGAGCCAAAAGTACCTTGGGGAAACTAGAGAATTTGACTGCAATCATTGTATCATATGAAAAATTTTGGGATCGTTTAGCCATTCCTGGCGAATGTCTTGGAGCCAATCTAGTATAATGAACGAGAGAGAAAAAAGGGACCCTTCATCTTCATATTTTCAGGAAAGTGCATCCGTAACCACATTGTCTTTGCCTTTCTTGTAAATGATCTCATATTCATATCCAAAGAGCTTAGTCACCCATTTTTGTTTCTCTCGTCATCTAGGTGGATATCAGTGGCCACCCACCTTTTCCAGCAGGCTCAAAACAACTTTCTGACAATTTTCGTAATTTACTATTTTTAGCAGTTTTTCGGGTCCTAAACTTCCGGAGCCGTTTTGAGGCCCTAAACGACGTTTTTTTGGGTATGTTGCAATCAAAATTTTTTATCATAAAATTTTTGGCAAATGTTGTATTCCTCGGATAGATATTTCCAATGGTATATCGTACGCCTAAAATGGAGATCATATGAAAAAGTTACGACCCCGGGAAGTTGATGTACTGACTTACCCAAATGGGGCCCACATGACTTTTGGCGCTTCATCTTCTAGGGTTAGGTTTTTGGATGTCTAGGGTTTTTGAAACTCATGTTTATTGTAAAAATGCCTTTAGAGCCTCATGGTAATTATCTTCTTTTGAATGCGTGCATCCGTCACATCTCTCTTAAGAGATAAGATGTCATCATTCCAACAAGCTTGTTTTTCGTTGAATTTTACAGTTTCAACTTATTTCCTTATTGAATAGAAAACCAGTTTTACTATATCTTTGTTATTATGTGTTAAGAATATGTTAATAATCTATAGTCATTTCTTTCTTCTCATAAAATCTGGATCAGTGGTATCAGAGCGGTCTTATCCTTGTCGTCTTAATGCATGTCCCCAACGAGGTCAGAGTACAAAGAATTGGGTCTCGAGCTTGTTTTTCTTGAGGACCAAATCTCTCGCACACCCAAGCAACCTCTCATGGCAGGAGAAAAGAAATATGATGGGACAATATATCCTTTAAAAATGTTGCTTGAGGAAGCCCTCACGCAACAAAGGAACGAGATGATGGATAGTTTCATGAAAATCCTTTAGCGACTACCAACAAGTGATGCATCTTCTTGGAGCGGAGGTGCCACCCCCTTCAAGGTACAAATAAACTTCAATATTCATGTATTTGAAGTTCAAATAGACCCAAACAGTGTAGACAAGTGGTTGAATATACTAGAAGGGTATTTTTCTGTCCATAACTTTTTGAATAGAGAAAAGATTACTTTTGCTTTCCTTAAATTCGTTCCCCATGTCAAAGATTGGTGGGAAATTTTATGTGAGAAAAAGGAAATAGAGGAACCCTCGTTATTTATAGTCATGACCACCTGAGAATCCTTCAAGGATGCTATTAAGGAACAATACTACTCTGTTGGAATTTATGACGACTTGTATACCAAATGGACCACACTGCGGCAAGAAAGAGACCAAGCAGTGCCAGAGTTCACAAATATCTTCCATACCTTGCGCACCAAGCTAGGTATCAAAGATTTAGAGGGACATATGGTGCTCAAATATCGTGGTTCTCTACATAGATACATCGAGACTGAAATGGAATTTCTGGACATCTCATCCTTGGACACGACCTATCGATATGCCGTCAAAATCGAGAAGAATCTCAAACAAAAGACCCGACAATTTGGGCCTGGGAAACCCTCACAACAAAAGATAGGAAAGGGTGACCCCAACCCACAAAACAAAGGACATAGAAAATATGGATAGTATCAGGACAACCAGTCCAAGCCACAAGCAAAGAGGGACACTGGAAAGACAAAAAAAAGATACCGGGAAGTGGTGCGACTTCCATAAGAGTCCTTGGCATAACACTGCTGACTATCGCTCAAAGTAGTCAATGGTGGCTGAAGTGAAGGCCTCTGAATCAGATGCGGGTTCTGACTCCGAGTCAGAAATAGAAAGGGGAAGACAAATCATTGACGTGGAACCCAGTGCCACTGTTGCTACCACCAAGCTCCAACATGATGAAATAGACGAGCCAGAAGAAGGAGAACGCCTCTTCCATTCACAGATGTGGGTAAAAGGAACCCCGCTGCACTTCATCATTTATAGTAGTAGCCAGAAGAAACTCATCTCAGCAGAGGTTTTCAAGCGATTGGCCCTACTAACAACACCACACCCACAAACCTACACCATTGGATGGCTCCGCCAAGGAAGGGATCTCCACGTCATCCAACAGTGTCGACTATTGTACGACATCAAGCCCTTCAAAGACGAGGTATTGTGTGATGTTTCTCCTATCGAAGTTTGTAATGTTCTTTTGGGACAACCTTATTTAGGGAAACGTCATTTTGTATATGAGTGTAGGCCTCGTAGTGTTATTATTACTTTGAACATGAAATTGTACAGGATACCCGAGGCAACCCACCTAGTGTTATTTCCTTTATCTCTGCCAAGCAATGCAGAAAGGTCATCTCTCAGATGGGGAATTTTTTCTTCTTCATGATTCGCTCTTAGAATGAGAGAAAGATCACAGCCACATCCAGGGTCTCTGCGATCGACCTCTCCACACAGCAAAAGAAAGTAGATAAGGTCATCAAAGAATACTTAGATATCTTCTCCTCAGCTACCAGGGTACCTTTGCACTGTCAGGTCAAGCACCCCATTGATCTGACCCCCGACGCACCGCTTCCCAATGGATCATTCTATCACCGCTCTATGTTAGAGAATGAGGAGATCAAGCGACAGATCCAAGAACTGCTGCACAAGGGGAACATCCATCCCATATCATCACCTTGCATGAGCTTAATCATGTTGGTACAAAAGAAATATGGAACTTGGTGACTCTTCATTGATTACTGGGCCGTGAATAAAATCACAGTCAGAAACCGATACCCAATTCTCTGAATCGATGACCTCCTTGATCAACTCATGGGGGACAAATAATTCAGTAAGATTGATCTAAAGTCTGGCTACCACTAGGTCTCGATAGAAGAGACAGATGTATGGAAGACTGCCTTCAAGTCAAAGGAAGGTCTTTTTGAATGGTTTTTCATGCCCTTTGGTTTGAAAAATTCTCCAGCAACTTTCATGAGGATGATGGATGATATATCTTGCAACCATTCACCAATAATTTTGTAGTGGTGTATCCGGATGAAATTATCATTTACATAAAGTATTGGGAAGAACACTTGCAATATATTCAGCAGGTTCTCTACACCCTGTGACAACACAAGCTATACACCAACTTGGAAAAATGCTCCTTTGGCATGGACAGGGTCCATTACCTGGGCTACATTGTTGATCAACATGGCGTACATGTGGATCTAACCAAGATCCAATTCATCCATGACTAGCCAGCCCCAATGACACTCACTCAGCTTCGGAGCTTCTTGGGCCTTGCCAATTTCTATCGTAGGTTCGTGTTGGTATTCTCCCATATTTCATGGGCCCTCAGACAAATAACCAGGGGTGGTGGTAAGGAAACATTTGTGTGGGGTCAGTCCCAACAACAAAAGTTCGATGATTTGAAGCAAAGTTTGTGCTCAACCCCAGTGATTTCACTACCATACCTACAACAACCCTTTGAGATCAAGACAGATGCTTTAGACTATGCTGTGGGCGTCGTTCTCACTCAGCATGACCACCTCATGGCCTATCATAGTGAGACACTATCAAATGTTGTTCGTAAGTACCCTACTTACGAAAAAGAAATTTACTCCATTGTGCAATCCTACTGCCAATGGAGACATTACATTCTTGGGAGGGAGACAATCATCCACACTGATCATAAGCCACTACAGTTCATGAAGACATAAGGAAAATTACAGAATGACCACCATCAAAAGTGGTCCACATACTTACAACAATTCCACCTCAACATCAAATATAAAACATGAAGCACCAACCGCGTCGATGATTGCCTCAGTAGACCACCAGTTATAACACTCACAATGGTTCTAGACTCTTGCGGCCATGAGACCTTTGGATGGCCCCAACTCTATGGACAAACCCAGACTTCACAACCACCTACCAAATGTTGGGTGCAAACACAATTGTTGATCATTTCCATCTTCAGGATGGGTTGTTGTGTTTTTTGGGCCATATTTGCATTCCATCAAGCAAGCGAGCGAAGTTGATCTAGGAATCCCACTATAGTCAAGTGGTAGGACACTTCGGTGTCGAAAAGAGAGTGGTGATGCTACAAAATTTTTTTTACTGATCGAAACTTCGACAGGAGGTCAACAAGTAGATTAGGTCTTGCATTGCCTATGCTATTTCCAAACCGACCACTAAGAAACAGGGACTCTACACCCCTCTTCTTACTCCTGACAGGTCATGGGAATCCATCTCAATGGATTACATATCAGGCTTCCCATCCACCAAGCGGGGAAATGGCTGTGTTTTTGTTATTGTTGATCGCTTTTCTAATATGGCGATTGTGGTTGCCTGCAAGAAGAACATCATAGCAGAAGACAATGTTAAGCTCTTCTTTGAACGCGTCTGGGTACATTTTGGGGTCCCACAAACCATTGTCTCATATTGTGACAGTCGATTTCTTAGCACATTCTAGTTGAGCCTCTAGTCACTACTGGACACCAAGCTCACCAAATCCATGACCTTCCACCCCTAGATAGATGGACAAACTGAGGTCGCAAATCGAATGATCATGCATATCCTGCACATGTATAATTCCAAGCACCCTCGCGCAAGGGATGAGAATATTCCCTATGTCTAGCATAGCTACAACCGAGGTTTTCATAGCTCAAATGGCCATAGCCCCTTTCAGGTGGGGTTGGGATTCCAACCATTGGGTCCCATAGATGTTGCACTTCCCCTTGCAGTCACCTTGGCCAACTCATCTCCTTCTCCAACTAAAGCTGACAAAGCCAGTCGGTTCATTGAGAAGATCCAACACATCCACCATCAGGTTCATGATATCCTATAGAAGTCTAATGACAAGTACAAGAAGCACCATGATAAACATTAGGTGCCACATAAGTTTTAGGTGGGTGACAAAGTTTGGTTTCACTTACAGAAAGAATGCCTTACAGGACCCCATCGAAATCTTCACCCACTTCATTATGGTTCGTACACCATCACCAAGGTTGTGGGGAATAATTATTTTTAGCTCAACATTCCTCCTTTCTTTGGTCTGCACCCAGTGTTCAACATGGACCTCCTTCGGACTTATTTCCCACCATTATTGGACACCTCAGACGTAGCAGAACAACTGCCACCAACAGAGCTCAACCTTGACTGCATACAACATGCATCCAATGATCAGATTGTGGACGCACAGATCAAGGGAACTCGACAAAAAAGGATCCATCTTTATCAAGTCGTCAAAGTAGGGCAACTCTGGCACCAAGGCAAGTGGCTCACTCGGGGCCAAATTCAGTAGAAATTTCCTCATTTGATGGGGGAAATCAACACAATGGAGACCATTTATTCCTAAGGAGGGAGGATTGATCCATGTGGATATCGATGGCCACCCACCGTTTCCATCTGGCTCAAAACAACTTTCTAGCAATTTTCATAATTTACTATTTTTAGCAGTTTTTTGGGTCCTGAACTTCCGGAGCCGTTTTGAGGCCCTAAACGACGTTTTTTTGGGTATGTTGCAATCGAAAAAGTTTCATCATGAAAATTTTAGAAACTATTGTATTCATCGGATAAATATTTCCAACGGGCTATCGTACGCCTAAAACGAAGATTGTATGCAATAGTTACGTCCCTGGGAAGTTGATGTACTGACTTACTCAAATGGGGCCCACATGACTTTTGGTGCTTCATCTCCCAGGGTTAAGTTTTTGGATGTATAGGGTTTTTGAAACTCCTGTTTATTGTAAAAAGGACTTCATAGCCTCATGGTAATTATCTTCTTGCAAATGAGTGCATCCGTCACATCTCTCCTCAAAGATAAGCCACCACCATTCCAACAAGCTTGTTTTCCGCTGCATTTTACAGTTTGATCTTATTTCCTTATTGAATAGAAAACCAGTTTTACTGTATCTCTATTATTCTGTATTAAGCATCTTTTAATAATCTGTAGTCATTTTGTTATTCTCATAAAATTTGGAACATCTAGAGAGGAAATGCATTGTTCCAGAAAATACTTGAGGCTTTGGTGATATGTCTTAATTTGGAAGCGTTTCCCCAATAGATAAGGGAGTCAAAGAGAAACATAATGCATAATAGCCAACATTTCCTGTTCATATATTGATTTTCCCAATTTTTTTTCAGACACTTGTTTGCTGGTAAAGGCCAAAGGTCGACCCTCTTGCATAAGGACAACGCCAATTCCTTTCCCTGAAGCATCGCATTCTAGGACAAAGGTCTTTGTGAAATCAAGAAGGGCCAGGACTGGAGTGGTGCACATGGCCAAATTCAAGGTTTTAAAATCTTCAGCCGCTCTTGGAGTCCAAGTGAAATAATTCTTTTTAAGGAGTGCAGTGAGAGGTGCCGCAATATTTCCATAATTCTTAACAAACTTTCGATAATAACTTGTTAAGCCCAGAAATCCATGCAAGATTTTGAGAGTCTTTAGGTGAGGCCAATCTTGGATAGCTTCAATCTTTTTAGGATCCAACCTGACGCCATCCTTGCCAACAATATGACCCAAGTACTCGACTTCTGAGGTGCCAAAAGAACATTTAGATTGTTCCAGGAAAAGTTGGTGTTGAGAGAGTAGATGGAGAACCCGATCCACATGAGCAATATGGTCTGTATAGGTTTTTCTATAGATGAGAATATCATCAAAGAAAACTAAGACAAAATGATGGAGAAAAGGTCGGAAGACATGATTCATGAGGCTTTGGAAAGTGGAGGGAGCATTACACAAGCCAAAGGGAATGACCAAAAACTCATAGTGTGTTACGAGGAAAATATCTCTATGGCTAGGGTAAACCACAACAGACAGATATGACTGCAATAATCAACTATGTCCCAAAAACATGCTATATAAACTAATGTGAAAGAGAGATAAGAGAACGACCTACCTCGTCTAGATGTTTGATGATGTCCACCATTGAGCACTTTGACCCAAAGCTTTATACCTGCAACAAGTTCTCAACAAACAAGAAAAGAAAGCATCTCGTGATATATAAAAGGTTATCACATTAGGTAGCATAATCCATTAATATACAAAACAAACATGCCAATGGATAATAACTCATATATTTGCAAGATATCAATTGGATGGGAAGAGAGTATTTATATTAATGAATGGTCAATAGAAGTGAAAATATTACAAACTTCCATGTCGGCACTGTTCAAAACCGAGAAACCAAGTTCCTTCCAGTTGGGCCTCCACCACTTCAATCATCCACCAAAGGCAAGATCATAGAAGGGAGACAATGAGGTTATCCATCAATAAGGGAAGATATTGGGGGTTGAACATTGTGTTCAGACTTAAAGGACAAAGGGATGCAGACTCAATATGAAGTAATAATTTCTCCAGAGTAACTTTTCTCTCAAAGTTGAATTCTTTCCCCTTTTCCATAGCTCGGAATTGGTGTAACACACCCACTATCATAATTTTAAAAATTTTGGGTTAATCTCCCACAAATGAGAAATCTCGAGAAACCGACATTTGTGAAATGCCAATCCCTGGTTAAATATTGGGATTCGAGGTTTCGGAGGTTACGGTGTCGAGGGTCCCTGTCCTCTCGAATCCCCGATCACCGACGGAACGAATTTCCGATGCGCCCCTTAGGAACCTTAGCCTCGCTTGGTTAAGACTTTGGTCCATACGACCACAACTTTCACAAGACCACAGTCTTAATTCTTGTCGGGGCTTGGTTCCTTTCAATGTCATGGCGCACAAGTCCTCTGGACTCTCGACGCGCCTTTACACTGGCTAGCCCCCTTGGCTATACCATGGTCCATGTGACCACTTATCATATGACTGCAGCCGTATAACCTTCCATCGGGGTTTCGGCATTTGCGATGACACAAAACACCTATACCCGAGGTTCGCGATATCCCGATCCCCGATTCTCTCCGGATGCTCGCCACGTGTCCCTTGTATCAACGGCGCATGATGGTATCGGGATTTCGCATATCACGGTTTTGTAATGTAAGGGTTTCATGTCCTTGAAATCCCTGATACGCCGATTCCCGATTTGCCGAACTTCGACTTTCTAGGATCTCTCGCCACGTGTCCTCGCTGATGGACGGTGTTGATCCCATCGGGAAATCGCGGATTGCGATTTCCTGTTGCACAATTTCCTTACCATCGAAAACTTCCGATGAATAAAACTCCGACGACGCCCAATATCTTGCCACCTGTCTTCGCAAACAAACGGCCCGGATTGATTCTCGGAGTTTCGGGACTTATGATGTCCTGATCCTCATGGCCTCGAGAACTCCGATTTTCCGATGGACAATCACCGATGGTTCTCGATGGCAGCCACCTGTATCACAGATGGATGGCTATGATTGTACCGGGATTTTCCTATGGGTTTCCCGACTCTTCCCATATGATGGACACCTATCCTTCACTCTAAATCTAGTGGTCCCACCTTGCTTACGTCACCGTCGAGATATCGTCGATCGCGATTCCCAGTGACGCTGTTTCCTTATCTTCGAAAACCTCGATTTCTCGATCCATGACTCTACGGGATCCTCTGACACGCGTCCTGTACAATGGACGGTCCATATCTGATCGGGAAATCGCGTATCGCGATTTCAATATGCAATGGTTCTATACTCCCCAAATCTCCAATGGTAAAAATCCTGACGCCTCCCAAACGCTAACACGTGTCCTACCGATATCAACGGTTAGGATCCATTCTTGGGATTTCGAGGACCACAAGGTCTCGATTCTCAGACTCCACAAAACCCCGATGAACCTGTTGTCCCGATGACTTCTCCAGGATGTTGACACGTGTCCTTCCGAGATCAACGGCTAGGACTCTTCCTCTGCACACTAGAGTTTAACTCCGATGCATCTTCTCCAGATCTTCCGGTTGTCGGGACTATGATCCAAGATCCGACGGTTCAGATCATTTCCTTGCATGCCTACCCCTGCGCTTAACCCCTGCGCAGCTTCTCCATATCCAACGGCTGACGGGTAATTGGACCGAGATCTAACGATCTAGATTCGTTCGTTTGGGTCTTGGAGTTTTACGATCCCAATTTCTCGTTGCTCACGATGATAGAGGACAAAGGGTCATGGTATGTAACGCCTTCGTTACTTCCTTCAATATAATGGTCGTGAATGACTATGGGTCCTCCGACGAGATCTCATCCGTCAACTTATTTCGTCTCATAACACTACTATCTTGGAACCTTAATAGGATCGTTCCTCCTCATACAGGGTTAATAAGGTTTGTGCGTTCGAGTCCCTATTCTGGGTTCTTGGTGAACCTTTCCGAGGAGGGAATCTCTGTGAAGAGATCCTTACCGGGGCATTCCCGGGAGCAGATAAAGGGAGACAGCTTCCCGAGAGCGGCTGGGCATGATTAGATTCATTTATCAACGTAAGTCAAGCACGGTTTCCTCGATGTTAAGCATATATCGACTCATTCATATCAAGCACTACGCGGACATTCTCACACTGAAATCATTTACTATCTCATGGTTGTATGAGCTAATATATACTCCTTATTTAACAATTACTGCACATACATTCTTTCACAGAAAACATTTACAATTCCACCAGTCTATGAACATATGTGACAACATATAAATTTCAAATGCAATATAAGCAAAACACTTATCAGAAATAACTTCAGCAATGG
>ML781295.1:90713-127421 GCA_009831015.1 Picea engelmannii
AATCGCTTCTGCCATATGCCTTATCCTCTCGCGAGGTTGCGTGTGGCACGATTACCCTCGCGCTGGTCAGTCATGATGGCTCTATGGATAGGCGGTTCACCTCCCCATCCCTCATCAAGCCATCAACCTACCAGCCTGCAAGGAATTTATTTCAAGGCTAGCGAGCCGCTTTTGGTTCTCCGGGCCAGTGGAGTCCAAATACGGTATTTAAATTCTTGGTGGAAGTTAACGCCCCTTTTTCAAGGTGCCCTCCACCACCATCGTGGTCTCTTTTCCGCACATCCCCTCTCAGCAGTTCTGCTATAAATTCAAACTTGTCATTTACATTCATTGACCTCTTCCTGCAGGTCCATTTACATCACATATTCATACTTATGAGTTTTTTCCATAGTCCTTGGCCAGTTCAGTTATATTTACAATCTGGGGGAAACAGGGTGTTACAATTGGCCTCTTTATAGACTTCAAAATGCAACTGAAGGGCCGAGTCAGAATGTTTCTAGTATATGGAAGGCCAAGGATCAGAGATCTCCTGTCGTGACATGGAAACCCAACATTTAATTTTGATTTTCTGGCGCAAATCCTGTTGTACGTGGGTTGTAGTGGATCATCGTGCATATACGCTTGTTGTGTAGTGTGAAAGATGTGTACAAGTGGAAAAATTTGTATTTTTTTCTCTGGATTTATCAATCAAGGAAAATAAGTCTGCATAAGGAAATGGAATAAGGCCCTCTCTGGAAGATTTCATAGGATGAGGCAAATCTTTCTCTAACATAGTGGCCCTCATGAGTTCTAAAGGAAGTCTTAGGAATGTTTGGCTCTTTCATACAGATTTGGCAGTAGCCAGAACAAAGATCAAGTTTAGTAAATAACTGGGTGCCACTTAATTCATCCAAGAGGTCATCAATGATAGGAATGGGAAATTTGTCTTTAATGGTGAGTTTGTTGAGGGTGAAGAAGTCAGGACACATGCGCCAAGAACCTTCTTTCTTCATGACCATCAGCATAGGAGAAGAGTAGGGGATCATACTAGGGTGGATAACACCTGTCTTAAGCAGTTCTTGAACCATTTTCTCAATTTCATTTTTTTGGGAAAATGGGTGACGATAGGGATGGATATTGGGAGGAAGGCTTCCTGGGACAAGGGGAATGGAATGATCATGAACACCACAGGAAGGAGGGGGTCCCTGGGGAGTGGAAAAAACCACTTGATGTTTAGAGATGATGGATTGGAGGTCCTGCGGCACAGAGGGTGTCTGAGTTGCTTGTATGGCATGGACTTGGTAAATGATGCCAAAATGACCTTTTTTGAGCATCTTTTCCATGCGATGGGAACTAATGATCTCAGGGGAACTGATGGTGATGCCTTGGAACTTATATTGTTGGCCCTCCTAGTCGAATTGCATGGTTAATTCCTTAACATCCATGAGAATGGGACCCAAATTTCTTAGCCAGTCTACACCGAACACAATGTCACAACTGCCCATGTCGATAGAAAACATATGAGATTTCAGGTGGTAGTCACCAATTTGGAGGCACAAATTTTCACAATGCCCTCCACATTTCATGGACACGCCATTAGCAAACATGATTTGGAAATTATTGACTGCATGGATATAACAATTAGTTTCTTGGGAAATGCAACGATGAATGAAATTATGGATGCTGCCACTATCAACAAGAATGATGAACTTCCTATGATTGATGTAGCCAATTATTTTGAGGGTTTGGGGAACAAAGAACCCAGTGAGATAATTTAGGGAAATGATTGGTTCTACTTTGGGAGGGTTTGAGGGAGGGGTTATGTTAGTGGGTTCAGGTGACATAGAAACAAGAGGAGCTTCAACATCCTCTTTTGACACATCCTCCGAGATGGCCATAAAAATATTTTGTTCCTTACACTTGTGTCCCAAAAAATATTTTTCATCACAATTATAACAAAGGCCTTTTAGTTGGCGTTCAACCATTTCGGCCCTGGTCAATTTTTGGATCTTTAGTGGAGTAGAAGGAGGAGTGGGATTTACTGGTTTAGTGTGAGAAATAAAGGAGGGTTTTCAGTTTTGAGAAGAGACAACCTATTGTGCTTCCTTATCTATTTTAGTAGCCTCTACCAAAATATGAGGCTGAGCCATGAGGACATGGGCACAAATATCATCCTTGAGGCCACTGATAAAATATTCTCAGAAAAAATCATTAGACATACCCTCTATATGAAAATCCAGTCGCTCAAAAGAAGCTATAAAGTCTTCCACTGTTTTAGATTGTTTCAACTTTGTCAAACAACCTAAATGGTTGGTGTCAGTGTCAAAGCGTTCATAAATATTTACCACAAAGTGTGTCCAAGCAACATACCCTTGATGTGACGTTTTTTTCCATTGCCACCATTGCTAACATTCTTGATCTAGATGGAGAACATGATACTGGAGTTTGGCCAATTCATCTGTACTGTCGTACAAAGATAAATAATGTTCCATTTGAGTTACCCAACCAGTGGGATCTGAGCCATCAAATTTGGTCACATTCACACGTGGAAGGCGTAGGTCACGTTGAAAGTGATGGTGTTGAAAATTATGGGAATGAGAGGAAGTTTGAACTTTAGTATGAAAAGGTGGGCTAGATGAAGAGGGATTTGCAGGGATATGCAGCTTGGTGTAGATCATCGAAGTGATAGATTCAAGCTGGGTAGTAATGTCTTATTTGAGGTCTTCTTTGAGTTCCTCGATTGAGGCGACAATGGAGGAATGCATGTTTTTATTGATGGTGGCAATATTGGAACTGAGCTATCTCACTTCTTGTTGGGTCTTTGTGAAATTATATTGCAAGGTATTGAAGCGAGCTTCCAAGTATTGTCTACGAGTATGGGCCATGATGACGAGGGAACCGAAAAGGGGCGGGTGGTGTCAAAAAAATTGTTGAAAAATGATAGGTATGAATGTGATAAGCGCGAGGAGATAAATCCAATGGAATAGGTCTCAAATAATGGTGCAACAAAATCCATACTTATTTTTTTACTGCGGAGTTATACTCTGGTCTGAAGAATAATGTAGTGACAAAATTCCCAAATTCTTAAGAAGGAAGAAATGTGTAGTGATTTGGAAACTCAAACACAGTTTCACAACCATATATCTTGTCTGTTTTTTTTTTTGTTTCCGTCCCCAAGGGTTAGGTATTCAAGGGTTCTACAAAGAAGGGTTTTCCTTGTGCTATAACTCTCTGATATATGTGTGGAGTCCAACAGTAGTAATCGAACCAATATCTCAGTGCACCAACTAAGGATGCTAGACCATTCCCTTAGTTGTACTACCTAACTACCCAGGTACTAGAGAGTATCTTCCCAAGTGTTGTTCTCGGTGTCACTATAACAGTCAAGTGGCTGATCAGTTTATCTAAAGAGGGCTTCAGGAAATCTAGGTCGATTCGTATACAGGTGTTGTCTGATGCACTATCACTTGAAGGGGTACTAACAGGGATTACAAGGGTGGCCAATAGATGTGCGCTTAAGTAATAATTGTACTTCCTGCATGTATGAATCCCCAACCACGGGTTTATGCGCATAACGACAGATCTTTGTAGCTTAAAGACGTCGAAATATGTCTCTATCTTGAAAAAAAAATTAACCCACTCTTTTCTGCCAAGGTGACGCAACACCCCCCTACATCAGTAGGTTCTGCACGACCTCCCGGTCTAAGGATCTTTCTTAATATCCCCTTTGGGTGTAAGTGACTCTTTGATTCCCATTTGGAATCTCCACACTTGTAACCACAGGTCCTTAGGGGTTACACCTATGTGAATAAGCACTAGGCATCAACACTTACCATGTGACCAACTGATGTGACCACATTCCTTTGCCCCGAAAAGGTATTTTGGTCTTCACGACTTCGTGATTCCTGATGTGGATCTCCCTCTGACTCGTTCAATCCCTGAAACCACAAAAAGGCTAATGGATCCTTGGATTCTCCTTTAACTTTTCATGCTATGACTTTCGCCCATAGTCGGGGCCCAAATATTTCGGCACCTCGGGACTTCGCATATCTGCGATTTACAATGCAACAACTCTCCTCGCCCAATAGAAGAGACCATGATAACTCCTTACCACAATAAATGGTTCTGAGCTCCTACAATCTGATGGTCTTGATTCTATCGGGACTTCACGAATCGAGAGTTCGCAACTCTCGACTCTGAGTCACCACTTCCTCCATGCCCCGAACTCCGGAACGACGAAATTCGAGTACAAGATCAACCACTCTCATTGATCCGGATACAACGGCCACTACTCCTCCTGATTTATGAGTGTTGAATGAAAATCAACCTTATCCCTTTTGTTAGTGACATTTCTTGTCCTAGGCACAAGAGTATTCAGGTCTGCGAGGTGCATGAGAAGCGCCCGAAAGCAGCATGGGAAAATCTCATTTTAAGTCTTCCAAGCACGTAAAAGGGCGAAGTTATGTTGTCGATGGCCCAGATTCATCCATAAGGGAAGATCAATGGTCATCGATATATCGGGGCTACCAAGTTAACCGATATATAGCGTCGAGGAAAGCACCTATATTTCAAGACCAAATTTGGGTCATCCGATCCAGCGACACATAGTGTGAGATCCGGTCGGCATATCGACATTCGGGAGTTTGAAAGGAGAAAGTCCCTCGTCATCTCACATCTCAAAACCCCAAACCCCAGAGTGTCGAAAGCGCCCAGAGTCGGGCCCGCAGTATCGCGAAGCAGCCTCAACCATTCATCCACAGGAGCCACCTGGCGCGCGATTAGGCTCTCCATCTTTTCGCCCATCACGAATTCGAAGCGCAAGAAATTGCTCCGTCATTTCCCGATGCACGAGGTGCCGGGAGTATCCAAGACCCAGGCCCACAACATCATCGGGAGAATTCAGAACTGTCAGATCTAGATGGACGCGTGGCGCCAAATCAAGCCATCTCGGCGTTTCGCACATCGCGATTTTAAGAAGCATGGATCAACCCCTTCTTATTCACGAACGCCGAAAGCGTTTTGGGAATAGACACAGGGTCACGGCCCGTGGTCACTTGGGAAAGAAAGGAGCTATGCAAAAAGGGGCCAAATATGTCAATCCTAGTCGCCGAAAGGATGATCATGATCTCCATGCGCCATCTGATCCGACCTCAATCCTGGTTTTCACCTGGAGTAAATGAAGATGAGAAGGGGTGGTTGAAATCTCTCCTCAGGTATTAAGTGTAAAGTATGGATAATATGGAAAGCGGTTTGCTCGAGAGGGTCCTGTGTACCCACTTTTCTGAAGAATCCATGCCGAGTCCTCGACCAGCTAGAGGAGGTCTGCACACGCTAGCTTGGCACTTAATGGATCAACTACTCCCCTTGTAGGAGCCATGCGCAGTTAAGGTGTCGTCTGACAAAGAATACCCGCCCGATTTTGGCTGAAAAAACACCAAGCCTTGAGCGACTCGGCACCTCTGTTGGGCGATTTTCTCTGAGTATATGAACTCAGTCTTTGTATTTTGTAAAGCATTGATGGTTGAGCAAGGCTCCTGGTGGTAAACTTTAATGAAGCACTGCTTTTTTGGTTATGTCTGGACTCTTGAGACTTCTTGTCTTATGAATGTCAGTTTTTCTTTCGCGTCTTTGTTTACACTGTATTAGAACGGCTCGGAATTGGAGAATCCAGTCGAGTTGTAACTGTTATAGGATGATGTAAATTTTGATCACTATAACAATTGCATTGTTTCTAATCGGTCCCTGTGATTTTCTTAGCACTGAACAACTTGGAATTGGAGAATCCAGTCAAGTCCCCCCTTTCAGTTTCCCGAAGCTCTGAACTAGAGGATCTCGCATTCATAGTTTTTCTTCTACAAATTACTGAAAGGCCTGTTGCCTGAGGTAGTTTGTCCACTCCTCTCACCAAGTCTTCAAACTGCTCATTTTCAAATCAACCCACTGACTAAAGTTAGATCAAGACCTCCTTTGTTCCTCGCATGACGGACCCAGTCCCTGAGTTTGAGTGATATCTTCCCGAGTCTCTATCCATTTGATCACCCATTAAAACTATCATGACATAAAAATTGATGGGCATCGGGCTCTGCTCCTGCTGCAATCAAGGAGTGACTTCCATCGCCAACATTTCTGGCGCCATTGCCGGGGACGAAGTTGAAAATTTTCCTTGAGATTGAACGACATTGAACCTCTGATTCCGAAGGTGCATCAGGTATTAGAGCCTTTGAAGATTGCTACTATGCACCTGGCGACTCTGTTGTGACGACTCCACTGGGGAGAACCTGCTCTATTAATTGTGGATTTCAGATGCAGACACACGCGGTCTCATCCACAGCTGCCTCTAGCTATGCCAGAAACTGATCCAGAGGTGGTTCTCAGGAAAGGAAAGGCCCATGAAGGAGAATCTCCCACCACCGAACCAGGTAATCCACCATCTCCTTCTGTAGGAACTCCATTCTCTCCTCCTCAGTTTCTTATTAGACCTCCTTTAGGGGTTTCCCATTTCCTGAATTTTGGGAGTGCTCCTGCTGATTTTTCCCCTCCCGGTCTAGGACTGGAGGGAGAAATCCTTGTCACTCCCCTCTCCTCTGAGGTTGTACCTTGGCGTAGGCCCAGGACTGCAGAAAATTTCCCCACTCCTATCTTTACTGCTCCACCTCTTGTTACCGTTACTACTCCCGTGCAAATAGGAGAACTTGCTGACTTGAGCTCGCTAGCCTTCTCCTTAAATCCCCTCTTGTTTCCCACTCCACTTCGGGACTCATTCCCAGTATCCCCTTCGCGAACTTGTTCTCCTCTGATTTATCCTCTACCTAATATCCCTATGGCAAGAGAAAATGCCCCTATTTGCAGAATGGAGGCCATTATAGCCGCTAGGTATGCTCCCCTCGTGCTACCGCAACCTCTCAACGCCCTCCTAGCAGATGGTTACCTCAAATAGCTACCCAGGTTTACAGGTGAGGGGGACATAACTGCAAAAGAGAACCTAGAAGCCTTTTACAGTTTCACACATGATAATAACATCATGCATGAAGATGTATGGATGAGGATTTTTGTCCATAGTCTCTAAGGCGAGGCTAGAAAATGGTTCAAGGCCCTACCTCCTGGATCTATTGATGGGATCGAAGCTTTAGATAATTCCTTTTTAATATAGTGGGGAGATGAAAAGGACTTCATGTATTACATGACAGAGTTTGGGTCTTTGAAGAGAAAAGAAGGAGAGTCTGTCCTTGATTTCTCCAAGAGATTTAATAAAATGTACAACAAAATCCCTACCGAGATAAAAACCTCCGAAGCCTCTGCAAAGATCACTTATTCTAGCAGCTTTGAACCTGATTTCTTCCTCCTATTGAGGGAAAGAAGAGCCACTACTCTGGCCCAGATGCAGGATGCAACTGTGGAAGTAGAATCTAATATATTGGCTGTTGACCGACTCAGGAATGTTGCTGGTAGAAACATATCTAGGCAGAGGCCTAAAGCTTCCTCATCTAGTTCCTCTCCCCTGCCCCTTCAGACAGATGAGACAGCTAGGGTACTCAAGTCACTTTATTCTAGAATGGAAAGGTGGGAGTTAGAAGGGAAGCCCATGTACAGAAATCCCTAGAATGCCAATGGTAGAGGTTTCAGGAGACCTGATAACAATGGACCATGGGCCTTCTCAAGGGAACAAAGATAAAAAGACAGAGAAGATCAAAGGATTCAAACCCCTCTCCAAAATAACCTAGTTACTCATGAGGGATGGGAGGAGATAGACAAGTTCGACCCCGAAATTCATTGTGTTGAAGAAGCTCGTCCTTTTCCCCATTTGACTCAGTCTGCATATGAAAAATCCCTGATGAACATCCAAATCCATGAGTTAGGTAAGGGAGAAAGGGTCGGTCACACCTCTAATAGATACAATCTCAGGTCAAGAAGGAAAGAAGGAGACTTTGACAGCCAAGACCAGCCCCTCATAGAAGATAGGCCTACTAAGTCTGCGGCAACCACTACTAAAGAAAAGAAAACTCAGAGTGCTTCGCCAACAACCAAGGAGCCTGTCACTGAGGTAAGGGAAGCTCCTAAGCCGATTTCCTCCTTTAATTTTGACCATGAAATTCAAAAGATCAGAATTCCCGTTCCCCTCTCAGAGCTAGTTAAAAATGAGGACTTCAAAAGATCCCTCTCCAAGTTGCTACAATCCGAGTCCCCATAGCCTCCCTCTGACTTAGTGAACCTTCAAGATGAGAAACCAGTTGTCATCCTAGGTCCCATCGTAGAAGACAAAGATGATTCATCCCCTCCCTTCTACACCTCCCTGAACATACATGATAAAGTGCTACATAACTGCCTCATGGACTCAGGGGCTTCCCATAACCTTATGCCCAAAATAGTAATGGAAGAGTTGGGACTGGAGGTGACAAAAGCTTATCATGATTTGTATTCTTTTGACTCAAGGAGAGTGCAGTGTCTAGGAGTCATCAAAGACCTGGTGGTTTATTTTTTTCAGCTACCCATGAAAAGTGTGGTCATGGATATCATGGTAGCTGTCGTTCCCCCCAAGTTTGGCATGTTGTTGTCAAGGTCTTGGATTAAAAGACTTGGAGGAACGTTACAGATGGATCTCACATATGCCACCATTCTGGTCTTTGGAGGGTAACACAGGAGATTGTACAGAGAAGCCCATCTAGCTTATATTGTCAGTGATGAAGAAAACCCCACTAACCATCCCATCTTTGCACTAGACATCGACTTAGAGTCTAGTTTGTTACAGATCACTGGAACTCCCGAGGTCCCTTTATAGATAAGAAAGAAGCCCATTCTTAACCAGCAGATACCTCCTCCAACCACCTCTGTTTGGAAGATGTTCTTTGACGGAGCTTCCTCCAGTGTAGGCGCAGGCGCTGGAGTGATTTTCATATCGCCCTGTCAAGAGATCATATCCCTGTCATACAAGCTGGAATTTGAAACTACTAACAATGTGGCGGAATATGAAGCTCTTGTTTTGGGTATGAGGGCTGCAAAAGAAATGGGAATTGAAGAGTTGTCAGTGTTCGGAGATGCATAATTGATAATCCAATAGGTCAGAAACGTTTATCGGGCCAAGCATCCTCGACTCAGGAGTTACATAAATGAGGTATGGGACCTGATTGATAATTTCTTCTCAGCTTTCAACATTACTTTTATCCCAAGGGAAGAAAATGCCTCGGCCGACTCCTTAGCAGTCTCGGCTAGTCTGTTTAGGATCCCTCTGCCGCCCAAGATCCATGGCAAGGTCGAAATAAGATATAGACCATCCATCCCAGACAATGTAAAGCGTTGAGAGGTATTCGAGGACGATCTTGAAATTAAAAATTTTCTTCAGTCCATCGATGAGTTTTCGACATTTCACATCGATCAAGATCTTGACCCCGAATGTGACCCTCCCTCTGAGGTATTCTTGAATAAAATTGTCAATCACCAGATTATTCAGCTGCCCAGCAATCACATTCCAAGGGGACTAGTCCCTTTAGAAAGTTTGCTCGACAAGAATGATGTGGCAGTTAAGGGTGGTGTTTCAAATAAAGAGGCTGATACAGCCGAATGCAACATTGGCACATAGGAGGAACCTAAGTTTATCAAATTATCAAGCAACTTGACCAGTGAACAGAGGGCAGAATATATTGAGTTATTGAAGGAATTCACTGATGTGTTCGCATGGGCCTATGAAGACCTCAAGACTTATGACACATCTGTCATTAAACACAAGATCCCACTGAAAGAAGAGGCTAATCCATTCAGGAAGAATCTGAGACAGATAAATCTCATGTTTCTACCTGTCATGGAGAAGGAGGTGAAGAAATTGCTAGATGCCCAAATTATCGTCCCCTTGAGATATTCCGAATGGGTGGCCAATTTGGTTCCAGTAAGGAAGAAAAGTGGAGAAATCAGACTCTGTGTTGATTTCAGGAATCTGAACAGGAGCTCAAGGAAAGACAATTACCCCCTGCCCAACATGGAACAAATACTACAGAGGGTAACTGGTGCATCTAGGATATCCATGATTGATGGTTTTTCTGGCTATAATAAGATATCAGTCATACCCGAGGACAGAGAAAAAATGGCCTTCACCACTCCTTGGGGTACATTCATGTATGCCAAAATGCCTTTTGGATTGATGAATGCAGGGGAAACATTTTAGTGAGCCATGGACATAGCCTTCATCAGGGAGAAAGATAAGTTTGTGGTAATCTACCTGGATGACATAACAGTCTTCTCCGGGTCTGACAGAGAGCACTGCGGTCATCTGAGAATTTTTTTTTTGAAGTGTCGGAGGTTTGGCCTATCCTTAAATCCCAGAAAATCTTGGTTTTCTATGAAGGAGGGGAAGCTATTAAGCCATATAGTATTAGAAGAGGGAGTGAGGATTGATCCTAGCAGGGTAGAGGAAATTCAAAACCTGTCACTTTCTAGGTCCAAGAAGGAAGTTGAGGCCTTTTTAGGGAAGATTAATTTCTTGAGGAGATTCGTCTCAAATTTTGTTGAGTTGGTGAAACATATCATAGCCATGCTCAGGAAGGGAAATGAAGTGAAGTGGACCGATGAACCCAGGGAATATTTTATCCAAATAAAAAGGGCATTGACTGAGGCACCTGTGCTAATCAGTCCTGACTATTCCAAAGAGTTCCTAATTTTCTCTTTTGCTTCTTTCGATACAGTACCAACGGTCTTGTTGCAAACAAATGAGGAAGGGCGAGAAAAACCCATTTCCTTCTTCAACAAGGCATTGAGAGATGCAGAGATCAGGTATGAAATCATGGAAAAGAAGGCTTATGCCTTAGTAAAGGCCCTCAAAGATTTCAGGATCTATGTCTTTCACTCAAAGGTGATAGCATACGTTCCTTCAGCCTCTGTGAAGGACATCCTTATACAGCTTGACATGGATGGGAAAAGAGGGAAGTGGATTGCCAAAATCCTAGAGTTTGATCTGGAGATTAAGCCCACCAAGTTGATAAAGGGGAAGGGTTTAGCCAAGCTGCTGGCTGAATCCAATTGCAAAGCCTTGGGGATTAGCTACATCAATGCCTGCTCAAACAATCCACAAGATGAGTCATCCAATAAGAATTCTCAGGGTTCCTTATCACTAGCAACATGCACCTGGTACAAGGATATCTTGTATTTTTTGCAAGAATTGAAGCCTCCTGATGGAATGGGAAAAAGCAAGGCGAGAGCTTTAAAGCTCAAGGCGGTCAGATATTGTCTCATTGACCAAGCCTTGTACTGGAGAGACCCTTTAGGGGTATTTTTAAGATGTCTGGACCCGCAAGAAGCCCAGAAGGTTATATTTGATTTCCATAACGGCCTTTGCAGGGAGCATCATTTCTGGAAGACCACAGCTCATAAGATCCTTAGGGTTGGATATTACTTGCCTACTTTATTCACTGATGTCTACAGAGAAATCAGAGCTTGCATCAAATGCCAGAAGTTTTCAGGAAAACAACAACTTAGATCACTGCCATTAAAGACTATAGTAGCTTCGACACCTTTTCAGCAGTGGGGGTTATACTTTATTAGAGAAATTCATCCTCCCTCAAGCGGCCAACACAGATGGATCCTGACTGCAAAAAACTATTTCACCAAGTGGATAGAAGCTACCCCTACCAGGAGTACTTCTCACAAAGTAATTATCAGCTTCCTAGAGGATATCATAGCCAGATTCGGCTTTCCCAGCAAAATCATCACCGAAAATGCCGCCTCTTTCAGGTCTGAGTCTTTGGTCAAGTTCTGTGAACAATTTGAGATTTCGCTAATCCACTCTACTCCCTATTATCCTCAAGGAAATGGACTGGTGGAGTCTTCCAATAAAATTTTGATCAAGCTCATTAAAAAATTATTGGAAGACAATAAAAGGGCCTGGGATTCAAAGCTCAAATTTTCTCTATGGGCCGACTGGGTGACAACAAAGAAGTCTCTGGGCATCTCACCTTTCCAACTTGTTTATGGAATAGAAGTTGTTTTCCCTACTCAGCTCGCTTTATCCGTGGAAAAATTCCTCCAGGACCTTGAAGGAGAGCCTGACCATATGGTTAGAAGGATTCATCAGATGGTGGAAGTTCAATAGATCAGAGAACAGGTCATGGACAGGGCCTACCATCATCAACAAAACATCAAGAAAACCTTTGACAGGAAAAGAAAAAAGAAATATTTCGAGCTGGGCAATCTGGTGCTCAAGTGGGATGCACCCAGGCAGGATAGGGGCAAACACAATAAGTTTGATGCCCTCTGGTTTGGGCCTCTCAATATCTCTGAGGTGTTTTCAAAAAATACCTAAAGGTTGTAGGATTTGGAAGGTGAAGAAGTTTTTGATGGCCTAGTAAATGGGCATTTCTTAAAAAAAATTTTTTTGTAAGCCGTAGGCGACTTCTTTTGTTTTGTAAATATTGTGTTCTGTTTTTTGTTTTCGGCTTAATAAATGACTCCATAGCCCAACAGCAAGGCACTGAATCTACAAAAGAGTTCTGAAAGCATCGCGGGGATGACTCTATCCCCCATGGAGCCTAATGTTAGCGACATTTCTTGTCCTAGGCACAAGAGTATTCGGGTCTGCGAGGTGCATGAGAAGCGCCCGAAAGCAGCATGGGAAAATCTTGTTTTAAGGCTTCCAATCACGTAAAAGAGAAAATTTATGTTGTCTATGGCCCATATTCATCCATAAGGGAAGATCAACGGTCATCGGTATATCAGGGCTACCAAGTTAACCGATATATAGCGTCGGGGAAAGTGCCTATATTTCAAGACTAAATTTGGGTCGTCCGATCCAGTGACACGTAGTGCAAGATCCGGTCAGCATATCGGCATTCGAGAGTTTGAAAGGCGAAAGTCCCTCGTCATCTCACATCTTGAAACCCCGAACCTCGGAGTGCCAAAAGCGCCCAGAGTCGGGCCCGCAGTATCGTGAAGTAGCCTCAGCTGTTCATCCACAGGAGCCACCTGACGCACGATTAGGCTCTCCGCCTTTTCTCCCATCGCGAATTCGAAGCACAAGAAACTACTCCATCATTTCTCGATGCACGAGGTGTCAGGAGTATCCAGGACCTAGGCCCATAACATCATCGGGAGAATTCAGAACCATCATATCTAGAGGGACGCGTGGCACCAACTCAAGCCATCTTGGTGTTTCGCTCATCGTGATTTTAAGAAGCATGGATCAGTCCCTTCTTATTCACGAATGCCGAAATCATTTTGGGAATAGACACAGGGTCACAACCCATGGTCACTTGGGAAAGAAAGGAGCTATGCAGAAAGGGGCCAAAGATGTCGATCCTAGTCGCCGAAAGGATGATCGTGATCTCCATGTGCCATCTGATCTGACCTCGATCCTGGTTTTCTCCTGGAGTAAATGAACATGAGAAGGGGTGGTTGAAACCTCTCCTCAGGTATTAAGTGTAAAGTATGGATAATCTGGCAAGCGGTCTGCTCGAGAGGGTCCTGTGTACCCACTTTTCCGAAGAAGCCATGCCAAGTCCTTGACCAACTGGAGGAGGTCTTCACACGCTAGCTCGACACTTAATGGCTCAGCTTCTCCCCTTGTAGGAGCCATGCAAAATTAAGGTGGCGTATGAAAAAGAATACCCGCCCGATTTTGACTGAAAAGACATCAAGCCTTGAGCGACTGGGCGCCTCTATTAGGCGATTTTCTCTGAGTATATGAACTCAGTCTTTGTATTTTGTAAATCATCGATGGTTGAGCAAGGCTCCCAGTGGTAAACTTTAATGAAGCATTGCTTTCCTGGTTATGTCTGGACTCTTGAGACTTCTTGTCTTATGAATGTCAGTTTTTCTTTCGCATCTTTGTTTACACTTTATTAGAACGACTCGGAATTAGAGAATCCAGTCAAGTTGTAACTGTTATAGGATGATGTAGAGTTTGATCACTGTAACAGTTGCATTGTTTCTAATCAATCCCTATGATTTTCTTAGCACTGAATGACTTGGAATTGGAGAATCCAGTCAAGTCCCCCCTTTCAGTTTCCAGAAGCTCTGAACTAGAGGATCTCGCATTCAGAGTTTTTCTTCTACAAATGACTGAAAGGCCTATTTCCTGAGGTAGTTTGTCCAATCCTCTCACCAAGTCTTCAACCTGCTCATTTTCAAATCAACCCACTGACTGAAGTTAGATCAAGACCTCCTTTGTTCCTCACATGCCGGACCCAGTCCCTGAGTTTGAGTGATATCTTCCCGAGTCTCTACCCATTTGATCACCCATTAAAAATATCATGACATAAAAACTGATGGGCGTCGAGATCTTCTCCTGCTGCAATCAAGGAGTGACTTCCGTCGCCAACACCTTCCACTGATCTACTAGATCCAACGGTCCACAGAACTTCGGTGATTCTCTCTCTGAGAATTTCAATCATCCGTTCAGACTTCTCAAAGATTCCTTCCCAAATACTTTATGTCTTCTCCTTCTGAACTTAACTTCTTCGAGATAACTTCAGATCTCATTCTTCCCTTGAATTATTATAAGTATCTATCCCTCTTGAGCTTGACCTTTGCTACGGACTCAAGACCTCAAAAGGGTTCTTACATGCACTCCCTGCGACATTCACAATAACCTTTGGTTATTCACCACCTCCAACTCTGTGCATTCCTTGCAACAACAATTCTTCATCCTTTCTCCTTGATTGGATAAGTATAATAATTTGACTGGTTGGCGCACACCTTGCATGACTCTGTGATATACTTGCACTTTTGATGATATAAGAACAACTGTATCCCTCCTGAGCTTTTCTGAGATAAAACTCAGAGCTTGTCAACGCACTCTTTGCAGACTCTCACTACACTCCTTGCAAGATTTCTTAGGAAGAGAAATAATTGAAACTTTTACTTCTCCTCTCACATAATTCATACATTCAACATGAAATCAAGAGCATACAAACATATATATTGAAATAAACACATAACAAATAATATAAGCAACCTGTAAACATACCATTCAATAGATGCAAACAACAACCATGAAAACACCATGAAATTGGATCAAAGCTCTTTTATTTTAATATAAGTGTTTCTATACTTGGGTTCAGTAGAAACAACTATCTTCTTATACAACCTTCTACAATCTTTGTTCCTCTCTTCTTCTATTTTCTTTCTCTATGACTTATAATTACAATTACTACTCTTACAATACATGCGAGGGATCTTTCTTAGAGTTTTCCCTCCTACATTACAAGATATCTAATCAGAAATAAAAGCTACAACTACTTTTCATTATTACAATGAATGCCTCATAATACGACAGATGAGAGAAATGCTCAAGATCTGTTTTACAATCTTCAAAACATAAATGAAAATTCATCCTCTCGAGATATTTCATTAATGTTCTATCATTCAATATTCAAAACATTCTCAAAATGTGCGCTGGTGCATTTCCAGCTATCCTCCGCTCTTGCGTTTTCTTCGCTGGCTTGCTTACGATGCTCCTGCATCATACTCCCTTGGCTGAAATATTCATGAACTCCTGTACCGTCTGTCCATGTTTTTGGATCATTTATTCACTTTCCCAACTGCCATCTTCAATCGGATGTCCCTTCCATTTTATCAGATACTAAAAATATGTCCTCCTTCAGGTCTTCTTGCTAACTCTCTGATCAAATGTCTCTTCCATCTATGGCTTTTCAGCTACAGGTAGTTGTTTAACCCACTGAACTTCCTTTTGATCCTTCGATCCCTCTGTTTCATCTTCTCTATAAGGGTACACATCTTCTATGTTGAATATGGGTGATATTCCAACTCCATTTGGAAATTCTATCTCATAAGCATTGGCCTCAAATTTCCTTAAGATTCTACACACCCCTATCTTCTTCATTTTCATCTTATTATACGTTCCCCTTGGGAATATTTCTTTCCTCAGGTGTGCTAAAACTAAATCTCCCACTTCAAACTAAAGTTCTCTCCTATTTTGATTTGCTATGCGTTTATATTCCTGGTTGGAATTCTTTAACCAATTTCTGATTTTACTGTGGAGCTCTTGCATCTTTGCTGCAAAATCTTCTTCTCCAACACTTCTGAATTCACTATGCTCTAAGTCCTTCAATTCAGATACTCTTCTCAATTGCATTCCATACATTATCTGAAATGGTCTTTGTCCTGTTCTCCTATTAAGTGAATCGTTATATGCAAATTCCGCTTGTGGCAAAATCTGATCCCACTGATTGTGATGTTCAGCTACTAAACTCCTCAAAAAATATCCCAAACTTTGATTTAATACCTCATTTTGTCCATCCGTCTGAGGGTGATATGCAGAGCTAAAAGATAAATCTATCCCCATCTTCTTCCACAGTGTCCTCTAGAAATGACCAACAAATTTGGTATCCCGGTCTGAAACAATACTCCTAGGTAAGCCATGAAGTCGAACAACTTCTTTGGAAAATACGTTCACAATGTGCGTGGCATCGCTGGTTTTCTGACATGGAATGAAATGTGCCATTTTAGAGAATCTGTCAACTACCACGAATATGGAATCACAACCCCTTTGTGTCCTTGGCAGTCCTAACACAAAATCCATGCTTACAGTATCCCATGGCCTTTCTGGTACTGACAATGGTTGATATAATCCCATACTTTGTCTTCTTCCCTTTGCGTGTTGGAAAACCCTACATTTGTTGACAAACTTCTTGACATAGGTCCTCATCCCTGGCCAATAATATAAACTGTTCAGTTGTGCGAATGTTTTGTCATGGCCGAAATGTCCAGCCAATCCTCCACTATGCTTTTTCTTCAGAAGATTCTCTTTATAGAACTCTTTGGAATACACAACTGATTTCCTTTGAATAACAGTCCATTATGAACCATATATTCAACCCATTGGCTTCTGTCTCTTAAAACGGGATTCTTGCATGCTTCATAAGCATCTTTAAAATATGAATCATCTATGTACATATCCTTAAGGCTATCAAAACCTAAGGTCTTCACACAAAACTCCTGTAGAATCAAACATTTCCTACTCAATGAATCAACAACCTTTTTAGTAGTTCCAGAAATGTGCTTTATAACAAAAGTAAAGTTCTGCATAATTTCAACCCATTTCGCATGTTTCTGGTTCAATTTCTCTTGTCAAGTTATGAATTGTAAAGAATGATTATCGCTATACAAAACAGACTCTTTCAGAACCAAGTAATATCTCCATTTCTTCAATGCAGGAATGATTGCATAAAATTCTTTATCATACGTGGAATAATTATTCTTTGCATCGTTCAACTTCTCACTGAAGTATGCAATCAACCTATTGTCTTGACTTAAGACTGCTCCAATCACAAATCCACTTGCGTCACATCTCACTTGAAATGTTTCACTGAAATCTAGAAGAACCAGAACTGGTTGTTCAGTAATCTTCTCTTTCAACAACTTGAAACTTTTCTCTGCTTCCTCTGTCCAATGAAAAGATTTATGTCTCTTCTTGACTGTGTCCATCATCGGTGTAGAAATTCCACTGAACTTTCTGATGATTTTTTGTAAAAACTGTCTAATCCATGGAAGCTTATGACTTCAAAGATATTCTTTGGTGACGACCAATCCCTGATTGCTTTTACTTTCTCAGGATCCATCTTCAACTCATTTGAAGAGATTACAAACCCCAAATAAATGAGTTCTTTCTTCATGAAAGATGACTTCTTCAAAGTTATCAACAACTTCTCTTGCTGTAACCTCCTCATCACTAGAGTTAAGTGTCTCAAATGTTCTTCCTTAGTCTTACTGAAGATCAATATATCATCAAGATATACAATTACAAACTTACCAATGAAATATTTCAAGACTTCGTTCATCAATCTCATGAAAGTAATTGGCACTTTCGTCAAACCAAATGGCATGACAAGCCATTCATATAACCCTTCATTCATCTTGAACGTTGTCTTCCATTCATCACCTTCCCTCATTTGAATATGATGATATCCGCTTTTCAAATCAATCTTTGAAAAAAAAAATTCTCCACTTAAGCAGTCCATCAAGTCATCCATCCTCGGTAAAGGAAATCTATACCTGATGGTGATTTTGTTTATCACCCTTGAGTCTGTACACATCCTCCATACACCATCCTTCTTTGGACTTAACATTGTTTGTACAACACATGGACTCAAGCTTTCTCGAACCAATCCTTTGTCCATCAAATCCTGGACTTTCTTCCTAACCTCTTCATTCTCCTATGACATCAATCTGTACGTTGCTTTATTTGGTAAACTCACTCTTGGTATAAGGTCAATGTGATGGATTATACTCCTGATGGGTGGAAATTAACAAGGTAAATCATCCACCACTATATCAACAAAATTCTCCAGCAGTTCTTGAATTTCCTCCGGTAGATCATCTATCGAAGTACTGGTTAAGATGACTCTAAGTTTTCTTACCACAACAAAATGCATATCTTCATCTTTCTTGACTTCATCAAGAAGCTCCTTCCCACTCATGAGAAGTATAGTATTGCTCATTTTTTCCTTCACCTTATTTTCTTCAATTGGCAACAACATATGTGTTCTACCATTCTTCTCTAAGGTGTATGTGTTCCTTCTCCCATCATGAACAACATTTCTGTCATATTGCCATGGTTTACCAAACAAAAGATGACAAACATCCATGGGAATAACATCACATAAGATTTCATCCATGTAACCCCCTATTTTAAATTCAACTAAACATTGTTTAGTGACCGTTACCTGATGCCCTTGTTGCAACCACGAGACTTTGTATGGGCTTGGATGTGCAATTGTCTCCAATTACAACTTTTCCACCATTTTTGTGGAGACTAAAATATCTGTGTTTCCATTGTCCACTATTACCTTGAATACTATGTCTTTGGTATTGCAAGCAGTTCTAAACAAATTGTTTCTTTAGACTGGATTCTCCGCCTCTTTCTCTGGATTCAAGATAATTTTCCTCATCATTAATGATGTTTTGCCTTCTGCATCTTCTACCTCAACATTTCCCCTTTGTTCTTCTGAAATGTGATCTTCACCTCCTCCATCTCTCTTTCTATCAAGACATTCAAAATATTTGTGTCTGATCTTTCCATAGAAAAAACATTTTATCTCACCTACTCTGCCTCTTCCTCTTCCTCTGGCTCGCGAAAAAATATTTATGTCGGCCTATTGTCTTCCCTGTGAACTTCCTCCTTTTTATGGGTGAGTATGGGGTTTCTTTTCTTCATCCTTGGGCTTCTGTACTCTGTCTTGGGCAACTGCTTTGCCTCTGCTCTGACTTCTACCTCTGCCTCTTTGACCTTGCTTTCAGGCCAATTTCTCTTCTACCTTCAAATCCATTTGATAAGCATCCTCTACATTCTTGATTGTCATCATGCTCATCTCATCTTGAATTTCATATCTCATACCATTCATGTTTCTGGAAAACTTTTCATCATCAATCTCACGATGACCAACTATAATGTTTATCTTGTAGAACTCTTCAGTGTATTCCTTCACTGTCATTCCTTTCTGTCTCAAATTCTGCATTCTCTGAAACAGATTAATTTGGTAGTCTCTGGGTATAAACTTGGCCTTCATCTTGGCGACCATCCTATCCCAACTTTTGATTTTTTGCTTTCCTTTGCAATGCCTATCATCCTGCAGTTCATCCCACCACAGTGTTGCATGCCCTTTAAGTCTAGTGACAACATGCTTGACTTTCTTATCTTTCTCGACATCCTCATAGTCGAAGTATTTATCTAGAGCTCTAAGCCAATCTAGCAACTCTTCAACGTCTAAGTTGCCTTAATACATCAAAATGTCCATTTTTTATCTAGCCCCTATTCTTGCAACAACTCTGAATAAACATTCTTCTGCAGTATATTTGGCTACAACTTCTTCTCCAGATCTAACCTCATTTTCACTTTCAGCTTCACTGACATCTCCAGTATTAGTAGCACGTCTCTGTGATGTCTCCATGGAATCTAATCAAGCAAGAATTTCTTTCATTTCCATTTCCACAGCTGGATCGGGCATTGGTCTCTCTTGACGTCTTCTTCGAGGAATTACTCAAATCTGTTCCACACAGAATTTAAATCACAACCTTCCTTCTGTCTTCTCCCTGCTTACAAAAAACAATGATTGTAAGTTCTAATATGACCTGACGTAGCAACCCCCTACCTCAATAGGTTTTTCATGACCTCCTGGTCTAAGGATACTTCTTAATATCCCCTTTGGGTCTAAGTGACTCTTTGATTCCCAGTTGGAATATCCACATTTGTAACAACAGTTCCTTCTTATGGATTACGCATGTGCAAATAAGAGCTAAGCGTCAACTCTTACCATGTGATCAACTGATGTGACCACAATCCTTTGCCCCAAAAAGGAGAATTCTCAAAGACTCTTGCCCAAATACTTAACGTCTTCTCCTTCTGAACTTAACTTCTTTGAGGTAAATTCAGATCTCATTCTTCCCTTGAATTATTCTAATTATCTATCCCTCCTAATATTGACCTTTGCTATAGACTCAAGACTTCAAAATGGTTCTTGCGCGCACTCCCTGTGACATTGACAATAACCTCTGGTTATTCACCACCTCCAACTCTGTGCATTCCTTGCAACAGTAGTTCTTCAACCTTTCTCCTTGATTGGATAAGTATAAGACTTGGACCGGCCTACACACACCTTGCACGGCTCTGTGATATACTTGCACTTTTGCTGATATAAGAACAATAGTATCCCTCCTGAGGTTTTCTGAGATAAACCTCAGAGCTTGTCAACACACTCTTTGCGGACTCTCACTGCACTCCTTGCAAGATTTCTCAGGAAGAGAAACAATTGAAACTTATACTTCTCCTCTCACAGACTTCATACATTCAACATGAAATCAAGAGCATGCACACACATATATTGAAATAGACACATAACAGAGAATATACGAAACCTGTAAACATACCATTCAGTAGATGCAAACAACAACCATGACAACACCATGAAATTGGATTAAAGCTCTTTTATTTTAATCCAAGTGTTTCTATACATGGGTTTAGTAGCAACAACTATATGCTTATACAACCTTCTACAATCTCTGTTCCTCTCTTCTTCTACTTTCTAGCTCTATTGATTACAATTACAATTACTACTCTTACAATACATGTGAGGGAGATTTCTTAGAGTTTTCCCTCCTACATTACAAGCTATCTAAACAGAAATAAAAGCTACAACTACTTTTCATTATTACAATAAATTCCTCATAATAGGACAGATGAGAGAAATGCTCAAGATCTATTTTACAAGCTTCAACACATAAATGCAAATACATAATCTTGAGATATTTCATTAATGTTCTATCATTCAATATTCAAAACATTCTCAAAATGTGCATTGGTGCATTTCCAGTTGTCCTCCGCTCTTGCGCTTGCTTTGCTAGCTTGCTTACGATGCTCCTGCATCATGAGGACAGTGATCTAATACCACTTGTAATATTCTAGATATAAAACGTATGAAAACCAGAAATAAAATGCTAGAAATGGCAGATGAATGACAATATAACCAGAACAACACCACAATAATACCGAAATGATACCAAAATAACACCAAAAAGATACTTTGATTACTGAGAGCAATGTTCACTTGCCTCTTCGAGGGGGCATGTAATGTTCCTGACTTGGCTAGTCTAAGAAACACTGCTAATGTGTGTGTAGGATCAATGGTTTACAACATATAAATGATCATACAAATAATAAACGCGACAAAGGACTACAAAGTTTGTATTATGATATCTTTGTGGATTCCAAAATGGCCGAATGCGGCTGAATAAAATGAAAATAATCGACTAGATAAACAGACAAAGGATATTATCTGGAATACAAATAAGCAACTAAAATATAATACCTAGAATATGGGAGCACTGCGGAATCAATGGATGCGCTATGACTATGGCAACTCTGACGGTAACTGCTGGAAGTCTGGAAAGTTCGCCCTGAGAGCTATACTTCTCAGAATGGCTTGGTAACTGTCCCAAATGATGCTCCCTTCTCTATTCCTCAGTAATGGTATCTGTCAGACCCCTATATTGATGAATATGGGCCCCAGATGGATACCCCTAGGGGAATGCACCCCTCTTCTTCTGGAAAAATGTGTCTTAGTGATTCCACCATCAGAATTGGATGAGATGTATCTCAAAACAACCTCCTTGGTCTATTGGGAAATGGGTCGAAAGGGTTTCCCTGAATCTGGTCTGATGCTCACTCTAGATCCCCAAATGTGCCTACCAAAAGTGTCGCATGTCCAAGTCTGGAAAATTCATCCCAGTTGATTCCTCCGTCGGAATCTAATGAGGAACCAGGAAACATATGTGCCTTTCCCTCCTCTCAAATGGGTCAGAGGGAAATCTTAGAATTCTCCTTGGATGGGATAAGTCGACTAAAAACCCTCTCAGAAGCTGTGCCCTCACTCTGGATGAATGCACCCTGGCTGTTGAACACTATGTAACTACTGCTGAAGAATGATGGAAGACCTAAATGATCTTCCCGGTGACTAGGGTGTGTCTCTCAACACAAAAATCAACCAATTGATGTCTTCCTCCTGGAATCCACTGAACTATCTCTCCTGAGATGCGCCTTTTCTCCTCAATGACAAGTCATAATCTGCATAATGATGAATTAGGTCGCTGACCCTTCCTTTATATCTTTCCAAAACCCTAAATCATGCTGAAACCCTAATTCACTGTTGACTTCCAAAACCCTAAATCACTGTTGAAACCCTAATTCACTGTTGACTTCTACTTTTAGCTCATAATGAATTAAAAGTGTTTTTAACCCTTTTTAGCTCAATGTCACTTTCTGAATATAACACTTGTGACTGGAGTGACCTCTAGTAACCTTGTTTACCCCTCTTTGGCCCTGGATATAGTCTAACGGGGCAGTTTAGACCATTAAGCCTCCTCCCTAGAGCTCCTATTTGGAAAGGGACATTACAGTCCTCCCTTCCCGAAATTGCTTGTCCTCAAGCAATACCAGTCCAGGGTGCTACAACACCTTCTCTCTCTCCCATGTAGTGTCCTCCACTAGAAGCCCTCTCCATCTGATCAAACACTCTCGAATGACCCTGCTCCTCAGTTTTCGCTCCCAGAACTCCAAAACCTCCTCCATAACTAACTCCAACTGTCCCTCCTCATCCAATGGAGGAAGCTCCTCAGATGTGCTAATGAATTGTCCCACTACCTTTTTTAGGCAAGACACATGGAATATGTTATGAATCTTTCTCCCCTCTGGAAGCTCTAGCTCGTAAGAAACCTCACCTACTTGGTGCATGATTTTGTAAGGACCATAATATATGGGCTTAAGCTTCTCGGCCCCACTCTTATTTATAGATGACTGTCTCTAGGGTTGGAGTCTCAAGAAAACCAAATCTCCAACCTCAAAGTTGTGCTCTATCTTGTGCCTGTCTGCACTTATCTTCTGTCGATTTTGCACCGTCTGCAGGTTCTCTTTCAACAACTTGAGAATCTCATGACTCTCCATGATCCAATCCTTGGCCTTGGGAGCTCTACTCTCCCTGAAGAAAACATCTACCAAAGTGGGAGCATCGTATACGTACAATACTCCGAAGGGTGTCATACCAATGGACATGTGGAAGGTGGTGTTGTAGAAATGTTCTCCTAAATGTAACCACTTTACTCGCATTCTTTGTTGTCCTACTACATAGTTCCTCAAATACCCTTCAACCCACTTGTTGACAATATCGGCCTGCCCATCTGTCTGAGGGTGATATCTAGTGCTAGGTGTCAAATCTGTCCCCACCAACCGAAACGACTCTCTCCAAAATGTCCCTATGAATCGACTGTCCCTGTCACTGACGATGTTCTTCGACAACCCATGAAGTCTGAAGACCTCCCTGAAGAAAATATCGGCTACCTGAACTATGATATACTCTGTCGGTATGGCATAGAAGTGAGAAAACTTGGTCAATTTTTCGACCACTACATAGATACAGTCCTTACCCTGGACCTTGGGTAGACCTGTGATGAAGTCCATAGATATACTCTCCCATTTCTGCTCTGGAATGGGGAGTGGCTGAAGTAGCCCTGTTGGAAGAGCATGCTCTAACTTGTTTTGCTGGAAAGTCACACACTCATTGACGTGTCTCATAATGTCCTGTTTGAGGCCCTTCCATGAGAACCTCTTTATGATCTGTCTATAGGTTTTGAAAAACCCCCGATGGCCTACTAGAGGTGAATCATGATTTGCAGTGAGGAGCTTCTTCTTGAGCTATGACACTAGCACCAAGTAGACTCTATCCTTGTAAAATATGACAATGTCAATGACCCCATATCAGTCATCCTGTATCTTCTCATCAATCACCTCACAAGAGAACTTGTTCTTGGAATATTCCACTAATAAGTGGGATTTCCAATCTGCTAAAATCTCCATCAAAGAACATGACGCATGTCTCCTCGATAGTGCATCAACCATAATGTTCTTCTTCCCCTTGACATACTCTATGTCAAAGTCGAATTCCTGTACCTTTGTCACCCATTTTTGTTGGCACTCACTGAGGTTCTTTTGCTCAAGGAAATACTTCAAACTATTATGATCAGTCTTGACCATGAATTTGCTGCCCACCAAATATTGTCTGAACTTGGTCAAGGCATGCATGATTGCCAAAATTTCCTTGTCATAAATGGAGTACAACCTCTCAGGTTGACTAAGCTTCTGTCTCTTGAATACAATGGGGTGTCCTCCCTGCATCAAAACTGCATCTATCCCTTCGCCGGATGCATCACACTCTAGTACAAATGGCAAGGTGAAGTCTGGTAGTGCCAACACTGGACAAGTGCCCGTGAATTGCTTCATGTGATCAAAGGATTCCTGTGATTTCTCAGTCCATATGAAGGCCCCATGCTTGGTAAGATTTGTCAGCGGTGCTCCAAGATGAGAAAAACCCTGGACGAACCACCTGTAATAGCTGCACAACCTGAAGAATCTCCTCAATTCTTTCACATTACTGGGTGTCGACCAATCCAAAATGGCTTTGATCTTCTCTTGGTGCACTTGTATCCCTTGTGCACCGATGATGTGACCTAATTAAAGTAGCTCTATCATACTGAACTTTCACTTGGACTCTTTGGCATATAATGATTGTGCCTCCATGATGCTCAATACCTCATCTAGGTGCTTCATATGCTCTTTCCATGACTGGCTATAGATCAAGATGTCGTCGAAGAAAACAAAGACTGATTTTCTTAACCGATCCCCGAATATATGGTTCATGCAAGACTGAAATGTAGCGGGTGCATTGCTTAGCCCAAATTGCATAACCAGGAACTCGAAGTGTCCAAAATGACATCGAAATGTTGTCTTCTCTATGTTCTACTCTCGTATGCTGATCTAATGATATCCAGAGCATAGATCAATTTTTGAGAAGAAAAATGCCCCATGTAGTTCATCCATCAACTCGTCAATGTGTGTGATAGGGTACCAGTTCTTGATGGTTTTCTTGTTCAAGGTTCGATAATCAATGCACATCCTCATGGTGCCATCCTTCTTTAGAACTAAGACAACTGAAGAAGCAAATGGACTGTTGCTCGGTCTGATGTGTCCCATCGCTAGCAATTCCTTGATTGCCTTCTCTATCTCATCCTTGAACCTCCTAGGATGATTATAGGGGGGGTGATCATAGGTTTTCCCCCCTCCTCCAACTCAATGGTGTGCTCAAACCCCCTGTTAGGTGGTCTCCCTGGTGGAATTGCCTCAAATACCTGTTGATGTTGTACCAATAAATTCTTTCTCTCTTTATGGTACTGTTGTTGACCTTTTGAATCCTTTTGAGTAGTAATCAAGCATTCTATGACATATGCTACCTCCCCATGTATGAATATCCTCTCCATCCTCTTGGCTGAAACTATCGTGGGTTCTCCTGTCGACATACCTCTTAGAACAACCTTCTTCCCATCCTAATATCTGAATCCCATTTCCAAGGTTTGGTAGTTGGTAGTGATTTTTCCCATGGTAATCATCCACTGAACTCCTAACACCACATCTGTGTCTGATAGGTCAACCACATAAAATGTGTCTCTCATTGTGTAGTTGCCTAACTTCATCTATAAGTTTGTAACTTTGTCTAGACACTCAACTGTGTGCCCATCTTCTACCGCAACATCAAACCCCTCAAACTCCTCTGTCTGAAGTGCCTGTCTCGATACTAGTGAAGTGTCGATGAAGTTATGGGTGGCCCCACCATCTATCAGGGTGATTACCTATTGCCCCTAAATAATCCCTCTGATATAGAGGGTATCATACCTAGGAACACCAGAAAGATTCTCTCTGACTCCTCCCTTTGTTGGTTTCCTCCTGTTAGCCTACTCTGGCGGTTGTGGGACTATTGGAGGATGGGCTCCTGCCATTGTCGGTGGTCTACGGGGAGGTTTATCCTCTACTAGTGCTGACTTCTCCTATGAACTAGTGGATCCACTGTCCTCCTCCTCCTCCTCACCGTCCACGTTGTCTGCTGCTACCTCAATATAATGAATCTCTCCCTTGCCCATGCACTTGTGTCCTGGGACCCAATGATCTATGCAGCTGAAGAAAAGCTTCTTCCTCATAGGCTCTCACCTAGTCTCATCATCCAACTTCTCCTTTCCCTTCCATTCTCTCTAGAATGGCTTCCTGTCTCGATCCCTCTGGGGCACAAATGGTTTGGAAAAAGTTTTAGTCTTTGGCACTGAGTCTACTAGATCTCGAGTGCGAAGGATGGCATCCTGCAAAGTGGGAGGCTTGTATGCCTTCACCCATCCTCTCAAAGGCTCTGTGAGTCCTTCTGTGAATAGAATGATCATCTCGGGCTCTGATATATCTATCACTGCCACAACTACCCACTGAAACTCTGTGATGAATGCCTCTATTGTGCTAGTTTGTCTCAATTGGGCTAGATCCCTGAAGTGTATCTTAAGATCCTTCCTGTCAAACCTGTCCATGAGCCTATCTGGAAACTCCCTATAGGAGGTGATGCGACTATGACCTAATGTCACCAGTCCATGATACCACCACTCGTGTGCCTCACCCTCAAAGTGTAATGTCTCGAAACTGATGGCCTCTATCTCGATCATCTGGTTGATCTTGTAATACGTGACTAGCTTCTGTACCCAATCTCTGGAAGTGTATTTGGATGATCCGTCGAAAGAAGGGATGGTGATTTTCCCAACTTTTTGGATGAAATCGAGGTTATTCTTCTGTTGCTGTTGTGGTCCTCCCCTCTGCAGATCTCTGGGGTGGTTCCTGAGTCTGAGTCCACAGTACTCGACTAAGGTTATGTCCTGATGGAAGTCACAACCCAATGCTGCGTACTTCCTCCTATACTTTTCAATGCCGTCTGCATGAGTGGGTGGCCTCTGTGCTATTGGTGGCAGTGCTGCTACCGGGGGTGCCCTCTAGAAAATGGGAAACAAGGGTCTACGAATCCTACTCGTAGAGGTGTATGTGCGAGAGGGTGACTAGGGTCTACTGCCTACTCATGAGTTCCCCTGTGCTGCATCCGAGACTTTTGTGTCTGGGGTGCCCACTCTAGCCAATCTATCAACCACCTGTGCCAAGGACTGAGACATGGTCCATTGACTAGCTAACATATCGTTGATAACCTGCATGAAAGCTATCTCTAGATCTACAAGGGCCTTGCCACTGCCCTTTGGTCGCTCATATATGTCTCTTAGCATCCTCTCTACCTCACGCTCAGCCTCACGCTCTTCCCTTCTCTCTCTTTTCTTCTCTGTGTGCCTCTTCCTCTGAGCTAGGAGGAAAAGGGGGGAAATCAGGCCTATGCCTTCTTTCCTTATGCCTATTGTAAGTGACATATTCATCACCTACATGTTCACGACCCTTTGGGTCTTTTGCTGCACTCATTGTCTTTAGTCACAGGCTGGAAAGACTAAAGCTCTGATACCACTGTAATGTTCCTGACTTGGCTAGTCTAGGAAACATTGCTAATGTGTGTGTAGGATCAATGGTTTACAACATATACATGATCATACAAATAATAAATGTGACAATGTACTGCAAATTTTTCATTATGATATCTCTATGGATTACAAAATGGCCAAATGCGGCTGAATAAACTAACAATACTCGACTAGATCAACATACAAACAATCTTACCTAGAATAAAAAAAATAAACTAAAAGATAACACCCCGAATATGGGAGCACTGTGGAATCAATGGATGCACTGGGACTATGGGAGCTCTGACAGTAACTGTTGGAAGTCTGGAAAGTTCACCCTCGGAGCTATACTTCTCGGAATGGCTTGGAAACTATCCTAAATGATGCGGCCTTCTCTAGTCCTCAATACTGGTATCTGTCGGACCCCTTTTCTGATGAATCTGGGCCCCAGATGGATAATCTTGGGGGAATGCGCCCCTCTTCTTCTGGAAAAATGTGTCCTAGTGATTCCACTATCAGAATCAGACGAGATGTATCTCAAAACGACCTCCTTGGTATACTGGGAAATGGGTCGAAAGGGTTTCCCAGAATCTGGTCTGATGCTCGCTCTAGAACCCGAAATGTGCCCGCCAAAGTTTGGAAAGTGCGTCCCAATTGATTCCTCCATCAGAATCTAATGAGGAACCAGGAAAAATATGCGCCTTGGCCTCCTCTCAAATGGGTCGGAGGGAAATCTCAGAATTTTCCCTGGATGGGATAAGTCGACTAAAAACCCTCTCAGAAGTTGCGCCCTCACTCTGTATGAATGCGCCCTGGTTGGTGAACACTGTGTAATTGTTGTTGAAGAATGATGGAAGACCTAAATGATCTTCCCAGTGACTAGGGTGTGTCTCTCAACACCGAAATCAACCAACTGGTGTCTTCCTCTGGGAATCCACTGAACTATCTCTCCTGAGATGCACCTCTTCTCCTCAAGGACAAGTCATAATCTGCATAATGATGAATTAGGTCACCAACCCTTCCTTTATATCTTTTGAAAACCCTATATCATGCTGAAACCCTAATTCACTGTTGACTTCCAAAACCCTAAATCACTGTTGAAACCCTAATTCACTCTTGACTTCTGTTTTTATCTCATAATGACTTAAAATCTCTTTTAACCATTTTTAGCTCAATGCCACTTTCCGAATATAACACATGTGACTGGAGTGACCTCTAGTAACCCTGTTTACCCCTCTTTGGCCCTGGCTATAGTCTAACGGGGCGGTTTAGACCATTAAGCCTCCTCTCTAGAGCTCCTTTTCGAAAAGGGACATTACAGGGAAACCTCTAGTCGAGCAGAGCTCTATTACAATAATATCCAGGAAAAAATTTCTCATACCCTCGACTCCTATTTATACTAAATATGTCTATAAAAAAAACCATCTAGAGGAAGATCCTTCTAGAAGCGAAAGCTTCTATTAGGTATTCTTACATTCGACTTATTCTTCCTTATTGCTAGGCGTTATTAATATTGACCTTTATTACATCGGAATATATTATTCTACCTACGTGAGGGGTTAGGTCGCTAACAAATTAAGAAGGCCACTCCAAATAATGATATCATGCCTCAGATATATGGTACACCTAAGAGTCATAAATATGGTGTCCCCTAAATACCATCTGTAAACATGATAAGATATACGACTTACTCTGTATCAAAACTTATTTCTAAGTTACTCATCCTCCCCTTTGTAAATACAAACTCTTTTTTAAAGGACTCATCATCCTTTGTAAAATATATCCAAATCCAAAATCCAGAAGCTGATGAAATTATAGTAAGTTTTGACATTGTGTCTCTCTACACCAAGGTCCTAGTGGACCATGACAATAATTTCATAGAAGACATCACAAACATTGGAACTACTAAATTGATGAATTTATGCCTTAATTCAACATATTTCAACTACAAACTTAAATATCTATGAGCAAATTCATGGTGTAGCAATAAGATCCCCACTATCACCAGTAGTTGCAAACATCTACATGGATAATTTTGAAAGGATTTGAGCTCCTTTCCACTCACCTTAGGAGTATGTAAATGATACATGGATGATATCTTCACCAAATGGGGACATGCTAGAGAGAAATTTTAGATATTCTTTGAGCACATCAATAGTTTCTCATAGAACTTCAAATTCACCATTGATATGGAAAGGAACAACCAAATTTAATTTTTGGATGTAATGCTCAACAAGAAGATCGATGGGAGAATCAAGTATCAAGACTACAAGATGAATTCATGCACACATAGATACATTCATGTAGAATATCATCACCACCTAGCTCAAAATGTAAGCATCATTCACACCCTTGCCAGAAAGGGCCGCAATAATTTTGGATGCAAAACAATTGAATTATGAACTAGATAATCTTAGTATGGTGTTTTGAATGAATGGTTACAATGATTAGAATATTGGAAAGGGAATTCACAAAGCAATGAACATAGGATACTTATATAGGAAGGTGGATAACTCGAACCTCGCATTTCCATATATCAAAAGTATCATAGATCAAATTGGAAAAATACTAAGAAGTAGGAACATCATGATAGCCTTCATTCCTGCAAACAACATTAGAATATTGGTAGAATTGGTGAAGGACTCATCAGATCTTAGGAAATTGAAAGGTGTCTGTAAAACCCCATGATCCTATGGCTAATTTACAATTGTTTTCAAGCCCATAATAAGCTTTCCATCCTCCAATTATCCTTTTCTCAATGCTATAATTCCAATTGAGATTGTGGTGAATATCAATTCCAATACACTTCTATCAAGTCACTTCCTCCAAGTTGTTGTTTTCATATAAAGTGATCTTATTGTATTTAATGATCATGAATTTAGTATTTTTAGTATTAACGATCATACCCATATTGGAGAATCCCTGAGAATCCTTAGTTTCTCTCTAAGATCATGGGAACTCCTTGCCATAAGAAAAATATCATAAACATAAAGAAGAAGATTGAAGACTATACCAATGAGAGTAGGGCGGACACAACATGCTTCTTCCAAACAATCTTCTAGCTTGTCAATGTAAATGCCAAAAAGGGTAGGGACAAGGGACAACCTTGTTTGACTCCAGTATTGCACTTTATTTCTTTCCACCAACACTCAATGTTCTTAAATTTGGAAATAATGTTCTCATAAAACCTTATTGCTGCAACTCTCAACTAGAAATACACTTTTATCTCTTCCAACCTATCCCACAGGTGGAACCATGTCAAAAGATTTTCTAAAGTCAACAAAAGAACAAAAACAAATGGTTTTCTATTATCATTCCAACTTTATTTGTCAAAACCTTGGAGGTTTCAAAATTTTATACAGAGTTTATGTAAGGTTAAGTGACCTTATAACTAACCCTCAAAACTTACACACATTTTTTTGTTATTAATATTTTCTTAAATGTCATTTGTCAACTCCATATTAAGCATTGAAGGAATTACACATCTTAGGTAAGTAAAAAACATCCTGAATTTTTTTACTTTAAATTACTTTCTAAAACCAACATAAATTCATTTTAAACATGAATTTATCAAACACCTAGAAAGATCCAATCTGTTAAGGTATAAACATTTATTATTATTATTTCATACCATATAAAGATTTACAAGTGTAACTGTTTTTAAATTGAGTAAACTATTATTATCATTATTGATGATGAGAAGCCATCACAGCAACTGGAGAAAGCAGATTTGGGTTTTGACCTATGCAAGATTTATAGAGATCTGTAATTGGAGTAGGTAAGTAACGGGCGGATATTGTGGCATCTTTAAATGCAATCAATATGCGTTTGTGCCGGGGGATTTACGTCGCGTTCAATGTGGTGCAAACATATTAATTAAACAAATCGAAATATCGACAGCTGGTAACTAATTGTCGGACATTATTTATTAGATTATTTGTGTCGATATCTAACCCATTGCGCTATTATATTAATTGGGTCGACATCTAATTTTTACATTTTTTATGTTTATTTACTGTAGATTAATGTTTAAATAGTAATAAGATTAATTTATATAATTTTGCAGATTTTACCGAGCGAGGAAGTTCAAATCTTTCGAAGTACTTAAACCTTTTATAAAGTGAAAAACAAAATCTACACTTTCAAAAAAATGATTTGAAATTCCTAAAACCTATTGCAAAAAGAACAAAAATAATTAGACTTCTTTAAATTTAATCTTCATCTCTCAACATTAAATAAATTTAGAACTGAAATAAAAATGTATTAATCTAAAAATAATATAAATCTACACTAATTGCCGTTTCTCTTTCCCTCCATTTCTTAATTCCTTTGTGTAGTTACAGACTGAGCGACTGTTGACGTCTTATAACAATAAATTTGAGATTTCTTACCGTGTCATGTTTTCAAGTGATGTTATACTATGTTGATAAAAAATAATGATACTAAATGTATACTCACTGTTAAAAGATAATGATACTAAACGTATACTCACTGTTAAAGAATAGATATATCAATGATTAAATTAAACTTGATAATTTATAATTTGTAATCGGTCAAATAATTGATGTCACACAGGGGCCTTTGTTCTACGGAGTGACTTAATAAGTCGGACCAATTCAATTTTTTCTATTAGGCTGTCTTACGTTTTTGTTAATGGGGTTAAATTTTATTTTGCTGGGCTGTTTAACAATGAATTTAAACTTCTCGATCAAAGTTTTCAGCAATAGCATGAAATTAGAACTTTATTTTTCTTGGTTGTTTAGCAATGGATTTAAGTTTCTCGATCAAAGTTTTCAGCATTAACATGACATGAGGACTTTATTTTTGCTTGGTTGCTTAGCAATGGGTTTAAATTTCTCGATCATAGTTTTCAGTAGTAACATGAAATCGTAACATTCAAAAAAAAAAATTATAATATAGCTTTTTCAAAAATTCTTATCTTATAACTTTTTCAAAAAAAATTCTAATATAACTTTTTCAAAAATTCTTATCTTATAACTTTTTCAAAAATTCTTAGGATATTTGTCCACTTATCCAGTAATTTTGGAACGAGGATAACGGGCTCGAGGTTACCCATTTAACTATAGCTGATTCTTCAGATTGAGAAGCCATCCAGGAGAAAGTAGATTTAGGGTTTGATCTATGCAAATTTCATGGGCAAAGTTCCCATCAGATGCGATTTGAGTGCGATAATATCCCCTTGTTGGTTACCTAGCACATTGGTGCTTTCAAGTTATGCAGCACACAAGATATTGATAATAGTAAAATAATTCTAAACATACATGAAAGGGTAAGGGGTTGTGTGTCTCTATATACAACATAATGAATGAGGTTTAAATATTTTGTTACAAAATATTGTTTTTTATTTTAGAAATATGCAAAAATAATATTGGTGTGTTGCTATAAGTGTATCAATGTATTTTATGGGTATTGGAGATCATTTTTATTATTCCATGATAAAGCTCTGGTTAATGTATCTTTAACAAATTAATTGGTGGAGTCTTACATAAGACACATTGAATAAGGTTTAGACATTCTATTATACAATATTAAAATTATTTAAAAATATTACTAATACATATGAGTGCCCTACCATTTATGATGCACAGGAAAAACATTTTCTTGTTGATGTATTTTATAAACTTAAGCACACCAATCCATTCTTATATAAGATACACCAAACAAAAATTAATCATTTTGTTATACAAAATCAGTTTTATTTTTAAAATCATTGAGTAATCTATCAATTTTGATACCCAAAGCACACCAATGTATCTCTATGAAGAAACACCAAATAAATTATAGACATTTTGTTATCAAATATCATTTTTTATTTAAATAAATTACAAACACTCCTAATAGATGGATTACCAATATACAAAATCATATGAATGCACTAGTGCATTTTATCACATTGAGGGAACTCATACCAAACTATAATTTCATTTTCACATTCCTTTAGTGATTCAAAGCATACAAGAAATGGGCTCACAATCCATGTCTTACCATCCCATTTTGAGTTCTGCTGTGTTGTTAGATTCCTTGCTTCGATCACTCCCCTAGTGTATTATTTATTTTATTTTATTTTATTTTATTTTGCAAAGCAATACAAATTTTTTATTTCTTTTATGGGTTTTTGCATTTAAAAAAAATATTTATGTGGGGTTCATTTAAACCATCCAAATCACACCAAACTATACCATGCATTCTTGCTATTAATAGAATGCAATATTCACAACACACCTAGTCAAATAAGGTGCATCATGAAAACCAAAATTCATAAATTTTGAACCCTTCTCATAAGAGGCTATTAAACACTTGTCCATGAATTTTGAAGGGGAATATTAGTGGTTAGTCATATTTTTATCACTGGATGTATTTTTCATGGGATTGCAAGAGAACCTCAAATACATAGTGAAAATATCACTTGATTTCATCACCTTGAGTGCATCTTAGTATCATTTGTCCTTCATAAATTCACTTGAATAACCCCTTGATGGATTTCATCACCTTTAATAGAGGATTATTTGGAAGGTTCCCTTCAACTTTGATGGATTACTTGTGGATAGGTGTAAGTTAATGATGGTCTCATAGGATGTTCTAGTGACAATGCAAACATGGAAAACATGGGAAACAAATAACATGTTAACTTGGAGGGATGATTCAAGGTTTTTTCACAATGAATTTGAATATGGTGTAATAAGATGAAATGTAAGAAAATGAATTAGCTTTCTGAATCTATAATATGCATATGTTTCGGTTAGTGTAGTTGTTGAGTACCTAAATGATTGAATTTATTTAAAAAAAATTCTATAATTGTAGAGAACACATTGTTCTTATGCACAATTGTTTTTCAAATTTATAATGTTAATTTTATATTTTTTAAAAATTATGAAATTCATTTTATCCTTGAAATTACAAGGCCTTTTGTTAGTGTAGGGTACAAGGATCTTAACATTATGAAACAATTTTTATTTTTATTTTTTTAGATTGTAGATCTTATTGTACTGTATAACCTATTTTAAAAATGGTTAAGGTGAAATAATTTTATAGAATAAATAAAAGAGGTGTGTATTTTAAGGTTATGATATATGTCAAGAAACCAATGTATTAATAACAGTAAAAAATATTCATTTAAAAAAATTGTATATTTGGAATATGTATAGTCGAATCTATATGTGTTTGTAGTTTCATTGATGACATATTTGTGTAGCTTATACTAGGTTTTCACCGTGAACCTAAATCCAACGAAACCAAATCAGAAAACACATATACAAGAGTTGTCACGTCCGCCCGAAAATAAATTGAAGTGGAAAAAATGTGCATGTGCTCTAGGAACACGTACATGCTTTTTCATCTAAGTATTCACATGGTAAATATAACAAGACTAGTCCAAATGAAGCTTGTAGGATTCTAAGGCCATAAAAAACATCTTATGTATCCTTTTCCTCTATCTAGGTATATAGGTTCCACTGGCACTTAGAAAACGTATCTTTCCTACTAATGGAATTCTCAATCCTCTTCATATTGGTCTTTTCCCTCACCACTCTTGCCTCACCTCTTTATTTTTCCATTCAAACCATCACTCACAAATTCTTAGAGTGGGGATAATAGAACAAATTTCACCAGTTGAAGAACAAAGGGGGATAAAATTGAGATTTAATATTGGCTCCCAAAGATCACCGAATTTTTTCCCAAACTATGAGAAAAAAGAACAAGATACCTACCCCAAGAAGAAATAACATCATGCTAGATTATAGCTTGGAAAATAAAATCGATAAAGGCATCAATGTAACTCCATTTCATTTAAATATGGCTTGTGTGCATGGATTAATCAATTATCAGTATAGTTTCACACTTGGTATATAAAAACACTAGTATTGGTCATTGTATTCATATATGACATTAAATAAAATATATTAATCTATAAAATATCATAGTACAAAATATAACTTTTCATTGTATTCATATATTTAATTTAATAAAATATATTAATTTGTACCTCCTCCCCCTTTGTGTCTCTTGCACCACCTGCTCATACCCACCTCCCTTTGTCTCACTTATCTCCCTTTCTTCTCGTCGCTCCCTCTTTTCCAACCATACCCATTCTTGTTTCATCTCCACTCACCTGCTCTCCCAACCCCTTCATCCCCTCCACCCCCTCTACCATTCATTTCCACCCTCCCCTACCCCTCTACATACACCCTTCCCCTCTTCCCAACCCTCACATCCTCTTATTTTCTCCATCATCCCCTTTCATCTTTCCTCACCCCCCACCTTGTCTCCTTCCTCCTATCCTTCATGTTGAGCACTCCCCCTCCCCTATCCATCTACTCTTCACCTTTTCTCACCTCCTCCCTTTTCTACCCTCTCACTCTATCCTCTCATTCCCACCTCTCCTGATATCACTTATGTCCCTCTCTTATCCCATTAAAAATGACGTATTGAGGGCATCCTTTACCTCTAACTATGCATATAGGTACCACTAGTTCTTGGAAAATGAAACCTACCTATTAATGGCATTCTCAATCCTCTTCATCTGGGTGTTTCCCTTCACCACTCTTGCTTCTCATCTTTCTTTTTTTATTCAAACCATTACTTGTGGAATATTAGAGTGGGGATAATCGAACAAATTTCACCAATTGAATAATAGAGGGGGATCAAGTTGAGATCCAATAATGGCTTCAAAATATCCCAGAAATACCACTTAAACTATGATAACAAAGAACAATATACTTCCTTAAGTATAATTTGGAAAAAAAATTCAATAAAGGCATCAATGTACCTCTATTCCATCTAAATACAACTCATGTGTGCATATTAATCAATTATTAGTACAATTTCCCACATGTTCTATACAAACAATGGTATCTATCATTGTATTCATAT
>ML781295.1:128215-142283 GCA_009831015.1 Picea engelmannii
CTCCCCCCCCTCCATATTTCCTCACCCTCTCCCTTGGATTCTCCCTCCTTTCCTTCATTCCCATTGCTCCACCTTTCCTAGACATCAACCCTTCACCTATTCTCACCTCTTCCTCCCCTTTTTCGCTTTCACCCCACCCCCTCATGCCCCACCACATTCCTCCTTCCCCTCTTTCCCTACCTATACTTAGACCCTATCCCTATCTATGCTTGGTCCCATACCTCTTCTCAATTTCTATCTCCTTCTATTCCTATCCATCTAGATCCATGGATAATGCCTGGAAGCACTACACATTACCTTTGGAGGGTATCCTTGGCCTCTGAAAAATATGTTAGTACACTCACAATTTTTTGATCATTAGTTATGGGTATCAAGGCTTATATACGATTAAGAGGGTAAACCCAATCCTTATTTGAAGTAACACTATATAAAAAACCCCATCCACTCTTTGGACCCTACCTTTTATTGCGTCCCCATCTACCCCTGGGCCACCAATGTAATATTTTGTTAGGCCCTTACATCTACCCTAACCACCTTTACACTAGGGACATACCCCCCCCACCCCCTTGGGACCTCATCATCTATGCACTTATACCCTCATCCCTAAGGTCATATTCCTCCCCTATAAACTCTTCCCTAGGGACCTATTCCTTCCGCTACAAACCTTCACACCACTTACCCCTAGGTCCCCTTCATCCTAGGTCCCACATTCCCTCAACCCATGACCTTAGCCCCTATCCCTTCATCCATAACCTTAGCCCCAACAACAGACCCTGGCCTCAAATTCCCTAGAATCTATCCCCCTTACCTTGTATCCTTCACCAATGGATCCCAAATCTCCTTCACCTCTTCCACATAGTTCACACCACCCTCACTACAACCTCCTCTTCCCTTGGGTCCTCACATCCCAACTAGTCCCCGAACACCAATCCCTTGTCACCAATATTTTGGACCCTATCTCCATTTGTACTTGTCCCCCACCTCTACCCAATAACTATACCCCTTTACCCTTGGTTCACTTTCTCCCTACAACCATTTAACTCTAGAACATATGCCTCTATGACCCAATAACCCACACTTTTTTCCTGGTTCAACATACATGACACCCCTAAACTACTACATATGACGAAATTTGCCATGGTTTTTTGTTGCTATTGCCACACATATCCGTCGCACTTTCCATGAAGGCAAACAATTTTTTTCATGGAAATTTTTTCGTCGCTATATCCACGCATTTGTTTTCGTGGAAACAATGGAAAAATCAGACTGAAAAGTGTCACCATATTAAAAAGAGGCATATTTTTTTCCGATGAAAAAATTGTGGCAATAACGACGAAAAAGCGTGGCAATAGCGACGAACAAAGTGTGTCAGAGTAAAAACCCCACCACTGGCTTGCGATGCAGATGCTATAAAGATTGTCACAATAGAGAAGAACAAGTGTGGAAGAGTAAAAACACCTATCAATATCTTACGATGCAGATTCCATACATGTGACACACTATCATCGCTATTGCCACGCCTTCTGTAGGTTTAAATTTTTTTTTTTGATAGTTTTCCCCTGCTTCCTAAGAAATCTCTTATCACATCATTTTGTGTGGATAAGGAAATATCGGTTATGATTTTGAAACATGGTCCTATATGAGGGAATCTTCTATCTCATTTTCCAACATTAAATAGGCAATCTCAAGATTATTAGCAAGTTTTGTGTATTTAACCATCACTGGAGAATCAATGAGAGCATCATTAAGTTTCTGCATTTTTGTATTCAGAAATGGAATTTAAACAACAAAAATATTGATTTTGTGAAGATTTATGTCGTCGAATTCTGGCCAAAAAAACCATTTCGTAGAACAGTTAGACAACGCCCAATTTTCCATGTCAATTTTGAAGTGGGTGTGGGAGCATCTGAACTCAAAATTCTCACACCTACCAACATTCTCGTCATCCATTCGAATTTTCCATGTCAATTTTGAAGTGGGTGAGGAATCATATCAACTCCAAATTCTCACACCTACCAATGTTCTCGCCATCCATTCGAAGAACCGTGGAAAATTTGGTCATGCAGCTTGAATATAACTAGTTTGAGGCTATGTCAATTAGTCAGCCTACAAAGAAAAGGAACAATTATTGATCAAAGATAACCCTTCTTTCTATAATTCCAAGGTTAGGAGAGAATTCATGGGCCTAATATATGTTTCTTATAAAGCTATTGAGACATGGACACATACAGATATGGGCACATAGGTAGAACCCATATATGTTACAATCAACCAATTTGATTGTGCTAGTATTGGAGTGAGAGTTGCAACAATGTCCAAAAGGTTCAAAATCTAGGTAATGGTCATGTAGTAATAAGACAAGGGCATAAATACAAAAAGTACAATGCACCTATATATAAAGTTAAAACCATTAAAAGTTATTAAAACCATCTTCATATATGCAACAAGTTCAAGAAAGCTTGATGAAGTAGCACAATACTTTTATCTGGTGACACACAATGACATGTGACCAATTGATTTGTTAAGTTGAAGAACAATTAGAAGTCTCTCGAGTCACGTTCCTTGAAAATATGGATGGATACAATGTGTCACTGTAAGGTCATCAATTCTTATCTTTCCTAAAACACATGTTACAACGTACTATAAACAATGCAACGTGAGGGAACCTTGAAGCGAGATAGACTTAGGGAAGCATGACATTGAGAAGCCAATAAACCTAGGAAAGTGTGAGAAGGAATATGGCACTTACGACTTAATTCAAAGGCATCTGGCACATACAATTTAATTCTCGGATGTTGTAGATCCATAATATATTTTTGGACATGAATACTATCATAATTGTTTGACAATTTTCATTACTTGTTGAAACTCAACAACAAAAAAGACAATCTACAAATTAATTTAATTAGATATTCAATTATTTTTGAACTTTATCACCAGTAGCAAGAGGTTAATAACATGTGCTCCTTGCTCAAAGGACTTTTAGAGACATTTTGGGACAAGATTGGATGACATAGACATAATTTTCAAGACAATGAATATGCTCATACACACATACACAACTACAACAAAGAGCTATTTTGTATTATGATTTTTTAGAGAGCCAAATGTTATGTCCATTTTATGATTTTGTGCATTTAAGCATAAATACATTACAAAAACATCAAATTAAAAAACATAGTCAAAGAATTACTTGTTCCATCATTAAATCAAATGCTACAAACTAGAAACAAGTCCATTATTGGCAATAGTAGAATGCAAAGGGTTACTACTTGTTCTTATGGTAATTGGAAGGTCTCTACATGATCAACCCCATGCAACGTGGATGAATGTGAAGTACATGCTTTCTCAAGGGAAAACAATACATGATTATCAATAAATAACACTTCTAAAATGCATCGTAAAAAACATAGTTATCTTTGAAGAAGTCTATGAATGCTTTTTGGACATGGGAATAGTTTTAGAGGATAACATATTCGTTGATCCATTCTTAGACTTGGGGTTTTATTCTCATAAGTTGAAAAGGAATTTTTCTTACATAATCTCAACAAAACTTGCAAGTCAAATCTTGTGAATCTAGTAAGCAATCAAAAGAGTGGATGAGCTAAAAATATTGTGAGTCTTTTATTGATCATGTTGTACTATGACAATGGGATATATATTGGATAGAAAAAGCTTATAGTTGATAGCCAACAACAAAAAATGCCTTAGAAAACCAAATTTATTGGTTTTTTTTTTTTTTTGTTCATGTGGCCAAACCTGTTGGCATCGGGATTAACCTGTGGCTTGAGAAAAAGGGAATCAGGGGAATCTAAGCCTTCAAAATCACCCGGGGATCACAACCGACCTGAGACATACCAACCCTTAACATGGTTGGATTTTTTGTCCCCGCAGGTTTCGAACCGGTGACTTTTCAACACAGAGTGGCTTAACAACACACTCCGTCACTGACTGTCCTACACCTCGAGGACAAAACCAAATTTATTGTTAATGTGCAATGGCCTCTCGATTGAACCAAGGTTGTTGTGGAACACCCCTCTTCCCTCCTGATAGTGGAATGAATTTGAGGTGATCAACTTGAAGATTCTACACTTAAGCAGTGCATGAGAATGATGTATCATTCTACACTTAAGTAGAACATATTGTAAAAACAAAAAATTATTATTTGTTTACAAAAAATGCATACCGATAAGGAACTATATTATAACATACTAATTACCTTAATGAATGTATGCCAATCATGTGTTTTAACCCCACCAAAATTACCTTTGTTCGTTAAGATATTTTGTATGTTCGACAAAAACCCTGTTGAAAACCTAATTTTTCGAATGACCTCTTTTACAATATTGGTTTGTTGCTCCATCAATAACCAAGGAACATTAGTATTTTGTTCACAACCATCACCATTAGAATTAATAATAACACTTTGCAATGCATTATTAGCTTCATAGATGTCACAACAATTCTTTCCAGTTCTCTCTTTGTCAGTCCTTCCATCTAATATTCACCATAACAATTCTGTTATATTCTTCCTGATATGCATTGTATCAAACAAATGAACTATTTGTAGGTGCTCGTAGTATGGAAACCTACTGAATTACATCAACTAACTTTTCATTCCTCATGGAAGCCCATTCGTGCCTTAACGATGTTCATGAAACATCAACAAATTGAAATTAACACTAATTAATCAAACAAAATGAAATTAATACTAATGCAATTAACCAAATATTTATATGATATGTCATACATAAATAATTTGCATACCTTGACGATTTCTAATATATTCCAACTTCCATAGGCGAGGTGTCATTCTTCGTGGTTTTTTTCCATTCTCTTTTTTACCATTGAATCTTTCTTTGTCTATAGTTTGATAACTATGGTTCTTAGGCAAAAAGTGCCTATACTCATCAAACACTTCCTTTCCTAAACTCCTTGAATGACGAGATTTTATCCTGGGACCACAAATAGGGCATGCAAATTTACCCTTTTTTTGAAGACCTACAAGATATATGAATTAATGTAGCGAATTAGAGTTACAATTTAAAATAATGCATGATATTTTCAATAAATATATATAATATTAAATCACAAAAGAAAGTAACAATATATCACAAAATTGTGTTAACCTGGGAGCATCATGAATTGTCCATGATAGTATTCCATGGAATTGAAATTGTTTTTTCCCTATTGGTCTAGAGATGTCATACATAGTGACACAAGCCCATAACTTCAACAACTCATCGATAAGAGGCTAAATATATACGTTCATATATTTAACCTGGTACTTACCTAATTGGTTCAACATACTGAATGATTAATTATACTTATCTAGATGTCGTTATATATAAAATACATAATTACCATGCATGAAACAAAGAAATGAAATATTTTTTCATACTTTAAAGAAAATAAAAGATAATTAAATACCTAGAACAATCATTGCCAACATTGTGTGTTCTCTCTTGATCGACATCCAAGGAGGAATGTTATTGTTTATAACAAAAATAGGCCACATTGAGTACGTAGAATGAATCTCTCTAAATGGATTGAAACCATTAGCTGCCAAAAAAAGTCTAACATTATGAGGTTCTTCTTTAAAAATTGGCCACTTTTCTTTGATCTAATTCAATGCAGAACCATCTGTAGGCATTCGAAGAACATCATATCGACTTTTGTTCTTTGCATGGAAGTCCATAAACTGTGCTATACTTTGGCACCTGAACAACCATTGGAAATGTGGAAGTATCAGAATATAACAAAGAACTTTGCGAGGCACCTTCTTTGACACTTTATCGGTTTGATATCTACCTATTTGACAATTTGGGCATTCATTTTCTAATGCATATTGTCCATAGTATATGATATGATAATTAGGACATGCATCAATACCCTAATACTCCATTCCAATTTCTTTCATAATCACGGATATTTCTCGATATGTGCGTGGAAAAATATTTGACGTCAGTAATAGAAATTCACCTAACAATCTACAAAATTAAAAACAATAAGTCAATGTAAACAATATTAATCATCAATATCGCATCCATACTTTACAAATTACAAAGCAATAGAAATATAGGAAAAAAATGAACCTTTTAAGTATTTGTGAACATGCATGCATAAATAATTAACAAATCAATACCTTAGTATCGGTGTGAGGCATGTGTTTGATAAACCGTTCAAAACCTTCAAGTTCACCAACGAAAATATACCAGATAGAAGATTTGTTGTTGAGCCTTCATAAAGAGGTTGTCATGACTTCTCGAGTAGAGGATCAACATCATGACTGTCATCCTGGTTATCCTCATCCTCTGGAGCAAATGTGTCTTGGATCAATCTATGCATCTCATATTCCTTATTTGTATAACTAACGTTATCTCCATCCATATCATCATTAATAACTTGATCAACAGCTTCAATATTCTGATCTCAAAGTTCATCACCCTGTAAAGGAGTATTTCTGCTAATACTTGGAAAACAACTCTCTGGAGGTCGACATTTTGGGGGCATCGTCTATATATTTAAAAATAACGTAGAAAATTTAGTGTGTATAGAAAATATAAAAAAAACGATAAGAAATATTACTAAAATTCATGACATGATGACTATTACAAAGAATACATTAAATATTGAATCCTCTTACCAAGGGACGATATTCATAAACCCCTTCAGTGTGCCCCTTCTCCCTACAATGTCTTTCAACTTTTGTTATTAAAATTTTTCTTCTTTGCAATCCCCTATAATCATATCAAGGGAAATGACATTTTCCATCACCCCTCGCCTCTAATGTCACTCTTAACCGAGCAAGCTTCCTGTCATTTTCATTCATAGTGACAAATCCTTGTACTGACAAGTAATTGTCTTACCTACACCATACCAAACAATAAGTTGTCAAATTTTTATATTTTAGCTACTCCTTCATGATATTTTAGCTACTCCATTCGATTATGACACATTTATTTACAGTGAGCTACAATCCTCACAATTAATTTTTTTAATACATTTTGACATGCTTTTTTTATTATCGATTAACTATTAAGATCGATATGCTTCAATTTGTACTTTAGAGTAGTGTGTGCTGAATCACACTACTCTAACCTACTGTAATAAATAAAAAAACATACTAACCTTGCAAGTTCAAAATCCGAGCTATGTAGATCGAGAATTGGATTTGTTCAACCGATGGGTGACAGAAAAAATAAACAGCTCAAACAAAAGCCATGAACACTGTCAAAACTATATAAAATGTGTCACAAAGTCTCTTAAAGTCAGGTATATATAGATCGACTATCGTCGATATAGTGATGAAAATTCCTGAGTTGACCCGCAAAAAGTCATCTAGTCGGTGCAAGCCACGTGTGCTGGCAAATTTTTTTTGAGGTAGGCAATAATCATCGCTATAGAGAAGAACTTTCGTGGCAATAGCGACGAGAATACCACCCAATTAAAAAAAAAATGAAAATAATGGAAACGTGGAAACATTTCGTGTAATAATCCACTCATATGTAGTAGTGTATGAGCCAAGTATCTTCTCCAGGTGTCATAGATCCTTAGAGGGATGAAAACAAAACATAATATTCAATCTATTCTTTAGTGAACTTCTTGGGTGGCTCATCATCTTCAATTGCATGAGCATGATGTCTTTTGTTATTTCTCTTCTTGTATTTTTCCCTTCTGGCACGACTATTCTTAGCAATGTGTCCCATCTTATCACAATGATAACATTGATAAGAGGAGAAACATTTTTTCTTTATTTGACCCTTATGATATTTCTGGAATCTATTTGGAGGGAGAGATTCTTTATGAAAGTGATTCTCCTTTTGAAAATGAGACTTTTTCTTTCCTCCTTTATCATGAACAGCTAGGTATTTGTCTTCATCTCTTAATAGGATGACTTCTTGGTTGGCTAATATTACTTCTTCTTGAGCACATTATTCCTATAAACTATCAAATTGGAGTTTATCTTTTCTTGCACAAATAGTTTGGATTAAGGCATCCCAAGGTCTTGTGAGACCATTAAGAGTTGTCATTATCATTTCATCTTCATCTAAGTTGTCTCCAATTACCTATAAATATTCCTTAAATTGAGAAACCCTAGAGAAATAGTCTTGAATTGTTTCTCCTTTCTGCATCTTTGTATTCTTGAGTTGGGTTCTCAAGTTAATCTTTCATTTGATGTTCTTTTCTTCATACATTCTAGTTAGGGAATCAAACATCTCTTTTGGATTATTCTTAGAAGACACTTGAGGGATCAAGTGGTCTTTAATGGAATCTACAATTATTCTTTTGGACCTAATCATATCCGTCTTGTACTTCTCTTTGGATTCATCTTCTTCGGGTTCTGGTACATTTTGTTTTATGAATTTTTCAAGGTCATTCTCTTAGAGAATGAGTCCAATTCTATACTTCCAGGAACATAAATTTTCCACACCTTCTAACTTGTTGACAAGTTTGATGCTTCCAAACGTCTTGATCTGGAGCTAAGAAAATGACTAGAAAATGAATCTGAACTTACAAGGAGATGCGATGGGCTGAGGTGAGCTTGCTGGAGCTGACTGTTTCATAAAATTCCAAGCTTTACCCCTTGAAACTTGACCTGCGCAAATATGGACTAGTACTTTTGGTATTAGTTCTGGTTTCCTAGTTTTTTGGTTTCCTAGTACCATCCAAAGCTAGGATTTGTTTTTTTGGAGAATCTGGCCACTAAAAAAGTTCGTTTTATCTCCCGAAAGATTCTCTAGGGAAACATTCACTTCCCAAGATAGTTTTTGGTAAAAAAATCCTCTTCAGTAAAAATCCCTAATTTCCTTGTATGACAATAATGACGTTTTTAGATACCCAGTGAAAGGTACTCTATTTTGTCAAGCTCTAATACTGTGTTAATTTTTTACTGTTGTTATTAGATTATTTCCAAATTACGCGAGCATAGAATGTATTTCCAAAACAACAACATAAAGAGGATCACTAAAAGAAACAAAATCACAAGGTATGCAACTTTTTATCCCGAGAAACCCTCATGTGGAAGAAAATCAAGAAAAAAATTCCTCAATAATATATTGCCAATACAATGCCAAGACTAATACCAAAACACCAAAGATAAACCAAGACTGAGCATGCACCTCTCTTCTCCTTCCTCCTACAGCTGCAACTGAATTCAAGATATGCACACTAGATGAGTGAGTGTGAGTGTGTATAAGTGAGGCACCATCCTCACATATAAATACTAGTTGAGGAGGCACTAGGGTTATGCCTCTTCACTTAGTAGGGCCGACTTCTTCTAGGAGTGGTTAAAACGACTTTATAAAAACTAGGGGACGACTTCTCAAATACCAACATATAAATATGGTTTGACCAATCCACAAAAGTGGATTTGGTCTTATATAAGACCCGACATGATCAATCCACAAAAGGGGATTTGATCTATAAAATAATAACTCAAATATAAATAGAATATTCTTCGAATTTACAATATTTCAACAATATATAGTCCAATTGTCAAAGTAGACAACCATTGTCTTGTACATGTATTCTTGAAATTCTTTTACTACTATTCTTGAAAATACTGCTAGGGAATTCCTTAACCCAAACGTAATTACCTTATAGGTGAAGGAGAGAAATTCAGAGACAAATGCCATCTTCGGTTGATCTTCTTTAGCTATAAGGACTTGATTATATCCCAAAAATACGTCTATGAATGAGTAACATTCATGACCTGAAACTTCATTAATTATTTTGTCGACAAATGGAGTGGGGAAAGGATCTGTTCAAGTTTGTTTGTTGAGACGTATGAAGTCGACACAAATTCTTAACTTTTTAGGGTCGTGATTCTTTGGTTGAAACACCATAGGAATTTCCCATTCTTCTTTGTGGATTGGATATATGAGGCCTACTGATAACATTCCTTTGATTTCCTTCTGAACAATGGGATTGTATCTGTGAGATAATTTGTAAGGTCTCTTTTTGATCGGATTTTCTCCTGGAATGAGTTCAATTTTCATTTCTCCTATTTATTCTACAAGTCCGTTTAGATATTTATAGTCTTGTGCAAATACATCTTGATATTCTTTTAGTAAGTCGACTATGTCGACTCTCTCCTTCTTCATCCAATTGTCACCTACTCATGCCATTTTTGGTCGATCATCATTTGATATATTGAACTCTTTTTTCTTTAATTCATCATTCATCCACTCTAGTGGTTTTTCTTATTTGAGATGTCGATCGCCTTCATTGATTTTGGTGAAGCTCGTCGGAAATTCAGACTGTTCAATTTCCTCCTTTTCTTCCCTAGATATTTTAATATTGATTTTATATGGTTTTGCATCGCTGGGTGGTCACTTTTCCATCGAAATCTCTGGCCAAGACATATTTTATTTTCCATATCGATTATTCATGTTGTCGAAACAAGATGGAAAGATGATGTCGATCCTTCGTAGATCGTCATCTTCCCTTTTTCCTTTTGTATATCTGGTGTCAGTTTTTCTAGGAAGATTTTAAATTGTTGTGTTGTTTCTCTTAGATGTTCCTCCTCCAGAATAAATTCGAAGTCTTTGATAAAGTTTTCTTTGATGTTGGACCAATTGAGTGTATGGCCACATGCTTCTTTTATTTTGTACCATTTATTTGATATTCCATCTAGTTTGTTTGGGAACATGTGCAGCCATACCCATTCATCTCTATATCCTATTATGTGCCATTCATTCTCACAACGGTGAATATGTTCTATTGGGTCATACCCAACCTTGAAGATAGGGATGCCAATTTCTTTGGATAGTTTATTTTCTCCAAATAATTCTACAATGTAAGTTGATATAGTTTTCCATGTTTGTATACGTGGGGAATGTGTTTTCCACCATCTTGCGAATTTTCCTATGAAGGTTTCCACCAGGATTTGAGTTCTTCCTTGTTCTCCAATAGATTTAGAAAATTCCTTGACATGCGTCAACAAAGTGTTTCATTTGTTGTAGCGTAGAGTATTTTTCAACGTGTTGATGGTATAAATAATTGTAGGAGTTTGTATAAGTCTATTTTCATATACTATATGCATTGCTTGAATTAAATAGCATGCTTTGGAATGTTTAAATGGGATGCCTTCAATGGTCCAACAATATTTTGAGTGCGCCTCATAATTTTTTATCTTCTAGTTGTATAGAGATGAGTCATAATTGTGTCTGACCGACATGGGAGATTTTGTTGATATTTATCCTTGCGCGTTTGGTTCCACATAATATATTTGTTCATTGATTATTTGGTACATAAATCACGCTTCATGATATTTGTCCAATGATTCACTGCAAGTTTTCCCTTCATTAGGGTCCAGAGGAATTATTATTTTTCTTCCATTTCCTTTTAAATTGATTATGTCCTTTTCAAGAGAGATATTTTCTTTCATTTGTCATCCCCATGGCCAACTGATAAGTGTTGCATATAGTGGCATTCCCTTGACTAATTCAATTACTTCTAAGTCAACTGATATCGGTATACCCATAATATATGTTTCAATTTTTTTTATTATGTCAATAGGCTATATTAATATTTGATCTGCCAACTTTAGGTAATTCAATGTTTGTGCTAATGAAGGTTGACCCATCCATATACGTGTATCTCGAGGTGTGATATTTACTTGTGATCCAAAGTTGACAATTTCCCAGTTAATCAATACCCCATGAATTTCCAAGTTGACTCATGGGTCATAATATTTATTTTTATAGGAAAGTTGTCCGACGTCGTTAGATGGTCTTTGTCCTTCTTTATACTCTCTTAGTATATTAAGCAGATCCAACAATCTACCAACTAAATGATTTTCTTTTAAGAGATGTAAGAATTATTGTACAATGTCTTAGTTTTGTCTTCCTCTGTTTGGTTGGTCTTGATTAGATTTTTTAAGAATTTAAGCGCTTCCCTCATAATTTATTCTTCTTTGTCTGGATTTGGAAACTGACTAGACATCCCTGGCTGTCAATCATGTAAGGGGATATCATCCCATCCTATGCCCAATCTAGTAATGACATGTAAGTTCTTTTAATTTAACACTTACTCTTGGAGACTGTGTGTAGGAGTTTTACGTTCTTTTTTGTCATGATATTATCAATTGCTATTGGATAGTCTTCCAGTAAATTATCGCCAACTCCACAAATGTTACAAATTTTCAAGTCGACTCGATATTTTATTCAAAAGTCGGAGATAATGTGGTCATATTTACAATAATTATTGTTGGATTACTGAGAGGGGGGGTGAATCAGTAATAGCGTAATTATAATCCTTTTTCTTAAAATGCTATATCAATGTAGAATTATTATCAAATAATGAGCAGTAAGAAATAAACAATCACACACATACAAAATACACTGGTGTTTTACGTGGAAACCCAAATCGAGAGAAAACCACGAAATGATTTTTCTTATATGTCTTGAAGAATTACATTCATTGGAATCACCAAATTCCTTTGTTTTCCAACTGCAACTGGAAGGAGGCTCCAACCCCCTAGTTTCTCAGGCTACAACCCCCTAGTTTCTCAGGCTACAACCTGAGGGAAGCTCCAACTCCCCAATTCTTTGGCTACAACTAGAAGGAGGCTACAACCCCCTATGTTCTCCAACTACAACCGAAAGGTGGCTATAACCACCTGTCCTTGCCCCGTCCTGCCACCCTGAAGTAGAAGTAGAATGATAGAACCACTGTCACACTATCACTGTGATATATACCACTGTAAACCTGTATCAATAAATCTGAACCATGCATCAACCATGCATCAACCTGTAATCAACCTGTACCATAAACAAGTGCATCAACCATGCACCAACATGTAATCAACCTGTACCATAAACAAGTGCATCAACCATGCACCAACCTGTAATCAACCTGTACCATAAACAAGTGAGTCCAAACATGTACCAAGTATGTTCCAATCATGTGTCAACTACTCATCAACTATGACTCATCAATATGTACCATCATCATCAACTATACACCGCATGTATGTGCGCCAACTCATCAACTACTTGCCTCAACCATGTACTCAATATGTGCCACAACCAAAAGCCCTCATCAATTTCATCATCCAAATATGATTTGTAGCTCTATAATAGACCTGGTGTATATGATCACATTCCTGCAAACCTTCCTTAACTTTAAAAACAAGAGACTAGGATTTTCATTAAACTTTTCTTTAGTCTCACATGCCTAGTTTTGGATTAGTCAACAACCCTAACCTGAAGTAATCATAACTTTGAACCTGTAATGTATAAATATATGAAACTAATACACAATGTTCGTCAGTGTGTTTAATGCTATTCCTCCAAGTTTCACTACTTAGAACCTCTCATAAAAGGATTTATAACAAAAATGGCATACCCTATGGAATTTTGGCTTATTCTAAAGAGTGACCTTGTAGAGCATGCCCCACACAACATATTTGATGAAATGATATGAAAATGTTACAACGAATACTATAGACTATACCCTAAACAACACATTTGGTCTCCTAAATTTGGATATGTTATGAAGAAGTTATGACATTTTTACCCAAAATATCTTATTTTGACTAGTTTTAGGACTGGCCACAAACCGTATTTTCCATGGAGTGTAACTACCAAAATACAATGACCCACAAGCTGAATTTTTTTCCATAGATACTTGGATATGTTTTCTCACTTGCATAGAAATTCTATAGTCTGAATAATTATAGAAAAAATGTTATAGCGAAAATGGTGAGATGACCTGTAAATAACATACCTTAGAAAGCACCATCAAAAGAATTTATCCTTCCTTGCATTTCAACCTTCTTTTTTTCACCTTCACTCAGAATTCTAGTTTATGTATCCTTGGTTACCTCAGACACATATAGATATTAAATATTCTCAAGTGTGATTCAAATGAGAGAGCGTTGCCTCTTATTTATACTCTCCAAGTAGATTCCTTAAAATCATCTTCTAGGTCACTTGGCCCACTTTCGTTATTTTAGGGTTGGGTCCACTTCTAATTTCTCCATTAAATTTATTATTGAAATAATTTATTTTGTATTCACTTTGAATTATAATACACTCATCACTTCACTTTATTATTTACC
>ML781295.1:148420-173323 GCA_009831015.1 Picea engelmannii
AGAAATAAACAATCACACACATACACAGTACACCAGTGTTTTACGTGGAAACCCAAATCGGGAGAAAACCATGAAATTCTTTTTCTTATATGTCTTGAAGAATTACATTCATTGGAAGCACCAACTTCCTTTGTTTTCCAGCTACAACTGGAAGGAGGCTCCAACCCACTAGTTTCTCAGGCTACAACCTGAGGGAAGCTCCAACTCCCCAATTCTCTAGCTACAACCAGAAGGAGGCTAAAACCCCCTATGTTCTCCGGCTACAACCGGAAGGTGGCTACAACCACCTGCCCTTTCCCCGTCTTGCCACCTTGAAGTAGAAGTAGAATGATGGAACCAATGTCACACTATCACTGTGAGATATCCTGTTGTAAACCTATACCAATAAATTTGAACCTTGCATCAACCATGCATCAACCTGTAATCAACTTGTACCATAAACAAGTGCATCAACCATGCACCAACCTGTAATCAACCTGTACAATAAACAAGTGCATCAACCATGCACCAACTTGTACCATAAACAAGTGCATCCAACCATGTACCAAGTATGTCCCAATCATGTGTCAACTACTCATCAACTATGACTCATCAATATCTACCAACATCATCAACTATACACCTCATGTATGTGCGCCAACTCATCAACTACTTGTCTCAACCATGTACTCATCATGTACCACAACCAAAATCCCTCTTGAATTTCATCATGCAAATCTGATTTGTAGATCTATAATAGACCTGGTGTATATTATCACATTCCTGCAAAACTTCCTTAACTTTAAAAACAAAAGACTAGCATTTTCATTAAACTTTTCTTTAGTCTCACATGCCTAGTTTTGGATTAGTCAACAACCCTAACTTGAAGTAATCATAACTTTGAACCTGTAATGTATAAATATCTGAAACTGATACAAAATGTTCTTCAGTGTGTTTAATGCAATTCCTTAAATTTTCACTACTTTGAACCTCTCAGAAAATGAGTTATAGAAAAAATGGCATACCTTGCTGAATTCTGGATTATTCTAGAGAGCGACCTTGTAGAGAATGCCCCACACAAAATATTTGATGAAATGATATGAAACTGTTACACAACATACTATAGACTGTAAACTAACCAAAACATTTTGTCTCACTGAATGTGGATATGTTATGAAGAAGTTACGACGTTTTTACCCAAAACATCTGATTTTGACTAGTTTCAGGACTCGCCACAAACCCTATTTTCCACGGAGTGTAACTCCAAAAATACAACGACCCACAAGCTAAATATTTTTCCATATATACTTGGATATGTTTTCTCACTTTCATAGAAATTTAATGGTCCAAATCATTATAGATAAAAAATTATAGCGAAAATGGTGAGATGACCTGTAAATAACATACCTTAGAAAGCACCATCAAAAGAATTTATCCTTCCTTTCATTTCGGCCTTCTTTTCTTCACCTTCACTCAGAATTCCAGTTTATATATCCTTGGTTACCTCAAACACATATAGATATTCAATATTCTCAAGTGTTATTCAAATGAGAGAGATTTGCCTCTTATTTATACTCTCCAAGTAGCTTCCTTAAAAACATCTTCTAGGTCACTTGGCCCACTTTCCTTATTTTAGGGTTGGGTCCACTTCTAATTTCTCCATTAAATTTATTATTGAAATAATTTATTTTGTATTCACTTTGAATTATAATACACTGATCACTTCACTTTATTATTTACCTTTTAAAATCTCTTAAACCACTTTGACTACTTTTACCTTTTGGGGCTTCTAGATGACATATGAGGGTCCTCCAACTTCGTAAGGCCATAAATCTGAAACCATGAGGATTTATGTGACGTTATACATACCATAATAAATGACATGAGTTTTAATATCCATATATAATATTATTATATGAAAATATATCATAACTCATATCGTTACCCATCAAACAAACTTGGGTCCATTACCCAAACCTTGGGTCTCCAACGTCTCATGGCCATAACTCTCTAACTGTGAGGAATTATGTGACGTTCCACATACCACCAGAAATTAAATGACAATCACTATCCATCTAGGATATTTTCCCTGACAAAATCACTTTCCTTCATCTCATTATTCCACAATTAAGCATGGGTTCTCTTACTCCACAAAGCGTCTTCCCGTGAGGGCTTTCACCATAAGGGGATCACTTTGGAGCTCATCCATATTTACTTCTTATCAACCATGACGAAACAATAATGAGTCATATTTACATCAAACAATATTGGGTCCATTACCCAAGCCTTTGTGCTACGAGGCTTTCTTCAAGGGTTGACATCAATGAAAAGCAACCTTAATCAACAATTATAAGAATAGGTTTGACCTCGAACTGGACCTCAACCTTGACCTTGGAATCCAGCTCGACTGTGGCCACCTCGACCATGAACCCGACCATAGTAATGATTTCTTCTCCTGTAGTCGTTATTTTTATTAATTTCTTCAGTATTGTAAATTGTGTTTACATTTCTATTTCATGCATTTAGTCGACACTCGAATGTTCTATGGCTGTGCATTTCACAAATATGGCACCATTTTGTATTTTTCAAGTTGTGTAGGAAGTCTTGTACAGTATGGTCGATCAAAGTTTTGCATATGTTACAATATTTTTACGCTTGCACTCGTTGTGCATCCGCTGCTTCTGGTACTTGATAATTAAGTCTACAAGTATCTTTTTTATGACCATATACGCAACATGTGCTACACCAAACCTCACTTCTTCTTAAGAATAGATTTTTAATGGTTTGTTGTAGATGTTCTATTTTTTCTTCTAGCCTTTCTGTCACCAATGATTTCAATGGCCCTTCATAGTTTGAATCAACACATTTCACTTTCTGTAATGCGTCTTCACATGAGATTATCTCGTAGATTCATAATGGATTTTTGATTCCTTGTATCAATCCGATTACGTACCATTGTAATAGTAGACTTTGATTGATTGTCGATGGGATTTTGCTAAGTAGATATTTGAATATTTTGTCATATTTTCGGACCGACTTGCATGTTCGTTGATTTATTTATTTTAGTTTTTGTGAGACCAAGTGTGTCACATCTTGGACCTTGAAAAATGATAAAAAATCACTTTTTATTTCTAATTTTGACCAGTTCTGATTTTTTGTGAAATTCATGAACCATATTAGAGCATGGTGTCGAAGAGTGGAACCAAATTGTGCCATCTTCTTATCTTCATTTGAGAGGTCCATTGTATCCCATAATTTTTCACATACAAACCAATGTCTTGTTGGATCCTTTTATCCTTCATAAAGGGGAATATTATTGAGTCCCATTGCTTCTTTTTTAAGAACGCTAGATTTTTGTGATCCTCAACTTATCACACTTTTTGGCTGGGATATTGGATTATTAGTCTGTTTTTGTTCTTCCAAATTTTTTATCGATTGGTTTGATGATAGATGTTATTTGAGGAGGTATTTCTTCTTACACTTTCTACAAGTTACTTCTTTAGTCTGACAACTTTGGTATTTATATTCAACGATACATCATTCTATCGGACGTGTCGGTTCACCACTATCATATATTATATTTTTTTCTCTTGATATGAGATTTGGCATGGGGGATGGGTCCATGAGATCCTTGACGTGAATGAGAATTTTATCAACTTCATTTCTTTCTGGCTCAAAAATTAATGTGTCATGTAAATTTCCATGCTCGTCGGTTCTATACCAAAATCTTGCAGATTGTTCGTCGATATGAAGTCTCTGTTGACATAATTCTATAATTCAAGGGATGGTTTCTTAAACAGGAGGAGTGCATATCGTTCATCATGAATATTCATAATCCATGCTTTCAACTTTCTTTTTTGGTTTATGGGCATCGATGCTAGCCTCTATCAATTGTTCTTCGGTACTTTTATCGGGGATTGTCACGACCATTGTTATTTCCAGCTCTAGTTGATTTATTTCAGACTCAGACTAGGGATGATTTTAAGGATGGAAATTTATTTTAAAATGTAGAGACCTTGGCGAATCTTACTAATCCTTCATATGCCAACTATAAATGTTTGGTCATATTTTTGTAAAAATATTCAAATTTCTAAGGATTTTATATAGTTTTTATAAAATTTTGGCAATTTTTAAGGTAAAATAATTTTATCCTATAGAATTGGGGTGAATAATTTTTAAAATAGCGAATCTCGTTTTTGGAAAAACCATGGAAAATTAGCCCATGAGAGAAATTTAGCCCCTAAAATCATCCATGACTCAGACTGCTCAAGCACTCTATTAGGTTGATCTTCTCTGACCATTTTTCTATTCAACTTATGTCTAGTCCATAGGTTACAAACATCCTCTCTTTTATTTCTTCTCTTGTCTCTATTGATTAATTGGGTTGGTTGTCATTGATGTCAACCCCTGAAGAAATTTTGGTAGCACAAAGGTTTGGGTAATGGACCCAATTTTGTTTGATGTATAATGGAATGCGTTTTGATATATTTGTAGGTAATACTATTCTAGATGGATGATACAGGCCATGCCATTTCTGGTGGTATGTGGAAAGTCACATAACTCCTCACGGTTTGAGAGTTATGCCCTTACGAATTTGGAGGACCCTCATATGTTGGCTTGAAGCCCCAAAATGTCAAAGAATTCAAAGTGATTGCAAAGAATAAATTATTTAAATAATATAGTGAAGTGACAAAGTCAAAAAATATTATTTAAATAATAAATTGAAATGACAAAGTCAAAGAGGATTATTTAAATAATAAAGTGAAGTGACAAAGTCAAAGAGGATTATTTAAATAATAAAGTGAAGTGACAAAGTCAAGGAGGATTATTCAAATAATAAAGTAAATGAAGAAATTTCTAATTATGGAAAGTGATTAGAAGTGGGTTAGCCCTAAAATAAGGAAATTCGTTTAAGATTGTTAAAAGGTAACCCCTTGAGGAAGCTACATGAAAGTATAAATAAGAGGCAAGGCTCTCTCATTTTAATCACACTTGAGAATATTGAATATCTACAGGTGACTGAGGTAACCAAAGGATATCTAAGCCAAATTTCAGAGGGAAGTTGAAGTAAAGAAGGCCGAAATTCAAGGGAGGATAAATTATTTTGATGATGCTTTCTAAGGTATGTTATTTATAGGTCATCTCCCCTTTTCCGCAATAACTTTTTTTATAGAATGATTCATACCATGAAATTGGGAGGACATTGAGGAAACATATCCAAATAGTTTTGCTACGAATTTCATCTTGTGGGTCATTGTATATTTGGAGTTACACTCCGTGGAAAATAGGGTTTGTGGCTAGTCCTCAAACTATTCTAAAATTGGTGTTTCGCGTAAAAACATCATAACTTTTTCATAATAGATCCAAATTTAGTAATACCAAATGTGTTGGTTAGAATATAGTCTTTAGTATTCTGTGTAAATTTTTTAGATCCATACAACAAATATTCCATGCAGGACATGCTCTACAAGTTTTCTCTCTAGATTAAGTCAGAATTCAAAAAGGTATGCCATTTTTTCTATAACTCCTTTTCTGAGAGGTTCCAAGTACTGACACTTGGAGGAATTGCATAAAACACACTGAATAACATTGTGTACTATTTTCAGATCTTTATTTATTACATGTACATAGTTATGATTATTTCAAGTTAGGGTTGTTGACTAATCCAAAACTAGTCATGTGAGACTAAAGTAAAGTTTGATGAAAATGCTAGTCTCTTGTTGTTAAAGTTAAGGAAGGTTTGCAGGTTGAAGTACTTGTTGGTGCATGGTTGATGCACTTGTTTATGGTACAAGTCGATTACATGTTTTTTGGTACAGGTTGGTGCATGGTTGATGCACTTGTTTATGGTACATGTTGATTATAGGTTGAGGTACAGGTTGATGCATGGTTGATACACGGTTTAAGTTATTGGTACAGGTTGTTTGGTGCAGGTTTATTGTTACAGGTTTACAACAATATATCTCACAATGATAGTGTGACAGTGGTTACTTATACGTCAGGGTGGTTGGACGGAGCAATGATAGGTGGTTGTAGCCACCTTTTGGTTGTAGCCGGAGAACATAGGGGGTTGTATCCTCCTTCTATTTATAGCCAGATAATTGGGGAGTTGGAGATTCCCTCAGGTTGTATCGTGAGAAACTAGGGGGTTAGAGCCTCCTTGCAGTTGCAACTGGAAAACAAATGAAGTTGGTGCTTCCAATGAATGTAATTCTTCAAGACATATAAGAAAAACCATTATGTGCTTTTCTCTCGCTTTGGGTTTCCACGTAAAAACACTGGTGTACTGTGCATGTGTATGATTGTTTGTTCATTTTTTATTTACTTTGCAAATATTGGATGATAATGCTACATTGATATAACACTTTCATTATATGGTTAAAAAGGATTATATTTCTCTATTACTGATTCACCCCCCCTCTCAGTAATCCAACAATTGGTATCAGAGAAGGTTCCTTCAGAATTTAGTTTAACCACTAAAAGGTAGATCACGGAGAGAAACAACATGTACAAAAATGGAATACCACAGTTTGATGGACGTAAGTATGCATTTTTAAGCATAAGGATGAAGACATATATACAGGCACAGGGATTTGAAATTTGGCAATCAATTGTAGATGTATACACAACACCAACAATTCCACTGATAAATGACAAAGAAATAAAACTCAGTCAGAATAATTCCAATACCACAAATGCACTTCTAAATGGTCTTGGAGAATCGGTATTCACCAAAGTTGCACATTGTAAATCTGCTAAAGAAATTTTGGAAAAACTTCAAAATATTTATGAAGGAGATTCAAAAGTCAAAGAAACAAAGCTTCAAACTTACATAGGTCAGTTCGAACAACTAAAGATGAAGGAAGATGAGAACATTGTAGCTTACTTTTTACGAGTCGATGAAACAGTAAATGTAATCTTGGGATTGGGAGAAGAAATAAAAGAATCTGTAATTGTTCAAAAGGTACTAATATCTCTTCCTATGAGATTTGACCCTAGGATATCAACACTAGAAGAAAGAGAAGATCTAAACTCAATAAGCATGGACGAACTACATGGAATATTCACAGCATATGAAATGAGAATTGAACAGGAAATTCTAGATATAAAAGAAGCATCCTTCAAAGCATCCAAAAGGTCAAAGGAAAAGGGGGAAAAAAAAAAGAACATAGTAGCAACGATGACGTCTTGGAAGATGATGAAGAAGTGACCAACTTTGTTAGAAGATTGAACAAGGTAACCAACGACATGTATAGAGGTAAGATTCATTTGATTTGTTTTAATTGTGATGGTATTGGATATTTTGCTAAAAAATGTCCTCATAAGAAAAAGAGAAATGATGAAGGTTACTCAAATAACAAACAAACATATAAATGCAAAAGAACCAGAAAGAAATCTTTCAAGAAAATATTATGCATCAAAGAAGACATTTCATCATCAGATGAAGATGAAGTCAATGATAGTGAGACGGGAAGAGTTCTATTCATGGAAGTAGAATACTCTGATAAAGAAGACTCCGAAGAAAAATATGAAGAGGCTGAGGAAGAATATGAAGAGGAAGAAGTTGACTACAGAGAATAATTGTTGTGTGCCATAGAAGTTATCAGAAGAGAAAAGAAGAAAAACAAGAAACTACAAGAAGAACCAAATAAGAAAGAAGACACACATGAACTAGAACAAATGATCACAAATTTGAAGGTTCAAAATGAATAAGATAAAAGAATAGAAGAAGCACTCAAAGAAAAGCTAGAAGGAAGAGACAAGATCATTGGAAATTTGGAAGAAGAAATTGTCACATTAAGAAAGGATCTTCAAAAGAAAAATATGTATAACAACTCAAAAGTTTTGAATAAAATTATTAGTAGTCAAAAACCTCATCATGAAAAGTCTGAACTTGGGTACAATCAAACAGAAAAGGGATCAATATCCAAAACAACAGAACAAGAAACATATCTAAAAAGCTATGCAGAAACAATCAAAGGGGATAGGAAGGTCTACAAAGAAAATTAGAGGGACACTCCTCCAATGAGATGATTCATATTTCAGAATCAATGACCGACAGAAACAGATAGGCCTCACGAAGAAGAAGGATTCATAAGAGTACCTCCTTTCAAAAGATCTTCAACTCCCAGGTATCAAACTATATTTTTTGGTTTATGTTATGCATGTAATAATTTTGGACATAAAGCTGTGAATTGAAAAGCTAACAACAAAAGCATAAACAACTTTGAAAGTCATAAACAAAAGGGTTATCCAAGAAGGCCCAGTGACACATAGAGAAGAAGTTACAATAGGTTTGAATCATTGAGCACTGAAGTGGAATGCTACAAATGTAACAACTTTGGACACATGGCCAAAGATTGCAGAATGAAAGTCCCTCTTAGAGAACCACAACATAACAACAATAGTCAGAGATAGGAACCTCAGAAAAGGACATGGATAAGAAAGCATAATCAATATAGAAATGAAGAATGCACACTCACTCTACAAGCTATGTAGAAGAAACGTGGTTGGTATGTTGATAGTAGTTGTTCAAAAAACATGATAGGTGATAGAGACAGGTTTCTTACATTAATAAAGGAAATATATCGATCAATCTCCTTCGGAAATGGTCATTCAACTAAAAGCATTGGAAAAGGAATAGTCATAATCGAGAACAAGAATAACAAGGAAGAAAATGTTCTACTAGTATAAGATATGAAACATAATCTTCTAAGTGTGAGTCAAATGTGTGACCAAGGTCATAAAGTTACTTTCGATTCACAAAAGTGTGAGATAAGAAAATAAGGTTTAGGAAAATTGATTGCAACAGCTGCGAGAACTTTAAGAAACATATATGTATTAAGTGAAATTGGAAATGAAAAGTGTTTCCTAGGAAAGGAAGATGAATGTAGGTTATGGCACAAAATAATGGGTCACATACATTTTGATAACCTTGTCAAAGTCAGCAAAAGGGAAGCAGTTGGAGAAATTCCCCATATCACGAAACCAACCAACACTTTATGCAAACATTATCAACAAGGAAAGAAAACAAAGACCAAGTTTAAATCAAAAGAATATTCAACGACAAGACCACTAGAAATTGTGCATACTGATCTAGTTGGACCAACTACAACAAATAGTTTAAAAGGTGAGAAATACTTTATGTTATTAGTTGATGATTATACAAAAATGACTGTAGTTTGATTTCTTAGGAATAAGTCAGAAGCTTTTGAAAACTTCAAGGTCTACAAGGAAATGGTTGAAAATGAAATGGATTCAAAAATCAAATGCTTGAGATTCGATAATGGAGGATAGTTTACTTCAAACGAAATGATGGACTACTACAACATGAATGGAATAAAAAGACAATTCTCCATTGCTAGGAGACCTCAACAGAATGGAGTTGTTGAAAGAAAGAATATGAGAGTATGGGAAATGGCTCTAACAATGCTAATGGATTCCAAATTGACAGATATCTTTTGGACACATGCAGTGCATACAACAATTCACATTCAAAACAGAGTAATGGTCAGAAACAACACTGACAAAACTCCCTACGAGCTATGGAAAGGAAGACCAACAAATGTGAAGTGCTTCAGAGTTTTTGGAAGCAAATGTTACATCAAAAGAGAAGATGGAAGAATGGGAAAGTTTGAATCTCGTGTGGACAAATGAGTACTTGTTGGTTACTCAAGTTCAAGGAAATCATTCAAGTGTTACAACCTGATATTGAACAAAGTTGTGGAAATAATGAATGAAACAATTGATGAAAAAGGTAGACAAGAATTAAAGGAAGAAGAAAATGAATCAATGGAACAACTTTAAAAATAAGAAGTAGAAGATGAAAAATAAGTGCAAGGGGAATATGAAGAGGATCCGACAGAAGCAGAAGAGAAAGTTCATCAAGTGCCTCCAAAGACACCTATAACATGAGTACAGAAGAATCATCCTTCATATCAGATTATTGGAAACAAAGATGCAAGAGTTGATACTAGAAGAATAATCTGTTCACTAGAATAAACACACCTAGCACTGTCATGTACGATTGAACCAAACGTTTTTGAAGAGGTCATCAAGGATGAATTTTGGACTAATTCCATGGATGAAGAATTGGATCAAATAGAGAAAAATGACACTTGCAGATTGGTTCCAAGACCAAAGGATAAGAATGTGATCGACACCAAGTGGGTATACAGGAATAAATTGAATGAATATGGACAAGTTACAAGGAACAAAGCTAGATTGGTATGTAAAGGATATGCACAGGTTAAATGAATTGAATTTGAAGAGACATTTTCCTTAGTTTCCAGAATGGAAGCAATCTGATTGATTTTAGCTTATTAAAGTGTATCAGATGGACGTAAAATCATCTTTTCTGAATGGGGAACTTGAAGAAGAAATCTACATTGAACAATCAGAAGGATTTCAGTTGGTAGAGAATGCAAATTATGTGTGTAAATTAAAGAAGGCCTTGTATGGTCTAAAACAGGCTCCTAGAGCTTGGTACTCTAGATTGGATAAATATATACAAAAGACAGGGTTTAGAAAGGGAAGTGCAAATAGAAACCTCTACATCAAGGTAACTCAAGATAGTATTTCATTATTTGAAGTTTATGTTGATGATATTATTTTTGGAAGAACTGATGACAAGTTAAGCCATAAATTTGTAAAGGACATGCATAATGAATTTGAAATGTCATTACTTGGAGAAATGCTAAAGAGGTTGGGAATGGAATATTGCAAACCAATTATCATTCCCATGCAAACCAGTTGCAATTGAGAAAAAATGATGATTCAAAGTCTACATATCAGAGGAAATACAGGTCAATTATTGGTATCCTACTTTATGCGACAACATCCAGATCAGATGCAATGCAGGTAGTTGGATAGGTGGCACGATTTTACGCAACACCAAAGGAATCACATGCATTAGCAATGAAGAGGATTTTCAGATATCTCAAAGGAACAAAAGAGTTTGGATTATGGTATACAAAAGGAAAGGATCTATCACTTATTGCCTACATAGATGCAGATTGGGTAGGTTTTATTGAATACCGACAAAGCATCAGTGGAGAAACGTTCTACTTGGGTGAGTGTTTAGTATCATGGCTAAGCAAGAAACAATCATCAATATCTTTATCTACAGCCGAGGCAGAGTATATTGAAGCAACTACATATTGTACACATGTTCTTTGTATGAAACAAACTCTGACAGATATACAGGTTGAGTATGATGAGACCATTCCAATCTATTGTCATAATACAAGCACCATTAGTATCTCAAAGAACCCGGTGATGCACTCTAAGACGAAGCACATTCCAATCAAGTATCACATTCTATGGGAATAGGTTGTAGAAAAGAACAACAGAGTTGAATATGTGGGCACAAAAGAACAAGTGGCATACATATTTACAAAACCGCTTCCACGAGAAGGCTTTGAGTATCTTCACCAGACACTCAAATTCATTTTTACTCCAAAATGAATGATTTTGAATGGTTATCTTATATGTATTAGATGTACATGAGGAAGCACCATAAAGAGGATAGTTCAGGGTGGGAGATTAAACGAGTCAGTTAGGGGGAGCAACCCCGAATGGAAAGATACCTTTGCCATTCATGACAAAGGGGAGATATTTATCAGATGCATAGGACAGAGGCATGGTCCTAGGGGGAGCATTGGCCATTGAGATGCAGGCATGGTTCCAAGGGGAGAATGAGTGATATGATTTCAGTATTGCATCAGAGTGTTTCCATCAATTTCAAAGGGGTAGATTGTTGATTAATTGGGTTGGTTTTCATTGATGTCAACCCTTGAAGAAAGTCCGATAGTGAATTCTGGTAGCACAAAGGTTTGGGTAATGGACCCAAGTTTGTTTGATGTATAATGGTATGAGTTTTGACATATTTGCAGGTAATACTATTCTAGATAGATAGTACATGGCATGCCATTTCTGGTGGTATGTGGAATGTCACATAACTCCTCATAGTTTGAGAGTTATGGCCTTACGAATTTGGAGGACCCTCATATGTTGGCTTGAAGCCCCAAAAGGTCAAAGAAGTCAAAGTGATTGGAAAGAAGAAATTAATTAAATATTAAAGTGAAGTGACAAAGTAAAAAAGGATTATTTAAATAATAAAGTGAAGTGACAAAGTCAAAGATAATTATTTAAATAATAAAGTGAAGTGACAAAGTCAAAGAGGATTATTTAAATAATAAAGTGAAGTGACAAAGTCAAAGAGGATTATTTAAATAATAAAGTGAAGTGACAAAGTCAAGGAGGATTATTCAAATGATAAAGTAAATGGATAACTTTCTAATTATGGAAAGTGGTTAGAAGTGGGTTAGCCCTAAAATAAGGAAATTGGGTTAAGATGGTTAAAAGGTAACCCTTTGAGGAAGTTACATGAAAGTATAAATAAGAGGCCAGGATCTCTCATTTTAATAACACTTGAGCCTACTGAATATCTACAGGTGAGTGAGGTAACCAAAGGATATCTAAGACAAATTTCAGAGGGAAGGTGAAGTAAAGAAGGCTGAAATTCAAGGGAGGATAAATTGTTTTGATGATGCTTTCTAAGGTATGTTATTTACAGGTCATCTCACCATTTTCGCAATAATTATTTTTCTAGAATGATTTAGACTGTGAAATTGGGAGGAAATTGAGAAAACATATCCAAGTAGTTGTGGTACGAATTTCATCTTGTGGTTCGTTGTATTCTTGGAGTTACACTCCGTGGAAAATAGGGTTTGTGGCTAGTCCTAAAACTAGTCTAAAACAAGTGTTTTGGGTAAAAACGTCATAACGTTTTCATAATAGATCCAAATTCAGTAAGACAAAATGTGTTGGTTAGATTACAATCTATAATATTTTGTGTAAAATTTTCAGATCCATACAACAATTATTTTGTGTAGGGCACACTCTACGAGTTCTCTCTCTAGAATAAGCCAAAATTCAACAAGGTATGGATTTTTTTCTATAACTACTTTTCTAAGAGGTTCCAAGTAGTGACACCTGGAGGAATTTCATATAACACATTGAAGAACATTTTGTACTATTTTCATATCTTTATTCATTACAAGTACATAGTTATTATTATTTCAAGTTAGGGTTGTTGACTAATCCAAAACTAGTCATGTGAGACTAAAGTAAATTTTGATGAAAATGATAGTCTATTGTTGTTAAATTTAAGGAAGGTTTGTAGGTTGAGGTACATGTTGGTGCATGGTTGATGCACTTGTTTATGGTACAAGTTGATTATAGGTTGATGAACTTGTTTATGGTACAGGTTGATTACAAGTTGAGGTACAGGTTGATGCATGGTTGATACATGGTTTACGTTTTTGGTGTAGGTTGTTTGGTGCAGGTTTATTGGTACATGTTTACATCAGTGTATCTCACAGTGATAGTGTGACAATGGTTCCATCATTCTACTTATACATCAGGGCGGTTGGATGGGGCAAGGACAGGTGGTTGTAGCCACCTTCCGGTTGTAGCCGAAGAACATTGGGGGTTGTAGCCTCCTTCTGGTTGTAGCCAAAGAATTGGGGAGTTGGAGCTTCCCTCAGGTTGTATCCTGAGAAACTAGGGGGTTGGAGCCTCCTTCCAATTGAAACTAGAAAACAAAGGAAGTTGGTGCTTCCAATGAATGTAATTCTTCAAGAGATATAAGAAAAAACATTATGTGGTTTTCTCTCATTTTGGGTTTCCACGTAAAAACACTGGTGTACTCTATATGTGTATGATTTTTCATTTGTTCATTGTTTATTTACTCTAAAAATATTGGATGATAATGCTACTTTGATATAACACTTCCATTATATGGTTAAAAATGATTAGATTTCTCTATTACTCATTCACCCCCCCTCTCAGTAATCCAACAGTCTCTTGTCCTGCTCCAATTTTTGGATGTCGGACGCTTGTTGGTAAATTTTCTTTCCTCTCGAAGAAATTTATGCTTCAGTCAAACAAGAGTTGGTATGTTATTTTATTATGGCATATCACATATCAATTGACTCTTGATAGCCACCCCAACTTACTCGGAGTCAGTGAATATGGCCATGTTTATTTGCTCAAAAAGTAGTCCCATGATTTTTTTGTATCTTTTCACCTTGATTCTAGAAATTCAGACCACTTTTCATTTCTCTCTTCCTAATGACTATTTTGTGGTGGTGTACCAACTCAAGGTCGGAATTCAACAATGTCACCTACGCCTTTGCTGAGAAAAAAATTATGAAGAACTATACGGATTGTGCACAAACATCCATCGTGTAGCTCCATGTAGAACTTGTATTTTATTGTATCGAGGGATGTTCAATCCTATATAGCTTGTTTTGTTATGTAATCTTCGGTGATTTTTTCAACGCACTCGTGAACATTCGTTCAACCCTCGTTTGTAAGATTGACGGTTAATTTTTCGTCGAACGTCAATTTATGCATTACTAGATTTGTTGATGTACTTGAACAAGGATTTGGGGATAGTTTCTAGAAATATTTTGTGGGTCTCCGAGAAAAATCATGATTGTTCTTTTGCTAGCGTTAGGTTGTTTCTTCTTGTGTAATTATTAATGTAATTTTTTATTTTGTTCTCCCACCATTCATGTATGTCTTGTAAAGTTATCATCTATGTGATCTTTTGCATGTCCAGGTTCAAAACTACTGACAACAAAACCAATGTTGTAATCTAGGGAAAAATTGGGGAGTGTTACCAGTAGTTCTGTACATAATAAATCATAGAATCAAATATACATACATATATACATAGACATACACAAAGTAGTGGAATCCCAAAGAAAAACCTTTATTAGATAGATGATTCAATACAACACAATGGATACATCTTCTCTGATACATACTTATCTATTTATACCTACATATTTAGTTACCAGACAATTGTAACTACTTAACTGTCTGGGTCGGTCAGTTAACAAAACTTTTGACCGACTTATACTTTCGACTTTGATAGTCAACTAACTAACTCTTGGTCGATTGTCGGGTCTAGTCGACAAAGTTGACTAGCCCCTAAAACAATGGTTGCTCATTTTTCTTCTTCAACTCAGATTACTTGGCATTGAAGCTATGCCTCAAGAGAGAAGTTGACCTCACAAAGGTCTCGATTATGTCGGTTTCCTTGCAGGTCGTAGAATCCCTACTAGTATCCTGGACATAGAGTCTCACCTTTCATCCCATCCGAAAATTCATTCAACTAAGACTCCAAGTCTGGAAACCAACATGGAGGAGGAAAGTTGGGGATGCCCCATCCTCGAAGAGGATTCATAGGCTCTGATACCTGGAAATGAAAAAGACTCATCATGTTAGTCATCCATAGCATGTATGTAATCCAACAGGCAGTCCGCCCTCCCTGTCATGCTAATAAAGGAACCCTTCCTAGATTATCAGTCTGTAATTCCATAAGGACATTGGGGTTTCCCCATGGTTGAAGAAACTCCTCCACTCCTTCCTCTTCATAATGTCACTCTTCCTTCCATGGAGACCTCGACTTCTCCACCTCAACACTTTATTTCAGAGGATCACCTCAAATTTATTATGCACATTCACAGGGACATGGTCGATCAAATTTTTCGCCAGGAGTTTCTAAATGGTCGATTGGACATTCTATTTAAAGCACTTTCAGGGGGACCATCCTCGAACAGTTGTCCATTCTATTGTCAACCTTTCAATCTAGCCCCAACTTGGACTCAACACACTCATGGCGGTGAGAGAAACGACACATGGGGTGCATGATTTATTTTGGTTTTTTCATATTTGTAGAACTTCTATTTACAGGCTACCATAGTCAATATTTACTTGTGATTCCTACTTTGCAATGTTTAGATTCAGGTATAGAAACATCTTTGTTTCCTCTCTCAAGAGCCTAGAGGCAACCCTGGTTTCCTTTTTTTGGTAGGTTGGCTGCCAGGTTCCAATGAACATGTAATATTTTTTGCTACTGAAGTTAATACAATATTTTAATTTACAAAAAAAAATGATTTTTTTTTGCTAGTATGTTTGTCACCTATGGGACTAGCCTTTGGCTAAGAAACCGCAACCTAGGGGCATATAAGACATCAAAATCACGTTAGGATCATACCCGGCCTAGGCCACACCAACCCTTATCACAGTTACATTTCCTTGGTGTCTCCTCCTAATAGTGACGAGTTTTGAACTTGGTTCGTCATGTAAAACGAGACCCATGGAAACTCATCGCTCTATTGAAATTTGACATATAAAAATGAATTACAGATATAAGTTAAGTTAAACATTTCAAATTTTAAATTATATTAAACATTTTAAATTTTTATAAAAAATAAAAGAAACTAAACATAATTTTATTTGATTTTTCAAAATTAAATATAATTGTTATCTAAATTTATAATGTAATTTCTACATATTTAATTTTTTTTTTTTTTCAAAATTTTAGAAACAAACTACACTTATGTGGATCAATCAATAATATTAAAAAAATATATTAAAAGATTGAAATATTAAATTAATATCCCTCTTAACATAATTTGATCACTCAATCATATTAGAAAATTATATTTAAAAAAATTAAAATGTTGATTAATACAAAATTTATTATTTATATATATATATATATATATATAACCCTCTTCATATAAAAGTGTTAAAAATAAAAAATAAAAAAATAAAACTATTCACATAAAATAAATTACAAATTTCAATAAAAAAAATTTAAATTATATATATATATATATATATATATATATATAAAAGATACGTATATCATATTATAAAAATAAACAATATATAACAAAATCTTCTTCCTTTCCCATATTTTTGTTAATATTGATATATTTAAATTACTAAGTGAGTTGTGATGTACGATGATCTATTGGAATTAGACACAATGGACTTGTTAAAATAAAAAAATTTATAATTAAATATGGATAAAATTAAATAGAAAAAAATTGCAATTGAAATTGTATTTAGAATTTTAATAAAAATGTAAATATAAACTTTAAAATAGACTTGGTATGTTTTAGTATCTGCCTTATGAATATCAGATTTTTATTTTAATAATGATCACTGATTCATCATGTACAAGACAATGTAATCCTAACCACATTGTGATGGAAGCAGAGATATTGTTAACAAGTTCTTCATGCAGCGCAGTCCCTGCTGGGTTGGGGAATTGTTAACAAAGGCATAGCTTTCAAATAAGCATCAATAGTCTGGAGATTTTTTTGAAGTTCAGTTTTTACATATTTTATCAATGGATCACAGTGATACTAAGTTTTATTGCAACACATAACCTTTGCTGTAAATTCAAAGTTGTGGAGTTCACCTTCGCTATAAAGTCAAAGTTGCGGAGTTGACAGGTTGTGATTAGGCCGTGATTAATGAGGGCTTTGTGCCAATATTATCTGAGCACATTACTGTTATAAACATGATAGAACTGTTTTTCGATAGGAATTACTTACCGAATTAGGCCTTTCTAATATTGTTACTATAGAGCTAGCTTTTAGGACTTTGATACAGAAGTTATATTACTTTAAAGGAGTACATGAGGTTATTATAACCTTATGTAGATGACATTATTGTGACAGGTTCATTAGTGAAATACATGAATGGCGGTGGACAAGGTTCGTATACTCCTGGACTGTTTGATCTTTACCCTGGCGCAACTGCTGAAGTTTGATGAACTGATCATCATAGTTGTACAAATGCTATCATAATTATAGTAAAGGAGTAGTGATGTTCTCGGAGCCTTCGAAGAGTATCAAATGAAGAAACTCTCGGAAATTATGAAAAATACAGTTCAAACGAAGTCTCTCCTCGATCTTGCTTTCTAAGACTTCAAATATAGTTGAAACACAATAAGGATATGCAACCATAAGTAACTAACTAACGTGTTTTTCATAGCCCGACAACGCTCGACAAAGCTCACTCTTGTTGTGTACCCCCAGGGGCTGGGCCAACGGCCATAAATCCTCTATGAAAGATTAACAGTCCAGCGTTGACGACGGCCATATTCAGAGGTTGGCTAGGCTGGGTTGACACATTACTGGCAGAAAGGTGTAGGGTTGGCTAGGACCTTACCCGGGTTTAGGTATAAGTTAGAGGTCTATGCTTCCTTAGCGGTAAGTTGAGCTTGCTGCTTTATCTCTCCCAATTCCTAGGGTGGGTACTAAATACAATATTGGCAGTCAGTTAGGATTTTATTGCAGAGCAAGCCTGCAAGAAGACCCATCGTCTTCCTGGATGCCTGGTCTTCCTATGGTTTCATCCTGGTCGCACTTAACTAGCTATCGACCAGTGGGATGCTAGTGAATCTGGAAGGAGAAAATACATCAAACGGAAAAAATACATCGAAGAAACCACCATTGTTAAAGCCCTTATATAAACTTCCTCCATCTAGTCTTGTACGACCTACCGATCCGCTATCTTGGGATGCACCTATAGCTCTTGAAGTAGTTCCAGCCCAACCCATAATCAAACAGTCTCTTCCGCTACTAGGTGTAGCTAGTGATATTTTGTATGAGAACTTGGCATATTTTGCATCCCAGCATGGCATTTTCTCACTTAAGAAAATGTTACATGCATAGGATCTTGAAGATAATCACAAGAAATTCTTTTTCCCAGAAGCTTCAAAGATAAGTGGTGGCAATCGGGCAAGTTGTTAAAACTCTAATCATAAGTTAGTTGGTTTAGTTGGTTTACTTAACTATTATACAGTTACATAACAGTTATGGTCTTCTTGTATTATATATGTACGTCTATGTATATGATTATTTGAAGAATTGATGAATACAGAGTATGCCTTTTCTGTCGGTGTTTATTTATATATATTCATCATGGTTTCTTGATTTCTTCAATTCTTTATATTATGTTTTTGTTGTTTTCTTCATTATGAATCTAACAGTGGTATCAGAGAATTGTGATGCCTATGGGCTATGAAGGAGTTTCTACTTAGAGGAGTGAGAGTTGTTGAGTCGTCCAACATCCAACAAAAAATATTGTGTGCCTTGGAGAAGAGATCAGATCTATCTCGAAGAAAAGTCACTAGGTTTCCTGAGAACTGATCCATGGTTGTAGTAGTCGATTGCAGAAAAATCTGAACACAGAAGAAAGGAAAGAACCATCCTTGTGTTGGAAGAAGGCGTTGGTAAGCGTTTTTGTTGAAAAAGGAACATAGATCGACGAAGAATAAGCCATGCCAACAAGTGCAATATCGGAAGCGAAGACCTGAATTAAGGATTGGAATCAATGCTTGTCCTGAAGACGGAGGTGAACCAGTAGTTCGAGTAGTCATGCCTTTGGATTCTTCCATTCCTGGACAAAGTTATTCCACACAACCGTAAAAATGGGCATGGATCATATCAATCGCATGGGAAGACGAAATTGATGAGTGAAGGCTTTCAATTGAAGGAAGACGAGCGTCAGAGTAAAATCCTAGTTGTTGAGCCGCATGAAAACCATAGATCGTTTGGAAAAAGGAGAACTCAGGGTTTTCCAAAACCCTAGCAGCTGCAATAAAAATATTTCAGAGTTGTTGTTGTATATGCTCATGCATAGTCGGAGCATTATTTTGATATTCAAGATGACGACGGTGCCAGGTGCATGGGTATTTGTAGACGCAAGAGAAGATAAAAGTAAACAGAGAAGAAGAGCATCATTATGCAAATTTTAAACAAGAATTTCAACTCTCATCCATTGTTGGGGGCTGTAACTGATTCTTTCAATTGACATTGGCAGACCCAAGTTTTTCCTCTTTCAATTTTGGTGCTAAATTCAATTCGCACCTGGGATTATTTAAACCATTTTAATCTCTATTTTTTAATCTCACAATGTCATTACCCTCTTGGATTCGAACAGAGGAACACAGTCCAACCGTGATAAAAGGCTTTCTCCAAATGGATTCCTCCATGAATTCCTTTGTTGTATGTTAGGAGCCTGCAAGCGTTGTTCTCGATGCAAGATCGACACGATGGGGAGTTCGCCAATAGCTAAAGATGTGTGTGGATCTAGATAGTGGATGAGGACTTTGTTTCAGAGCCTGAAAAAGGACATGCATCCATTGCAAAAGGAAGCACCTTGACTTGGTAAAGCTAGAACTTAATGTATCTATGCTTTATTTTTATTAGATTTTTCAGAATTATTTTTGAAAGATATTTGTAAAGCTTTTAAAAAACGATGACCCTATAGTCTTTAGGGGTAAGCCTTTGATTATATGGGCTTGGTGTTACAAATCTCAAGGGTATAGTGTTAAAACTAAGTGATCACCAATTTAAAGAGTGTTTGTAAAGGTATTATAAGGGGTTTTTTAAAAGTGTGTAAAAGGAGTTGTAGGATCATCCTACATAAACAAATTGTATATTTGTCTTTGCGTTCTTGACCTACCTGAAATTGAATAAGGGGGTCTTTAAGGGGGTTTTACGATCTTTGTGTGCGTATAAGTTATTGGTCATCTCTTTTCCATATTGTACATAATGGCAAGAATTGAAGAACTATCAACAATATTGCGCACATTAATTAACTCAACTACAGAATCTACAATTGCAATAAATAAGTTCACTCTTAGTACAGTGATTACTTGTTTACAAGTAACACAGAAGAAGATTGATATGTTCAAACTTCAAAACAAATTGTTGTCTGATGAGTTAAGTTTGTTTCAACACCAACAATGTGATTTTAACAAACAAAGTGACATCAAGGATGAGAATGAAGACTCTCAGTTGACTAGTGATGAAATTCATAAACATGAAGATCAATTAGATGAAGTCCCTATGTTAGAAAAATTTGCGGATAAATGTATCATTCGACCATGGGAAGAATTACAATTTAAACAAAATCGATATGGACTAGGATATGAAAATGATGCTAACAACCTTTTTCATATTCCTAATTATTGCGACCCTGTTTGCTTTGTGAGTGGAGGTTTTTTGAATGATGATAAGATGACAGAGCTTGAGGATATTGGTAAGGAACAGGTACAGGATATTGTTGTTGATGATGTTGCTACAGATATTCCAGATCATGATAATCGGTCGGATAAAGAACCCATACAGTGCAAACACTGTCACCGGTTTGGCCATGATAAGTCAAATTGTTTTGATCTTCACCCATGCAAATTTTGTGGGAAGAAAAATCACCCCTCAGTAAGGTGCCAAAAGCGCAAGAGGAAACAACTTCATTTTGAATGGTTAGGGAATTGGTGTTGGCGTTTAGAAGCCAATTTATTGGATCAGTCTTATCGTTGGATTTATACACAAGTACAGTCGTACTTGATTGGAGATATTTCTATAGTTGATGGACATGGATGTTTTTCAAGATTTGATGATTTAGGGTATGATCGAGGCCGAGTTGATGTAGTATTATGAGTTGAAGATTGAGTCTTCAGACTCTGTCGGAAGACAATTTGATGTGTTGGATCTCTTCTTGGTCATACTTGCGAATGGAAGACAAGGGAATTGGAACCACTTGTCCTTGACAGGGGGGGAATCTAGTTGAGTCAGGTTCCAAGTTTGATTTTGAGTCAGGTTCCAAGTTTGAATTAGAGCCTGTGAATACATGATCAAGTATGCAACCTAGTTCTGATCAAGTGTGCAACCTAGTTCCTAGTATGCAATCTTGTTCCTGAAAATATTGTTCTTGATAGTTTTTGGTCAGCTTAAAACCACCAATTGAGCAGAAGACATGAAGTTCTACTTGTTACATTTTCATATTTTTTATCCTTGAACTCTTGTTAGTTTATGGTAAACTTAAAACCACACCATTTAGTAGAAGAAATCAACTTCTGCTAGACATTCAGTTTGTGGTCATCCAAAAAAAAACACCAAATGAGTTTGTGGTCACCCTTAAACCACCAATTTAGTAGAAGACATCAATGTCTGCTATTTTTTCAGAGTTCAGAGAGCATCTTCAGTCAACCCTTTGAATTTTCACTTGACACATGTGATTTTCAAGTAGTGGCAGTTTTTCAGGCAAGAACAAACTTATGATTAAGGGGGGATGTTAAAAATCTAATCATAAGTTAGTTGGTTTAGTTGGTTTACCTAACTGTTATACAGTTACATAACAATTATGGTCTTCTCGTATTATATATGTACGTCTATGTACATGATTATTTGAAGCATTGATGAATACAGAGTATGCCTTTTCTGTCGGTGTTTATTTATATCTATTCATCATGGTTTCTTGATTGCTTTAGTTCTTTATATTATGTTTTTGTTGTTTCCTTCATTATGAATCTAACACAAGTAACACCAGTAATACATGCAAATTCGTGGCTAGTTAATTAATTACAAATTACATGAAAATTCACTTTAATTACACACAAATTAACCTCGATCACTTCAAATACATGCCAATCAGACCCAAATTTGTTAGCTGCCACCTGTCTAACATGTTGCACTACTGGTAACGATTGATTGGTGGCATTGATTGGTGGCATAGGCTATGTGTACCCGGCTACTCAGAACTAGACAAAGACAGATCACCAGGTCACCTGCTTCTGGCTATGGCCTTGGATCTTCCTTATCTAATCACATCCACTTTATTCCTCATCCCCCCATCGCAAGGGCCTACACTTCCATGGGAATGGTCACATAACCAACTACAATATCTAAAAAACCAGAAGGTGGTAGGCTGAGGCTAAAGCTGGTGAGTAGGTCGGTCCATATGGTTTTGGTTTTGTGCCTTCTATTTTCCCACCCACCTATGGACCGGTCCTGGTTGAAGCTTCATCTGCAAGAAGATTCTAGATTTCCATTTCATTTGTTGGCATCTTGCCATCCACAATACAAGAGCGGACTGGGTATAGCTAGATGATACTACTTTTGCTGGAGTAGTTGTCTACGGGGAGTACCAGTGTCTGTACCAGCTCCATATTCCCTGTTTCTTAGTGATCAAAGCCACGAATGGAAAGTTGTTCAAATAACGAACCTCATCCGCCTTGACTTAATAATGACCATGCACTCCACTTCTTTCCTATGTAGCGAATTTGGTTGTTTCCTGAGCATCTCCTGTACCCATGAATGTTTGGTTTCTGTATTTTTTAATACATTTATATTAAATAAATAAATTCTGTATTTTTTAATACATTTATTTATTTTTGGTTTTGGTTGTGCATCTTTACATTGTCAATTTCTTTCTATTTTACCAGGGTTTAGTTAAATGTTTTAAGTTTTTGAAAATTTCCCCATACCATCATAAATCCTAATTCATTGTCATCTGCACATCCAAAGAGAATACAGATTTCCAGAATGTGAGTGCCTTTAAATTAAAATGGGCCCGAGGTCTTTCAAGTTTATCTTTGTGGGTTGAACAGAATACGAAAGGGTGACGGTCCTGATAAATTGTGAAGCAAGAAATGCAGAGAGAAAAGAATAGAACAAAAAATAGTATATTGGAATGTAAGAAGAACTGAAGAGGTTAAAATGCAATGGGAAATAGCTGAGCTAAATAGGCTCAAGAAAAACAAGAATAGAAAGTACAACTGTCCAGAACAGTTGGCAGTGTACAGTCAGACTGTTGAGGTTACATTATATTTAACACTCCCTCTTAAACTCAACAGTTACAAACATCAGCACTGATTATGCCTAAGTGTTGTCTCTGAAAATCAAAAACTGACTTTCCTAGTGTCTTTGTAAAGATATCAGCAAGCTGATCTCAAGAACCATAGAATTGTAGTGCAATATCACCATTATTGACTAGCTCACGTATGAAATGAAAACGAGTGTCAATGTGTTTTCTTTTCTTATGAAACACATGATTTTTGGATAAAGCAATTGCTGAAGTATTATCACAAAAAATAGGAGTTGGATCCTTTTTTGTATGTGACATATCTTTCAATATTCTTCTTAGCCACATAGCTTGACAGGATGCTGAGGTAACAACGACATACTCTGCCTCTGCAGAAGATATTGAAACAATTGGCTGCTTCTTTGATGCCCATGAGATTAGGATCATGCCCAATTGAAAAACATGTCCAGATGTGCGTTTCCTGTCATCTAGGCTGCCTACAAAATCATTGTCTATGTAACCAGAAAGTTGATTACTATCAGATTTAGTGTACCATAAGCCGAAATTGAGAGTTCCTGCAACATATCTCAAATTTCGTTTCACCATTTTCCAATGAGAATCTTTGGGGGATTCATGAATCTGGAAACAAGGCTAGCTGCATACATAATGTCAGGCCTAGTTGCTGTAAGATACAACAAACTGCCTACTAAACTTTTGTATAGGGTAGAGTCCACTGTAGGACCTTCATCATTCTTGCTCAATTTTGTGCCTAGTGGTATGGGGGTTTCTGCTGGATTGCATCCTTCCATGCGAAATCTTTTGATGATGTCTGCTGCATTCTTTTGCTGACAGACAAAAATCCCTTTGGTTGATTGATCAACCTCAATTCCTAAAAAATATTTCATTATGCCAAGATCTGTCATCTCAAACTCAGATTGCATGGCATGTTTAAAATCTGTTAACTCAAGATTTCCAGTATAGTTCATGTCATCAACATATAAACATACAATCAAATTTTTACCATGCTGATCTGTTTTCGTGTAAAGAGTTAGCTCATTTTGGCTTCTGCTGAAACCACTTTTGATCAGATAAGTGTCAATTCTGTTGTTCCAAGCTCTTGGAGCTTTTTTTAAGCCATACAAGGATTTCTTCAATCGATATACTTTGGCTGGGTGCTCTTGGACTTCAAATCCAGGTGGCTAATCGACATACAAATTTTCTTCTAAAAGACCATTCAGGAATGATGACTTCACATCCATCTGGTATACTTTCCATTTGTGTTGAGATACTATGGCCAATAGAGTCCTTACAGTGTCTAATCTTGCTACTGGAGAAAAAGTTTCACCATAATCAGTACCTGGTTGTTGTGAGAATCCTTGGGCAACAAGTCTTGCCTTGTGTTTTTCAATCTGCCCTTTTTCATTTAGTTTAGTTTTGTAAACCCACTTGACACCA
>ML781295.1:173373-219365 GCA_009831015.1 Picea engelmannii
GGAGTCAATTTCTTGGTTCATGGCTTGAACCCAATGTGGCTCCTTAGAGGCTTCCTTAAAAGATGTAGGTTGACATGACATTAAAGAAAAAATATTGTGTTGTTCAAAGTCATCCAACTGCTGATGGATTTCTCTCAAAATTTGAGTTCTCTGATTTTGTGGTTCAGAGAATGATTCTCTGCTGGAAGTTGAGTTATCCTGAGAATTTTCAAGTTGTCTTTGTACTTGCAATCTTGGAAGAGTAGTTTGAGGTACTTGTTGTTCTGAATTTTCTGTGTTTTCAAAACTTGGTAGCAATGGATTTTGACTGTCCATCTGCTGATTTTCTGAATCATTCCAGAATTGATTTTCCAGAAATTTTACATCTCTGTTGAGAATTAATTTCTTGGTGATTGGATTGTAAAGCCTGTAAGCTTTAGATGTTTCACTATATCCAATGAAAATACATTTCTCACTTTTATCATCAAGTTTCTTCCTTAATTTGGAAGGTATGTGAGTGCATGCTATGCATCCGAATGTCCTTAGATGCGGTACATTGATCTTTGTCCCACTCCATGCTTCTTGAGGAACTTTCATCTTTAGACTTGTGGTTGGAGATCTATTTAGGAGATAAACTGAGCATGCTACCGCTTCAGCCCAAAAACTATTTGAAATTTTTTTTTCTTTGAGAAGTGTTCTTTCCATATTCATTATTGTCTGATTTTTCCTTTCAACCACTCCATTCTGTTGTGGAGTATACCTGGTTGTTGTTTGCATGATAATGCCATGTGATTTGCAGAAATTTGCAAATTCTATGGAGTTGTATTCTCCTCCTCCATCTAACCTAAGTGCTTTGATATATTTGCCACTCTGTTTTTCAACTTATGCCTTGAATTCTTTGAATTTTGCGAATGTTTCTGACTTGTGTCTGAGAAAATAGATCCATATTTTTCTGCTGAAATCATCAATAAATGTTAGAAAGTAAAAATTACCACCTATTGAATCTGTTTGCATTGGTCCACATAGGTCAGTGTGAACAAGTTCAAGATGTTGTTTGTCTTGATTTGATGACTATGGAAAACTAGTTCTCTTATGTTTTCCAGGTATGCAAGACTCACATGGGGGAATTTGCTCTTTAAAGATAGGAAGACCTTTGACCATGGAGTTCTTCTAAAGAAGACTTAGACTCTGAAATGGTAGATGTCCAAATCTTGTATGCCAAACCATAGTTTCATTCAGGGTGGATGCACTTTGTGCATATGGTTGACTCAGGTTTGCAGTTCAGAGTTTAAGCGGAAACATCCTATTTGGAGTCATATGGATTTCAGAAATCAATTTTTTGTTGGGGTATTTATCATATATTTTGCAGGATGCTCCCTCAAAAAGTAACTTATAGCCATGTTCAATGAGCTGTCCTACACTTAGCAAATTATGTTTCAGATCTGGTACATGATAGACATTGTTTATGTCTTTCTTTACATTATGTTTAGTAAGAATAGGAACAGTTCCTTTTCCTTGAACTTTGACTAAGTAATCATTTCCTAGTGTAATATCAGATGAGATTGAAGAATCAATGCATGAAAGTAATTATTTGTTACCTGTCATGTGATTGTTGCATCCACTGTCCAACAACCAGAGATCTTTAGGTTGTTCTTCAGTCTTGTGGCATGAGAGAAACATGCCTCTTGAGGTGTCTCCCGTATGATTTGACACATGTGCTCTGCCTGAGAGATGATCTTCTTGCTTCTACCTGCATTCAGATTCATAGTGCCCATACTTTTTGCAGTAATAGCATTGTATGCTTGATTTCTCATTTGATCTTCTCCCTTTGCCTCTTTGAGGCTGGAAATTCTGATGTTCATTTTCTTGTTGTTGTCTTTGACCTTGGAAATTTTGATTCGGATATTGTTGTATGTTACCTCCACTGTAGTGAGGATTACATTGATTGCTCCCTCTTCATTGATGACCTCTGCTTCTTCCTCTGCCTTTCCCTCTACTGAAGGAGAATTGAGTTTTGAAAGCATTTGAGATTGACTCATCTGTGAGATGCAGTCTAGTCTCATGTGTCACCAGAGAACCAATTAATTCATCTGTTGAAAATCTTGACAGATCCTTGGATTCAAGGATTTCTGTTACAACCATTTCGAATTTCTTTGGTAAACTTATGAGAATTTTCTCAACAATGCGTTGATCAGTGATGGCTTCACCAGTCAATCTGATCTGGTTCATGATGCCCATGACTCTGGTCATGAACTGATCCACATTTTCGGACTCTGTCATCCTTAAAGTCTCGAATTGTGTCCTCAAGGTCTGCAGTTTAACTGTTTTGACCCTGTCATTTCCTTGATAGAAAGATTTAAGAATATCCCAGGCCTATTTGGAAGTACCAGCACCTGTGATTTTTGAGAAAATCGAGTGATCCACAGAATTCAGAATTCAGAATTTCGCTTTATTTTCTTTGTTCCTCAGTGTTGCCTGAGCAATTCTCTGCAGATTATTCATAGTAGAAAGGGTGGCTAGATCTGGTTCCATAAATCCAAGATCCACTGGCTCACAGCATTCTTATGCTTGCAAGAAGGATCTCATCCGAAGAGACCAAAACTCATAATTCTTTCCCAGAAGAATCAGACCCTGAGTTGGTCCTAAATTGCTAGACGACATATATTTTATTTTTTTTTGAAAGAAAAAAAATCTCAAAAAAAAATAGAGGGAAATTTTGTATTTACCTTCGATCGCCGAAACGCCGATTTGCCGATGGCCGAAGGGAGATTATCGGCCTTGAATTGGCCTTTGTCGCGGTGCAATGTGACCATGTGCCTTGATGTTAAAGCGCTACGGGATTTTCCAGTTCTTTGTCTTTCAAATTGTTGTAATGCGAAATTCGCCTTTGGACAATTCAACAGTCCAGATCTTCTTGTGATCTGACGGCCCAGATCTTATCGGGATATCGCGAATCGGGACTTCGTGAACCCTGATGATGAGCTCTTCTGACTCCTCGATTCCTCGATCTCTGATTTACCGATTTTTTGATAGGAGACTTTTTCCTTCGGGAGATTTCCCAAATGCTTTGATCTCCACCACATGTCCTCCTATGATGGACGGTCCTGATCACTTCTCGCTATTTCGAGACTTCAACTGCTCCGAACATCTCGTCTTCAGGATTCGCGATTTTCCGAATCCCGTAATTCTGATGCACTCTCCTATCGGGATTTTACCGAAGGCCTTGATTTCTGCCACGCGTCCCAACAGATGGACTACTCAAGGTTTCTTCAGGGTTTTCACTGTGGAGATTCCCGATCCCTTGTTTTGACGAGATGACGTCAGTTGGGCCCCAAAATAGAGCTTTCCTCTTGTCGGGATTTCGGACTTCTTAGTTTCGAAATGCTCGTGCTTCTTGTCCTCAGGATTCACGAAACGCCGAATCCCGATGTGCCGATTGACTCTCCCGATCTCGCCCACGTGTCTCCTTAATATGGATGGCTCCGATTACGGGGTTTTCACCATAAAGAAACCCGATCCCTTGTCCTCAAGTTTCTCGATTTACCGAATCCCGATGTGCCAATGGCCCTTTCCTTTTCGGGACTTTTCCCATGTCCTCGGATTGACGCCACGCGTCCCCTCAATATGGACGGTCCTCGTCATTTCGCGAATTTGTGACTTGCGACTCCAAATTTCTCTGACAACTTGAAACCACGATTGTCGAAATGCCGATGGTTTCCTTGATGTCCACCACGTGTCCGAACAAATCGACGACTGAGATCTTATCGCTATTTCGTGAATCGCGACTTTGCGAGTTTAGAACTCTTGTTGCGAAGGTCTTTCAAAACTGCGAACTCTGATATGACGATTTTATGGCACTTGGATCTGCTGCAACCTATCCTCTGAGATGGACAACTCACAAGTCCTCCCGGGATTTTGCGATATCGCATATCGGAGTTTTTGGAGTGCAATCACCTTTGCACGTCCAACTCCCGATTCCCGATTTTGTGATGGGATAAGATTGACGACTCATGATCTTTCTCAATCCAACAGTCCAGAATGGATCGTGATTTCACGATTCATGAATTCTCATGACAGTCTTCTGACCTTTACACTTTGCGAGTCAGCGAAATGCCGAGATCTCGCCATGTGTTTCTTGATGGACGGTCCAGATGATGTCAGGATTTCACGACTTCACAAGTCAAAATTTCTCCTTGGCACTCTAGAGGACTAAACCTCGTGCACCTTCTTGTTGATCCAACGACTGCTAGTCCTCTGCACAAGATCTGACGGTTGAAATTCTTTTGCCTTTTCCTCTCTCTCTTCATCCCTTCTGAACTGGTTTTCCGCTTTGGATCCGTTCCCAGGACGAATCTTACGACCTCAATGGCGGTTCTTTGCACATGGAATGTGTTCTTTGCTCCTGTGGAAGAAAGATTCGTGAATCTTTCAAAGATTTGAAATAATTTCATGAATTCTTTGTTCACTGCTTCAATCTTTGACAGATTTGAAGAATTCCTGCAATTCTTTAAACACTTCTTCTTTCTTTAACAATCTTCCACGAACTTGAACAAATGTCCGTGAAATCTTCAACGTTTCTTCCTTCTGTAGGAATCTTTAACGAATTGAACGAATTCTTCAAGTTCTTTAAATGTTCTTTCGTCTTGCAGCTCTTCTTCGTCAATCTTTGATGATTCTCGAAAATTACAAGAATCTTTAAAGTTTCTTCTTCTGCACTCTCTTCTTCCTCGATCTTTCGAGTGTTGTACGCTCTGCTTCCTATGCAAGCTTCCTATGATGATCTTTTGAGAGTAGTATGGACAACTCTCCAAGCCTTGTGAAAAGTCTGTGTCGCGTGCTCTCAAGATCCGTGTAAGCTCCGCGCTGTGAGGATCGTGTTGCTCTCCAACCTGTGTGAAGAGGCTTACTACTGTAGCTTTGATACCATGATAAATTGTGAAGAAAGAAATGCAGAGAGAAAATAATAGAATAGAAAACAATATATTGGAATGTAAGAAGAACTAAAGAGGTTATAATGCAATGGGAAATAACTGAGCTAAATAGGCTCAAGCAAATCAAGAATAGAAAGTACAGCTGTCCAGAACAGTTGGCAGTGTATAGTCAGACTATTGAGGTTACATTATATTTAACAGGTCCATGTATATGTTTGCTTTTGGACTTTCCATTTGTTTTTCCTTTCATTGAAACTTTATCATAAGTTTGGTGCCGCGAGCATTCAGAACATCTTTCCATGGACGTCTAAAAGTGTGTGCAGGAACTTTTACAGAATGGATGGGTGTAATTTAGCACAAAATTCATAAATTTGGATTCACTATTGCCTACTCTGAGAAGGCCAGGGAACTGATATCCAAATCCAGCGAAAATGAGAATTTTGTCTTGTGACGGTGAAGATGACGAATTTTTTGTTTCTGCCACTTATTTTGAGTGCCAAAACAACCTGAGAAATGTTTGAGAGGATGCTCAGTTGTACCTTGCTTGACAGGGCCAAAGGCTTTTGATATTTGTTAGATGGTTTAACCAACATTCAGTGTCTTCCATCATGCAATCATCACAAATATAACAGCTCCTGGATTTTCTATCCATTTACTTGCTAACTATTTTTTGTTAGGGTCCAAGATCATACATCTACCACTGCAGTGGGTAACTCCTAATGTTTTTGTTATATGATGTCATCATTTGATGCACATGTTTGTTACGAATTTCAAGTACTGCAATATCTCATGTATTAAAGCCATTGTAGGCTTGATAGATGCGAAGCTTCATCTCTCACTCTGAATAAGAATTAAAATACATCTATATATATAACTTAGACTCGCTTCATCTCTCATTCGTTCACTCACTCGCTTAGCCTCCATAGCCGAAAGGTTTGTACACTTCCATCATTGGTCCGATGCCTCCAGTTTTGTTGTTGTTCCAGGTCTATGGTCCAAACCTAAGGTTTCAGATCTCCTCAACGGAATGCCTGTCGAGGTAATACTAAATGTTTTTCTATCAATATAAGAGGGATTTTTGTCCCTTGTGGAAAATGCTTGGCCCACAAGTTTCTATGAAGCTGTCAGCATAACACAATGCTAGCATGGAGGCTAGAGAAATAGTTTCCATGCAACTGTCAACAGAACATGGTGGTAGCATGGAGGTTGTAATTCCAGAATGACAGTTGTCACATCCAAATGAGTCCCAGAATCTAGTTTTCAAGCATGACGTTTTGTGGGCAACTCATCCCTCCCCCTCAATGTCTGTCCATTGGGGAAAGGGCGTTCCTTCCCCTCACTCAGTTCGGCAGAGCCTGTTTTTGTCCTTGGGTGGAGTGGTTGTCAAGCAAGCAATCTGTTGGAGGTTTTCATTTTTATCTTATCTACGTGCTAAGTAAGACATCAGACTAATGCATCTCTAAGTACGGGCTACTTCACAAATTCTCTCTTCGTTGAACTATAGGGTCATTTATTAGGTATAGCTTTGGCGAATTCGCTGACTGACGCACTGGGCCTGGACACAACACTCACACTAAACTGAATTCGCTGACTGACGTTTAAAGGGAATAATTTAGGTACACATATCTGGACCTGGACACAACACTCGCACAGTTACACATCTCATGAATATCCATCATTTGCATCTCCTTCATTACCCCCCCTTGTCCTTGATACTTCACTCTTTATAAATATTATCATGTTGGGTTTTTTCTGTACAGAGAGCCTTAACCTTCTCTTACGCTCACTAACAATCAAACTAAATAATCGACCAAACATGTGACACGCTGGGGAGAGATTTCAAAAGGATGGACTTGTTTTTCACACCAAGCTATTCAACCACCGTTTTTTAATTGTCGTTCATTACTCTCAGTAGGTATCATCACACCCAACTACAATGGTGAAGCCGCGATCACCGATGAATATTATACTGTGAATATTACACTGTTGAAGCCACGTGACATATAGTTGTATTTTACAGTATGGAAGAATAGAACAGTTTGATCCTCGTATTATCTGGTGCATAGGGATTAACGTGTTATTCCAATAGCTTTGGGAGAAGGTTTAGATATATTCTTTTATCACTGATATATGTGTGTATTTACTTGCAGGTGAATAGGGATTTAGAGAGATATAATGGAAAAGAAAAATATATTTCTATTGTGAGGTATGTATTTAAATGATTTCAGGCAAAGGTTTCAAGATTTGCAAGTCACTTATGCAATATGCAAAGGTTTCAAGATCTACAATTCAGGTATGTAAAGTTGATGTTAATCAAATTGATTTCAAAACCTCTATTATTTACTAAATTAAAAAAAAAAATAGTAGGATAAGTATGAGGCAAACATTAACAGTACTACGATAACAAGTAAGGATGAATAAAACATAAACTTATTTTTTTTGAAATAGTAGAAACCATAAAAAAAATTGAAACAGTGTAAACAACTTACTGATATTTCAACCTCATAGAACCTTGCAGAAAATTCAGTGATGACTGAATCCCTGATCATTCCTAAAACAAAGAAAACCAAGGAACCGATGAAGTAGTGATGGTGAATAAGAAATGATTGAAGCTCTCATCAATCCTCTCAAAGGAATCTATGTGTACTTTGTTGTTCATATGATGGTCCTGGATCAATCTGGAGAGGAAATCCAGAGAGATCTGATCAATCCAAAGAGGAATCTATGTGTACTTTGTTGTTCATATGATGGTCTTGGACCAATCCAGAGAGGAAATCCAAAGAGGAATCTATACTTTGTTGTTCATATGATGGTCTTGGAATGACAATGGCAGTGGGTGGCCAATACTACCAAAATTCACCGCATACAAAGACTTGTCTGACTTACCTTTTCGACTTGTCTAACTTACCTTTTCCACTGACTTAGCCTTTGGATTGTGATTTATTGACTTACCCTTTCGAGACTGACTCATTAAAGTTTTAAAGATTGGTTATAGAATATTTGCATAATGCATTATGTGGATGAGACTGAGTGAAGTGTGGTTATAAAATATTTGCATAATGCATTTTGCGCATAAAAATTAAGCTATGTAAACAACAATAAAACTTAAGCTCATTAAACAATGAAAGAAACAATAAAATATAATGAGCAACAATGGCTCCAATCTTATGATATGTAAACTTTCAAAGAAAATATGTAAAAGCATTAAATACACCGTGTCACACACCCACTACAACAACTTAGATTTTTCGTCTTTTTCTTCGAGGGACATAATCCTCTCGACTTCTATGGGGCCTAGCGCAGACCCTCTCTTTCCTTATCCTCCTCCAAATGACCACAAGATGGCCTTAGCGCAAGCGCCTTTTGCAACTCACGAGTTAGGAATCAAGACTCTCGACTCCCTTTTTCTCCAAACATCGAGACCCGAGATACTATACGGGTATGGCTCCTCCTCACTAGCACCTACTACATGTAACTATAGGCTAGGCCAAACACTAGCACCACTCGCAACCTCCCCAGTTGAGGTGTTCAGCTCTCGTTCTCCTCCTTCGCGAATCCCCGAGACGCGAGAGGTCAATATTGTGTGGAATCTGCCAAAGTGACGTGCACACACCACTTTTCAACCCCGCTATACTCTTCTCACGAGCTATGTTGTTGTTGCCAGTCCCATGAGACCTCGACTCTCGGCGTTTCACGGCCTTAGCGATCAAGGTGCAACTTCTTCATCCTGCGAAACCCCGAGCCACAATAAGTCTACAGTGGGTTGACTCTTTCCCAGTGTGACACGTGTCCACCATCGGTCACCCTCTTCCTAGGCTAAATACTAGCGCTACTCGCATCTCGTGACTTCACAAGTTGGAGTGTTGAGCTCTCATGCTATTCCTTCGCAAGTTCCTGAGATACGATAAGTCAACAATGAATTGACTCCTTCCCAGGCGACATGTGTCCATCACCTGTCACCCGTTCCCACCTTTCTGTAGGCACTTGTTGTTAAGCCACCTGTCAACCATGCGGTCCCCATTGACGTATGGGTCACGTGTTTGTACGAGCCCTCGGTGCTCGACACTTCGTGACTTCTACAATCGAAAAGAAACTCCCTCAAGTTCCGAACTCCCGATAGGCGATAAACCCAAAAGTTCTGATCCAACGGTTTTCCCATGCCTTGGATCTAACGGTCACGATCACGTCACGATCTCGCGAATCATGAGTTCATGAAGCCCTACCCTTGACCACACCAAGTCATGAGTTAGCGAAATGCTACTCTTCTGCCTATAAAAGGGATAAGATTGATGGTCATTAGGGCTCCGTCAGATTCTTGGATCTACGGTCCTGGGTCCCATCGCTACTTGCGAAGGATAAAAGGGGCAAGGTGTTAATGCCTGCGCTCCTTCTCTAGATCCATCGGTCTTGATAGATCTGGGGTATTCCCAAAATGATTTTGACCGCTCGTCTACCAAATGGTAGGGTATTCTCTCTTTCTATAATTGGGCTCACTATCCCTTCTGAGCTTGAATCATGAAGTTCAACTTCTCGGGGCTTCAAACTCCCACAATTCCGAGACCTTAGAGATATATCCTTCCTTGCATAAGGTTTCCAGACCCAGATCGCATGAACCTTTAGATGGTTCTTGGGAAATCGTCCCTAATCTCAGTCGAGTATCTGGGTAAATGTTAGACTTGGTTCCAAGGTTTATGGGGTAATCCCCAAAGAAGAGTACTCTTGAGGGGCTTTCTTGGAACATTATGAGAGTCGAGCAAACAAGAAAATTCTTGGTGGAGCGAACTCATGCCCCAAACTTAGTCATTTGTACAAAAACCAACAATAACATATAAGAATACACATGCATCCCTTATTTCCAGTTCAAAACACCAGGCAATCATTCCACACATAAATTATTATGGGCATATAAACAAAAGCATGTATTCACGATATTCCATTCGAAATACAAGGTATAAAACACTTATCAAATCTACCAGGCGTGATGCAACTGCTGAGAGAGGTGCTCATTTCCACCCAACCATAGGCTCAGTGACTCCAAATGAATTTACCACTAGCCACCCCAGAGCTAGACCACGATGCTTTGAGGTTCAGTCTCCTACTTCTAGCTCAATAGAAATCAAGGACGAAGGTTACTCTCCTTCTCCTGGTATTCAGAACTCCCTGCGTTTCTAGGGTTTCTCCAGTTCTCTTCCGCGATCCTCATCGCATGCACTGCTCTCTTTTCTACCACATTTCCTCTCTTGCCAATTTCTGTCTGCAAGGTTGCATGTGGCACGAATTTCGTCATTTGTGGTCAAGTCTGAGGGCTGTTACAGATGGGCGATTCACCCCCATCCCATCATTAACTCTTGAGGAGTCTCCCCACCCACCAATCTAATGGGAAATCCCTTTCAGGATCATAGAGCTACTTTGGTTTGTGAGCAAGTATAAACTAGTACGGTACTGTCTCGGTGGAAGTTAACGCAACCATTCTAGGTCCCTTCCACCACATCTCATTAGCCATCATGGTCTCTTTTAGCACATCCCCTTCTCAGTAGTCATGCAAGATATATTCATTATATAATTTACATTCTTCGACCTTTTATGCAAAGGTCCATCAAATCAAACATTCACATCTTTGAGTTTTCCATAGTTCTTGGCCAACATAGTTATTTTTACAGACTGGGGGAAACATGGTGTTACAGACTAGGCAATAAGAGGTCAAAAGTATTACCCAATAGGAAGTTAAATAAAAAAAAAAAAATATTAAAAAAATGATTATTTTCTTTCTCCTATGTAAAAGTTTGAGGAGCATACAAAATACAATCTGGTCAACACAAACTAATTGAAGGTCAACGCTAAGGAGAATGCTAGAGTCTTAGCCTTCGACAGGGACTAATAAGATTGTGTTGGATAGTGGTGACCAAAGTTGTTCCCAACTCCTATATTATGAAAACATTTTCTTTCATTGCCATTCCTTTATTTGGTAAAGGAAAATCCTTCTCCATCTCCAAAATGGAGAACATGGAATTCCTATTGATTGTATTAGGTGAAGAGTGGATCACCATTGAGTGGTTGAGTGGATCACCATTGAGTGCTTGCAATTAATAATTTTCAAGATTTTTCACTTCTTCTTTTACAATCACAATGACTTTAGTGAACTACAAAAGTCAATGTAACTACTAAATTTTATGAAAAACTCATCTATTAATTTACTAAGTTTTATGAAAAACTTCTCTCTCATTGATTTACATATAAAAGTTCCCATGGAATGAGAAATAGAAGATATAATCAATTATTTATATTATGAAATGAATATGGAAATTTCATTTGTTCTAAATAGATGCATGGAAACAATTATAGTTCAATAGGAACATTTGAAGAAATTTTGATTCTTATTTTAAAAAATAATAATTTAAATTATTTTTTAATCATACTTATAATTTATTCAAAATAAAAAATTTAAATTTAAATTTGAAGAAGTAAATTATCATTAAATATTAAATGAATCAGAATTATGAAATGTATATATAATATATATAAATATTTGATAAACAAATATAAATATAAAAATATAAATTTTAAACGTTTATTTAAAATAATAATTTTTATTAAATTTTTTTATTTTAAATATAAATTAAAATAAATATTTATAAGTAATATTTATTCATTTAAATATTTTGTGATAAATATATTCATACAAATGTACAATTAGATTTGTATATAAACATATCTCACAAATTATGGAGCATCATTTTCCATAACCTTTCCTATTCTAACAAATCTCTTTGTAAAATAATGTTAGTTAATGAGTAGTAAACATATTATTTTATGAAATAATCTTTAATAAAAATAATAACAACATTTTAATTTTATTTACCAAACCATTTATATAAACATTGATTTTGTTATTAACTAATTTTTTTGTAAAATAATATTAGATCTCATTTTCAAAATATTGATCACACTACCAACCTTCCTAACCTCTTAACTCAACAAAAGTATGGTGATCTTGGAAAGCTTTTCTTAGTGCTTTTCTAGCACAGAAACAAAATTCTAAAGAATAGACCAATTAAGTCTTAATGGACATTAATCATCATCATCATCATATCACTTTATAAAATAAACTTTAATAAAAACAATAATAATATTTTAATTTCATTTACCAAACCATTCATATAAACATTGATTTTGTTATGTACCATCATTTTTCATAACCTTGCCAATAATAACCAACTTCTTTAATAACCAACTTCTTTGTAAAATAATGTTAGTTAATAAACAGTAAACATATCACTTCATGAAATAAACTTTAATAAAAACAACAATAACATTTTAAATTCATTTGCCAAACCATTTAAACATTATTATTTATTTATTTATTTAATAAATATATTTAAATATAATATTAATCAAACAAAAATAAATTGAAACAAACAATCCTATAATAAAGCATGATCGAATATTTGCCAAACCGTTTAAACATTGTTATTTATTTATTTATTTAATAAATATATTTAAATATAAGATTAATCAAACAAAAATAAATTGAAACAATCAATCCTATAATAAAGCATGATGGAATATCCTATAATCAAACGATGCATTATGTATTATATTGTATTAATTAGTTAAACCCTATATATTCACTCAAGTTATTCATGAAATTTTTATCATCAAAATATTCTTAATAAAAAAAATAGAATAAAGCATGATTGAATATCTTATAATAAAATGATGTATTATGTATTAATTATTTAAACCCTATATATTCACTAAAGTTATTCATGAAATTTTTATCATCAAAATATTCCTAATGATAAAAAATAGTGTGTATTTATATAGCTAATATATACATATAAATAAATAAAACTAGTCACATACAAATGAATCAAAATAATAATAAAAAAAATCACATACAAATGAGTCAAAATAAAATTAAAAAATCAATCCTAAACCAAAAAATGATGATTGATTATATTAACTAGTTAAATCGGAGCTATTAAATATGTATTCACTAAAGTTCGCTTTATTTAATTTATTTTTATCCTATTATGAAATTAAATTTTGGATCATCAAAATATGGATAATCATATTAAAAATTAATAAAATAACCAAAATAATGAATAAAAGTTATATTTATTAAACTTCCTTTCATTTCACTCATAATCATTTAACATTAAATCTTGTTTAATAACTCATTAAATTTGGTTTAATAATTTATTGAAATACATTTATTAACATGATATTCACATTAGCATTATAGCTATTTAATTGTTTATCTCCTAGCTACATAATAAGTAAAAAAAAACATCTCCTCCATTCTCGGATGGGGTGACACATGGAACATACACGATTGGGGTGGATACGAGGATAGTTAAAGCCCCTCGTCGCCACTCTCCTCCCTTGTTCAGTCGTGATGTCTAGTTTTCACTTATGTCAAGGATTAGTGCGTTAGGTCTTAATGGAGACTAAGGTTCGACTCCTCAGCACCAGTACGAAACAACTAATGGCCATTACTCCTACACTTATGGCTACTAGAGCCATCAAATCCTCCATCCTCCTAGTCTTATCATCCTGTGGGGTTCCTATATTGGGCATTCAGCCGCAGTTCATGGTTTGATTCTGCTTGCTCTACTCCACGCCTTGGAATTCCATCCTCTCTCTCCTGCTCACACCATTTTTTATTCCATTTTACCCATACTTTTCTTAGCGATACCTCACGAGAGAGGTAAGTACCGACGAGGGCCAGCCTATTATAGTCGGCTTGGTAGAAAAAAACGCCCAGGACTAGCCTCTCTCGCTCTCATCCCAAGTGGTAGTTCGGACCACTCATCCTCCTCGGATCACAATTGGCATGAGCTAGCTCAATCAAAGCCCCTTCCATCAAACATAGTGGGTCTCCATGGAGGTTGTCTAATGGAAGAGGAAATTCCACCCAACTAGGAGGAAATTTTTCCATTCTTTCTGAAAACCACCTTGGAACAATAGGCGACCACTTGCACCACCACCCCTTTGATTTTCTAGGAGTCAGCTGAGACAAACTACATTGTGGAAGAGGAAATCCCTCTTCAGGAGGAGCAATTGGGAAATAATTTTTTTGCTACTATGGAAGATAACCCTGCTACATATTCCACCACTGCTAAAGATTTTTCCTCTGCTACCATGGAAGAGGACCTTGGAACAAACTAGGGTGATTGCTGGAAAGACGATGACGCAGAAGAGCATGATCACTCGACTCTCATCTCTTGCAGGCTTACAGAAGACCACCTGGTCTTGATATTCGAGATGCGAAAGGATTTGGCAGAGTAGCAGCACAACCAATTCACCCTCAGTAAGTGCTTGAACATCCTATATGACTCCTTGTCAAGCGAGCCTGTGAAAATTCGATGCTCGACTTGTTGCAAGCCTTTTGTCTTCCGACTTCACCAAGATGGATGCCTAGGTTTGCCTCATGTCTAGTGCTCTTATAGGTTTTTTATTTGGTCTTAGTGTTAAGTCTTTTGTGCATCACAGACTCTGGTTCTTGATCACTAGTTGGTTGGGGCACTCAGTCCACCGCATGTTCTGGTTTCCACGTCTGTGGTAGAACATGTGGCAAGTCCCCATGTTTTGGACAAATGTCTTTTTTAGGTTTATGAACAATGGTTTCCACACGTTGTAGTTTCCACTATGGTGAAAGAACATATGGTGTGCTCTAGTGTACACTCATGCATGTGTGATTTTCTCTAAAGCAAGGTAATACAACACTTTTTATTTACAAAAAAAAAAGAAGTAAAAAAAACATTGTTATTAACATGGTATACACTAAAATTTTCCTTCATTTAATTAGTTGTCAATGTGAATTCTTGGCCATTAGTAATTAATCTTCACAGACTATTGGACATCATAATATGGATAATTTTTTGTAATCAAACCTTCGAAACATAAATTAAGGAACAAAGAAAGACAACGATACCACATTAGACATAAAAAACAAATCGAGGAGAAATATATCTCTTTATTGTTCTATCAACCAATGGATAAATGGTTTTGCAACTCTATTGAAGAACCTCACCGGCTTCTACATTTAAATAGAATTTTTTCAAGCATTTATAGGGATATCGAAAGTAAATGCTTCAGAAACCTCCAATAGTGGCAGTCACATTAGAGGAAAACCAAAACAAATTGTAGTTAAAAGGTATGTGTTGTCATAACCCAACAATATCCACTTTGACAACAACTTTCCTGATATCTTTCCCAAATAATTCAATCATCACCTTTCCTGGAAGACAAGAGAAGCCAAAATCCAACACAAATTCTCTAAAAGAACTATTTGTGTAAGCATGTTTGCACAATTTTTGCTAGTATGGACCACTCAACCTCCATCAATAACATGTATTACAAAATGATATGTTGTCCCATTTTGGTAAGTTGGACTGTTAGTCAAATACACAACACTTTGACTACCACAAAAAATCTTATCATGTGCTTGCCCAAACTTACCCAATAGATCATTCTATTCATGTGAGACATGTCTTAAGGTAGATCTCCTCTTGCCCAAATATCCCTCAAGATATGAATCAACATAACCACATATTAAAGCTCTTCAACCACTATAGGTGATACTTGTGCTTCTAAGATATCGTATAATATACCAGATATAAAAGTATGCAGAACATAAATAAAATGCTAGAAATGGCAGAATAACAACAATATAACCGGAACAATCACCACAATAGCATTGAAATGATATAAGAATAACAACAAAAATAACACTTTGATTCTGAAATCAATGTTCACGTGCCTCTTCGAGGGGGCAACCTCGAGTTGAGAAGATCTCTATTACAATAATATCCAAGATAGGGTTATCATACCCTCGACTCCTATTTATACTAAATATGTGTATCAAAAGAAGCATCTAGAGGAAGATCCTTCTAGAAGCGGAAGCTTCTATTAGGTCTTATTACATTCGACTTATTCTATTTTATTGCAAGGCCTTATTAATATTGACCTTTATTACATCTGAATATATTGTTCTACCTATGTGTGGGTTAGGACCATAACATGTCCTCTCCCTTAAAAACAACCTTGTCCTCGAGGCTTGAGATGTGGAAATTGCTGCAAAATGGTAGTTGGTTACCAAGTGGCATCTACTAGAGTTGTATCTTTCAAATGGAATAACACTTCCTTGATGGTTCTCTAATGTAGGCGACACTCACGCTAGTCCAAAAATATTTGTGGTTGTAGCCAAATGGATCCTTCTTCGGCTAACTCGGGAAGGTTGGTTTGAATTTGGCACTTAGTTCCAATCACCTTCTTTAAGCATGAAACATGAAAAATAGGATGTAGCTTCGAATGACCGGGAAAAGCTAACTGATAGGCCACCTGTCCCACACGCTTGAGAACGGTATAAGGGCCATAAAATTTGGGTGCTAGCTTCTGACAATGCTCGACCTTGAGGGAATTTTTCTTGTAAGGTTGCAGTTGAAGAAACACCTCATCCCCCTCTGTAAATTAATGTTCAGAGAGACCTTGATCTGCTTGTTGCTTCATGCGATTATGTTCCATGAACAAATTCTCTTTGAGGGTACGGAGAATAGCCTCTCAAATTGTAAGTGTTTGGTCAACCGCCTGGACCTTCGAGACACTCGGTAGGTATGAGAGAACTGAAGGTTTCTTTTGTCCATATACCACTTCAAAAGGAGTCATGCGTGTAGCTGTATGGTATGAAGTGTTGTACCACCATTCATCTAGGCGTAACCATTGAGCCCACTGATTTTTCTTTTTCGAGGCAAAACACCTCAAATATGTTTCCAAACACTTGTTGACAACTTTCATTTGACCATCAGTCTGGGAATGATAAGTTGTGCTAAGATGCAATTGGGTGCCTTGTAGCTTGAAAAGTTCTTGCCAAAAATTGCTTGTGAAAGTTGGGTCGCGATTAGAAACAATAGAGTGTGGCATGCCATGAAGCTTGAAGACCTGATCCATGAAAATTTGAGCCACCGTGGATGTTGTAAACGGATGTTGAAGAGCGCCAGAATGAGAATACTTGGAAAGGAGATCAACAACCACCATGATGATTGATTTATTTCCTGATTTGGGTAAGCCTGTAATAAAATCCATAGAGATATCCCTCCAAATAGCAGGTGGAATCAAAAGCGTTTGGAGTGTGCCTAGAGATTTGACTGTTTCTCCCTTGTTGTGTTAACACACATCACAATTAGCGATAAAATTATGAATTCCCTATTTCATACCATCCCAGAAAAAGGAACGTTTGACCCTGTCATAGGTTTTGGTGAGCCCTGAGTGCCCCGTTGTGGGTGTAGCATGAAGCTCAAAAAGTACCATGGATTTAATCTTTGATTGTTTACTTAAATACAAACGACCTTTGTATCGAAGATCATCATGGAGCCAAGAGTACCCTGGGGAAGATGGAGCATTGGACTACAATTGTTGGATCATATGTGAAATTTTTGGGATCTTGTACCCATTCCTGGCGAATGGATTGGAGCCAATCTGGTACAATGAAGGAAAGAGAAAAAAGGGATCCTTCGTCTTCATATTTTCGGGAAAGTGCATCTACAAACACATTGTATTTTCATTTCTTGTAAATGATCTCATAATCATATCCAAAGAGCTCAGTCACCCATTTTTGTTTCTCCGGGGAGGAAATGCGTTGTTCCAGAAAATACTTGAGTCTTTGATGGTTGTCTTAATTTGGAAGCATTGCCCCAATAGATAAGAGTGACACAAATCAACAACATGTAGAAGATCCAACATTTTCTTTTCATCGATTGATTTGCCCAGATTTGTTTCAGATAGTTTCTTGTTGGTAAAGGCCAAAGGCCGACCGTCTTGCATAAGGACAGCACCAATTCCTTTCCCTGAAGCATGACATTCCAAGACAAAGGTCTTTCTGAAATTAGGAAGGGACGGGACTGGAGTGGTGCACATGGCCATCTTCAAGGTTTGAAAATCTTGATCAGTGGTTGGGGTCCAAGTGAAATAGTTCTTTTTTAGGAGAGCAGTGAGAGGTGCTGCAATATTTCCATAATTCTTAACAAACTTGCGGTAATAACCTGTTAAACCCAAAAATCCACACAAGCTTTTGAGAGTCTTTAGGTGAGGCTAGTCTTGCATAGCTTCAATCTTTTTAGGATCCACCCTGATGACATCCTTGCCAACCAGATGATCCAAGTACTCTACTTTTGAGGCGTCAAAAGCACATTTAGACTGTTTCAGGAAAATTCTGTGCTGATAGAGTAGATGGAGAACTCGATCCACATGAGCAATATGGTCTGTCTAGCTTTTGCTATAGATGAGGATATCATCAAATAAAAATAAGAAAAAATGACGTAGAAAAGGATGGAAGACATGATTCATGAGGCTTTGGAAGGTGGAGGGGGCATTACAGAAGCCAAAGGGGATGACCAAAAAATCATAGTGGCCCTCATGAGTTATAAAGGTAGTCTTAGGAATGTCTACCTCTTTCATAAGTATCTGGTGGTAACCCGAACGAAGATCAAGTTTAGTAAAGAATTGGGCACGACGCAATTCATCCAGGAGGTCATCAATGACAGGAATGGGAAATTTGTCTTTAACGGTAAGTTTGTTGAGGGCACGGAAGTCAGGACACATTTTCCAAGAACCTTCTTTCTTCAGGACCATGACCACCAGAGAAGAGTAGGGGCTCGTACTAGGGAGGATAACACCTTCATTAAGGAGTTCCTGGACAATTTTCTCAATTTCATGAAAGCTTCTGGGTACAAGGGGAATGAAATGATCATGAACACCATGGGAAGGACGGATTCCATGGGGAGTGAAAAAGACCACTTGATGTTTAGAAAGGATGGCTTGGAGGCCTTGAGGCACCGAGGGTGTATCTGTTTCTTGTATGGCATGGAGTTGGGCAATAACACAAGAATGACCTTTTTTGAGCATATTTTCCATGCGATGGGAACTAATGATCTCAGGTGAACCGACAATGATTCCTTGGAACTTATATTGGTGGCCCTCCTGGTCAAATTACATGGTTAATTCCTTCAAATCCATGAGAATGGGACCTAAATTCCTTATCTAGTCTTCTCCCAACACAATGTCACAACTGCCCATGTCGATAGAAAACATATGAGATTTCAGGTGGTAGTCACCAATTTGGAGACACACATTTTCATAATGCCCTCCACATTTCATGAAGCCACCATTGGCAATCATGATTTGGAAATTATTGTCGGCATGGATGTAGCAATGATTTTCTTGGGCAATTCGACGATGAATAAAATTATGAGTGCTTCCACTATCAACTAGAATGATGACCTTCTGATGCTTGATGTAACCAATTAGCTTGAGGGTTTGGGGAGCGGAGAAGCCAGTGACAGAATTGAGGGAAATGACTGGTTCTACTTTGGGAGGGTCTGAGGGAGGGGTTATGTCGGTGGTTTCAGGTGACATAGACACAAGGGGATTTTCAACATCCTCTTCTGAAATATCATCAGATATGGCCATAAAAATCTTTTGTTCCTTACACTTGTGGCCCAATAAATATTTGTCATCACAATTATAACAAAGGCCTTTGAGTTGGCGTTCAACCATTTCAGCCCTGGTCAATTTTTGGATCTTTAGTGGAGCAAAGGGAGTAGTGGGATTTACTAGTTTAGGGCGAGGGATAAAGGTGGGTTTCCGGTTTTGAGAAGATACAACCTGTTGTGCTTCTTTATATCTTTTAGTATCGTCCACCCAAATTCGAGGCTCAGCCATGAGGACATGGGCCCGAATCTCATCCTTGAGGCCACTGACAAAACACTCTCGGAAAAAGGTATCATCGATGCCCTCTGTCCAAAAAGCCACGCGCTCAAAGGTAGCTATAAAGTATTCCACTGTTCCTGATTGTTTCAACTTTGTCAAATGGCCCAAATGGTTGGTGTCAGTTTCAAAGCATTCATAAAGCTCTGCCACAAAGTGTGTCCAAGCAATATACCCTTGACAAGAAGTTTGTGTCCATTGCCACCATTGCCAATGTTCTTGATCTAGATGGAGAACACCATACCGAAGTTTGGCCAAGTCATCTGTAATGACGTATAAAGAGAAATAATGTTCCATTTGGGTTACCCAACCAGTGGGGTCTAAGCCATCAAATTTGGTCACATCCACCCACAGAAGGCGTAGGTCACGTTGAAAGTGATGGTGTTGAAAGTTATGGGAATGAGAGGAATGTTCACCTTCAGTATGTGGGGGTGAGTCAAAGGAAGGGTTATCTGTAGGGATATGAAGCTTGGTGCAGAGTGACAAAAAGACAGATTCAAGCTGGGTGGTCAAGCCTTGTTTGATTTCCTCCATTGAGGACTGCATGGTTATATTGATGGCGACAACATTGGCACTGAGTTCTTTCACTTCTTGCTGGGTCTTGATGAGACTAGATTGCAAGGTATTGAAGCGGGCTTCCAAGTCTTGGCTGTGGGTATGGGCCATGAGAATGAGGGAACCAAAAAAGGGTGGGTAGGGTAAAACATTTTTCCGAAAAATGATATGTATGAATGTGATAAGGGAGAAGAGATAAATCCAATGGAATAGGTCTCAAATAATGGTGAAAAAAATTCCATACTTTTTTTTTTTTTTACACCTGCGGAGTTATACTCCGGTCTGAAGAATACTGTAGTGATGAAATGCCTAAATGGTTAACCAGGAAGAAAAGTGTAGTTACTTGGCAACCTGAACACAGTTGCGTGGCAATAGATCTTGTCTGTTTTAATTTGTTTTTGTCCCCAATGGTTAGGTATTCAAGGGTTCTACAGACAAGGGTTTGCCCTGTGCTATAGCTCTCTGATATATGTGCAGGGTCCAATAGTAGTACTCGGCCCAATATCTCAGGGCACTAACTAAGGAGGATAGATCATACCCTTAGCCATACTACCCGACTACCTAGGTACTAGAGAGTATCTTCCTGAGTGTTGTTCTCGGTGGCACTATAGCAGTCAGACAACCGATCGGTTTATCTAAAAAGGGCTTCAGGAAATCTAGGTTGATCCGTACACAGGTTTTGTCTGATGCGCTACCACTCGAAGGGGTACCAACAGGGGTTACAAGGGTGGCCAACAGATGTGTGCTTAAGAACCACTTGTATTTCCTGCATGTATGAATCCCTCAACCGCAGGTTTGTGCGCGTAATGATAGATCTTTGTGGCTTAAAGACGTCAAAATACGTCTCTATCTTGAAAAACAATTTACCCACAATTTTTGCCAAGGAAAGTGCTTTGATACCACTTGTAATATACTGGATATAAAAAGTATGCAAAACATAAATAAAATGCTAGAAATGGTAGAATAACAACAATATAACGAGACCAATCAGCACCATAACACTCAAATGATATAAGAATAACAACAAAAATAACACTTTGATTCTAAAAGCAATGTTCACGGGCCTCTTCAAGGGGGCAACCTCTAGTTGAGCAAAGCTCTATTACAATAATATCCAAGCTAGGGTTCTCATACCCTTGAATCCTATTTATACTAAATATGTCTATCAAAAGAAGCATCTAGAGGAAGATCCTTCTATAAGAGGAAGCTTCTATTAGGTCTTCTTACATTCGACTTATTCTATTTTATTGCAAGGCCTTATTAATATTGAACTTTATTACATATGAATATATTGTTCTACCTATGTGTGGGTTAGGACCCTAACATATTGAAGCACCCATTTCCAATGATTTGGATTTTCCATGAGTCCACTCACAACGCAAACCGCATGAGATATATCTAGCCTTGAACATTTCATGGAAAATATCATCCTTCCTATTGTACTGACATATGGTATACAAGATATATAATCCTTTTTTTCCGTATTACGAGGACATAAAATTGAAGAATGTTTACAATGAAAATCTAAAGGGATATTTATTGGTTTCACAATGTTCATACTAAACCTCATCGATATATTCACCATAGATTTTTTTTGTGATAACCACATTTTACCATTTTTCCTATCTCTCTGTGTACTTATATGCCCAATATTTATTTTGCTACTCCTAGATCCTTCATCATGAAAGAACCAAACATATTGTACCATTTCTTGGGTACACTTAGGCTATAAAATGACTCCTTGAGTTTGCAAACAAATCTCCCTTTCCCATCCTGAACAAATTCTGATTGTTCCATGTACATATATGTACTAGTGATAATTTTGTGGGAAGTAAGATCACAGAATATACATCCCCTAACTTCATCACTACAACCAAAATATATATCGAACTTGCATACATTCAAAGATTGTAAGTCTAGAAGTAACTTATAGTTTACCAGTACCCACAGTCCCGTCACTTTCTTGCTCATATGGATGAGTCACTGATGCCATAAACAAGTAGATGCACTTAATTTATTAAATACCATTGTTGCTTCACTTATTTTAGTATTCCCTTCGAGATTGTAAGGATTCCCAATATTTGTTTCCTTCATTACAACCAAAGTTCCCTTAGATACTATCAGTGCTCCGCCTTGACCTGTGTATTTATATCCACCAGAATCCAAAACTGCCAAAGAAATTAAATTATTTTTCAGTTCATGTACATGTTTAATATCTATCAATGTTCTTACAATAACATCAAACATGTAAATCTCAATGCTCCCAATCCTAACAAGTTTAGATAAATATCATTTCCCATAAAAACAATATCGTCATCTATACATTGGTAAGAACATAACCAAATTCTATTTGAACACATGTGATGAGAAGCACCAGAATAGCAGATAAAACTTCATCAACCATACATGCACTTGAATCAATTGTATTTTCTTCCTTACCATAGTCTTCCTTTGATTCTTGTCTCTTCCAACAATGTTAATTGAGATGTCCTAATTTATTGCAGTACCAACATTTTAGCTTACTCTTCTTTCCCTCTGACTTGGCTCTGAATACGCCTCTCGATTTCTCCCCTCTTTCTATGGATCGACCTCTAGCCACCATTGCTTCTAGAGTGGAGGTTTCTATACTAGATTTCCTCCTCATCTCTTCAGAAAACAAATCTCCCACAATAGAGTTATATTCAAGAGTATCAATTGTACTAAAGATAATGGAAGTGACTAATTATCCCAAGACTCGGATAAAAAACACAACAATGTCACTCCCTTATCTTCCTCATCGATTTTTACATCCATACCAGTTAACTAGCATATGAGAGTATTGAATACATTAAAATGATCAACAATTTCGATACCTTCATTCAATCATAGATTGTCTCTTCAAATAGATTTGGTTGCTCAAGGATTTCATCAAATAAAGTCTCTCCATTCTACTCCATAATCTTGATGTTGTTTCCTCCCCAACGATATTGAAGAGGACATCGTCTGCCAAACACAACTGAATGGTGCTAAGAGCCCTTATCATCATCCGTCATACCCATTGGCTTCTTTCTCTTTCCATCCAATGCTTTGTGCAATCCTTCTTACACCAGAAAAATATCGCACCTTGAGCTTTCACAACTTGAAGTTGTTCTTTCCATTAAATTTCTCCACCTCGAACCTTGTGTTCGTCAATTTTTCCATTCTCCACAAAAAAAAGGCGGACCTTTTTTTTAACATTAAAACTTTTGGAAATGTGTACCTTCACCAAAAATATGGCCTCTTCTAGGGTTTCAATCACAAAGAGTTTATTCTCTCGAGGAAATTGAACAAAATTTAAAAATTTTTGCGGAATCCTCCTTAGCTCTTTGAGTACCTTCGACCCTCTTCACATACCAACTTAATCTACTTCTTCGCATGGAATCTCCTTCTCTACGCCCTTTTCCTCTCTCTTGAAACAATGCAGAATCTCCTTCTCTACACATACTCTCCTTCTATGTTTCCTTCTTCTCTCCTCATGAAGCAACGTGGACTCTCCTTCTCTATGCAGACTCTCCTTTGCATGGAAAAATCTACAAATGGTAGATCCTCGAAACCCTCAGCTCTTTGTTCCTCATTGAAAGAAAACCCTTGACTCTTCCTTCCTCATGACAGAGTGTCAATCTGGTTTCCTTGACAGTTGAATCTTCCTTCTCCTGGGCAACAAACAATGTCCACATGAGTAACCAACGATCATACACTTTGATACCACTTGTTGTAATCAAGCCCGCAAAACAAAACTTAATGAACAAAGAAAGGGAATGATAACACATCAGAGAGAAAAAATGAATAGAGGGGCAAGATAGCTCTTTATTGCTCTCTTAACCAATGGAGAAATGGTTTTACAAGTCTATTGCAACACCTCATAAGATTCTACATTTAAACAAAAGTTTTATTGCAACACCTCATAAGTTTCTACATTTAAACAAAAGTTTTGCAAGCGTTTTCAGGGATATTGAAAGCCAAACCCTTGAGACACCTCCAATAGAGACAACCACATTTGAGGACAGCCAAAACCAATTGTAACTGAAAAGTATGTATTGTCACCAAGCAACATAATCATACATAAATAAGATATTATATAGATAATGAAGTTAGTTTTATTCAATTGAATTGATTGTCACCTAACCATTCGATTAACCATTGAATTGATTGTCACCTAACTATTAAATCTCGTTCATCAAATGGTAACGATAATCACAACGTAAAATGGATAGAGAATCAATGTCCAGTTGGAGAATGATGAATTGTATTCACTGGTTACGATATAGTTATTAAGCAATGCAATGGTGAATTATTGGTGAATTCTTTTGTTCAATTGATGGTCACCTAACTATTAAGTTTTGGTAGTCCACATTAGGTATTGTATTCTATCAATGCTCGTCCTGTTCATCCACGTTAAGCAGAGAGATTTGTTGGATTATAGCAGGACCTTCTGTAATGATAAGTAATGGGTAAAAGTCACGAATGAAGTTTATTGGATTAGAGGAAGACCTTATGTCATATGATAAAATAATGGGCGAAACTTGCGGGGAAGTGGGTAAATGCCATGGATATGTCTTATTGCTCCCATCCATCTGCTGCTTTTGCGGCCACCACAGCTACCTCAGAGCTAAAGTCAACTTATATATTCAATTACTACTCAAACGCTGAGAAGGTCGGACATCAGAGTCAATACAGCCAGCATGTTTCAAAAAATACAAACCATATAACGTTATCACAGATGTTTCAGGTGGAAAATCATGTTCTTACGTACATATGTCTGAGGATTCCCTGCAAAGGCTCCATTCATAAAATCTACGTGCAAGAGACGCTCACATGCATTGATAGTACTGTAACACCTTACACATTTCACGTGTCCCCTCCTCTGTTCCCGTTTAATTGACTCAGCGCATGTCCCGCTCATCTACTGAGAACAGTACTGATGTAATATTTCCATGTGCAAACTTGATCATCGATTAAATATCAGAATAAGCTGTCATATTTAGATCGAATCAGTGTCGTGTATGTAAACAAGTTTGATATCAGAATTTACAGTACTGTTACTCTTCTAATATGTAGGGCATTTAAATTAATTAAAATTCTACAAAATGGGCATTTAAATTAATTAAAATTCTACAAAATAAAGAATTCTTAGACAAAATAAATTAATAATAATAATAATCTATTTTAAAGTTATTCAATCCCTTCAAATAATAATTTTACTACTAAAATCTACTTAATATATATACTGTTATATAATTTTAGATAGAATAATGTACCTTTCAATATATACAAAATTGCTAAAATCTTCAAAGTATATATACTGTTATATAATTTAAAGTAAATTACCCATCAAATAAGTAATTTACTAAATAATTTACCCATCAAATAAAGTAAATTATTTTGAAAAATTGTCAACATTTATTATTAAATGTGTCAAAACATATATTGAAGTTATGAAAACCCTCAGGTTGTCAAACCATGAAATTTGAAACTGTTAAGATTTGAAATTCCAAATTCCAACCCTATTCAAACATATTTTTCTGTGCATGAACTTAGGCCTTGATTTCAAGTAGGAACAGGGCCATTTTCCATTAATGCATAAGAGGCTCACGGTATATCTAAATATGTAATAATATGAATTTTAAATTAAACCATGGTGCAACAATCCAGTTATTGATGAGAAGATAGAGAAGATGTTTATTTTTTTTAAATAAAGAGAATTCACTTGCAGGGATTATTCTTATAAATCTGTGTTCTAATAAATTTGGTCATAAAAACAATACCCAGAGACCACTCTGGACAAATAAGAGAGTTAAATTTGGTCATAAAGACAATACCCAGAAACCACTCTAAACAAATAAGACGAGTTTTGAACTGGGTGAAACCTCTATAATGGAAAACAAAGTCTTGAGATACCAGAAACTAACCATGGACAAAACTAACCATGGACACCTAAACAATAAGATAAGATATGTACATTTGTTTTGTTTGTTTCATGTTTGCAATCTTATTATGTCGAGTTATATCAGAAGCTTTTCCATGGCTTATATGTTTGTTAAACATTTATATTTTTTTTAAGAGTGTGTTGGCTTAACTTTTTTGGTTTGATTGTTTTTAAATTTTTATTAAATTTATATATAATTATTATTGTGTATTTTTTATTATTCTTATTCTTATTTAATATATTTTGTAAATATATTAACTCCTTAAACACTACATACACATACTGTGAGTGCTTAACCTATCATTTTTACATGATTATTCCTTATATAATTATTATTGTGTATTTTTTATTATTCTTATTCTTATTTAATATATTTTGTAAATATATTAACTCCTTAAACACTACATACACATACTGTGAGTGCTTAACCTATCATTTTTACATGATTATTCCTTAAGATTTAAGTATTTTACATATTAAGATCAACCAACAAAATTGTAGATCAACCAACAAAATTAAGATCAACCAACATATTAAGATCAACCAACAAAATTGTAGATTTAAGTATTTTACATATTAAGATCAACCAACAAAATGTGAGACAGCTTTATTTAAAGAGGGTCGACATTACCGAGCTGACAACATGTTCACATGTGAACAAGCTTTATTTAAATAGGGTCGACGTTACCAGGTGACAACATGTTCACATTTTGTTGTAAATCTTCAAAACACTTGTATTTAATGATTTTGTGGGTTATAAACATTTATAAAAACAGCAGTGATTTATTTTCATTCTTTGTTGTCTATAAATACGAAAATGGGATCATATTTTATCCTTTTGGCTCTCCGGGGACTTGGCAATGTTTAGTGAATGCTGAGAAAAATAACTGTTAAGTGTGAACTTATTGGTAATTTAACATTCAAAGGTTAGAAATGTTTATTTAACTTATTTATTTATTATTTATTAATTTTTAATTTATTATTTGTTAAATAATTATTATTTTTTAAACATTTTAATATAACACAATATTAAACATAACCTTAATGTAACCTTAATGTGGATTATGTTAAAAATCAATTTACTTAATAACATTTAATATCTAACAGTTAAATGTTATAACATTTAATATTACTTAATAACATCAACCAAAAATTACAACATTTAATATGAAAAGAAAACGAAGATCGCCTGAACCACACGAACGGCACATCTTAATCTTAAATCTGGGAATAATTGAACACTTATTGATTGCATGGACACTATCATTCCATAACATGGCAAGCAAATTAATATTCAATTTGTTAACATCAAGGGAGGAAAAGCAACAACAATATGTTAATGGTTTCGGGTACGATCACGTCAAAGCTAGGTTACGTGGATACACACAAAAGAAGAGACCAATATCAAATCTAAAATGAATAAAACAATTCCTAAAGAATTAGGATATGATATGTCTATAATACATCAAAAGCATAGAGACACATACATATTGATATGTGTGTATGTGAAACAAAGCAAAAGTAGTACATATATCTGTATGTGCGTGTATGTCAAACAAATATTGAGATTAAACAAATATAGAATATGGTATGTGAAGTTCAAATTCGGAAACTGAAAAAAAAAAATGTTGCAATTAAGACATGCCCAAGCCCTCCATTCATAACTTATAACTTGATTTCTAAGAATTTAATCTTGAAATGATAGAAACATCATCCAAAACGATCAATATAGTGTTTTGAAAATATGAAACACTTTTGAAATGTTTTAGTTATACAATCATATCTCATGGGCATTTTTTTTTTAAGGAAACATTTTTAAAACATGTTTCTAACATTTTAAGACAAACATGTTTCTAACATCTTAACGCTTTTGGGATACTCTGGACCTAATTTAAGGTATTTGTAAGGATTAGGGAGCTCAGCTTGGGAGCGCACACTTCTACCATAGTATGAATCGAGCAAGAAGGATGCTCGATGTGAATGAAGAGACACACATCTTCCTATTGTGAGGAGTTCGGGTCCCTTAGGCGCGTGACGTGCCAAGGGACGACTCCACTCAAGGTGACTTGTGACATAAATCAATCGTTGGATGATTTGATGAAGAGTTGAGGGAAAGACTTGGGTGCTCCATCAACAGAGGGAAAATCGACTAAGGCATGAGGGGTGCACCTAGGAGAGTCATATCAACTCACCTAAGGGGTGCGTGCACCCAAGAGAACGAGTTGGTTCAATAGATGGGGTGCATCGACATGAGGGGTGCACCAAGGATGGGAGTGTCAGTCCCAAGGAGGACGACAATTGATGAGCACATCGGTTCTTTTGGGTGACCGGGTCTGCAAATGGGAGTGATGATTCTTTGTTTGGGCATGGGTTCATGAAGGGGTGCGACACCTACAAAGGACGCAACAGGTCACGATGGTGAATTTTGGAGAGCCTATAAGAGAATAAGGGTGCTCAACCAAGGAAGGAAAGTTTTGGAAAAAAAAGAGACGAGGAGAGCTCTACCATTCTGAAGTAGATGAAGAGAAGGAGCTTCATCAAGTATCCAAGTACCTCCACTCTAGGAGGACTTGTATTGCCTTGAGGAGGAGGGTTTGACAAACAGAGTTGGGCTAATTTCACTTGGGCATATTTTGGCTAAGTCTGAAAATGCAGGTTTGTGGAGGCATGTGTGAGACACAAATGAAATCTATGAAGTCTGTGGAAATGAAGAGGCAGGGTATGTGGAAACGAAGAGACAAAAATTCTACAGAAATGAAGATACAACAAGTCTATGGGTGAAAGCATGTCTAAGGTGCACCATAGGTGGTTGCGGAGATAGTTGCGACATAGAGTCTTGCGGTGATGGATTTGTTCATGAGTGTCTTGGTGAGGTGAGGTGAGTTGTTTGACTCTATTGAAGTTGTAAACCGAACTGATAGTGCTCATGATGTAACTATTCTGCAATGACAAAGACTTAGTTGGGTGATAGGCACGATTTGTGTCTCCCTCACTATATCTATGTTTCTCTTATTTGTTTCATTGTTATTCTCTTGGATTCTCATGTTCGTGGATGTATGCTTAAAATGACTAAGTGTCAAAGTAGTTAACAAATGTTTAAGTACACAAGAGTTGCATTAGAGTAGGACTGTGATTTGTCGGTACCCTAGAACGGAGTATGGGTATGCTCTAGGTGAAGAAGTGTACTCCGGATGAAGTAACCCTAGTGTTCCCAAGAAACAAATTGAGAAACGTTAGGGTGTTGCACATCCTCAACAGGTGAACGATCAGAAGGCACAATGTGGGTATGTGACAGATGGTATCAAAGCTTGAAGCATGCTTTTCTACTATAGTCGTGACAATGTATATGGTGCACTTGTCGAGAAGGAAATTTGTTGCAAAGGCAGTTCAATGGGAATGCTTGTAGTTTTGGTAAACGGTTCAGTGCAACGAACTTGTTCATCACAGACTTGGCATCATACTTATGACAAAGGTTCGGTTGACAGTGCGATGAGAATTTTGAGTTGGGAATACATCTTGTGTAGATCGAGAGAATATTTTGTAGTGAAACAAAGAACTTGGATAAGGTGGGTGATCATAGAACTCATTGTAAATTTTACTGCTGAACTTATCACTGAATTGATCGCAGAAGTCAACTTAGTTTGTTTGATTCGTGACGAAAGTCAGTGCCATGCCTATTGTGAACACCTTGGATAGACTAAGCACAAAGCTCATTAGGAGAACCAAGGTCCTAAGAAAGGTAGATTAACACAAGACTCATTGCATGACTTGTCGCAGAGATAACTGCATAAGTGAGAAATGAAGCTAAATGCAGAGGACGATCACATAAGTGATTGCGAAGGGGAGAAGTTTTGGTTTGTAGCATGGTGAAGCACTTGGGTGTGTTATATGAACTAAGGAGACCTAGAGTAGTTCCACAGAAGGAAGTTGGTTGGGCATGTTTCCATCATGGTGCGTTCATGTCGTGCATCTTTGAGATTCGAGAACAATAGTTGAGTTGGGTTGGTTTGTTAGATGATGGGTAGAAAACAACCTTCAGACAAGGTGACTCTTCATAGAGTTACAAAAATCCGTTAACAATAGTATGACTTGACAGTCGGGCAGTGGATGCATGGTTCCTTGAAGTGGAAGTAGTCAAGTTCTGCATATGTAAAGATATTAGAGATTAGTTTGGTCGATTGCATGTGAATTTTGGGGCTTAGACGAATTCATGAAGTGGATATATGTACTCAAACTTGTATTGCAATGAATTTCTTGTAGGCTTTTGGAGTCGCAGATAGTGGTTGAGGTGAGTTCATACGAATAGTCGGTTTCTTAGGCAAGCGAAGGTCTAAGACAATAGTCTTAGAACATGGTTGCAACAAATGTTGTCATTGGAAAGGTATGGTTGGCTTGAGTTCTTTCACTTTCCAAGTGTTGTAATGATTTGTTTGAAGGGAAGGCAAATGACTTGGTGGTTCGAGTGCATTTTGTTTCCGTGGTGAAAAATGGAAAACTTGAGGGTGAAACAAGTGGTGTAGTTTCGAGGAAGTCATACAAAAGTTTGGGATTCTTTGGTTGGGAAATCATCCAGAGAGCTTGGTATGAATTGCTTAGACTATTCTTGTGGTGGAATTAGTAAGAATTGGATGAAACCATGGAGGTGGCTTGGGGAAATTTACCGAACTCTTTGAATGGGTGCATTGGAGAGGTCATTGTGGTAAAGCAAGTAGTGAAGTCCAGACGTGTCGAGTTTGAGAGAATGGGTGATGTGCACTAGTTCTTGGTACCTTAGACATATTTGTTGAGTTAGGTGGTGACTTGGCGAGTCACGATGACATATTCATAGTTTGGATGCTTGCAACAGGTGCAAGGAAATTTCATTCCAAGAGATGAACAGATTTAGCAAGTAAATCGACCAATAGTCAACCTGAATGGGAAGAATGTAGACTAAGTGACTTGGGTGGTGTTTTCTCACCTTTGGTATGGGAGATTGGATGAGGCATACCACACCTTGGTGACTTGCAGACAATTGTGCGATGACTCAAAGATTTGATGAGGGTCGTTTTTTGGAGTTGGAAGAGCAATGGTTCAAACGTGGCTGGGGCATGGAAGTTATTTTAGGTGAATCATTCTACTTGGAGAACTTTGGATAGTCTATTGGGAAGTTTGAGGAGTGTAGGAATGTTGGCCACACTCATCGTAAGTGTTGAGTTGTGTTGAGGTGACTTGACAGAAGGACACAAGTTGGGGAATTTCCTTCATTTGGAGGATTGTGTGGACATGAATATTGCAACATGAAGAGATTACTCAGGCATGGGAATTTATATTGCATTGGGAAGCATGGTTGAGGGTGAACCCTAACCATTCCAAGGAATAGAAAGGTAGTTGTAGGAGCATAGACGAGTGACAAAGTAATGAGGCAAAGATATTTTGGACGTGTAGTTCTTGGGGAAGACTGGATAAATATGCCATGGGATGGATAGTGGAGCTAAGTTTCGATAGAAGACATTGTTTCAGGATGACTCCATAGTGCAACAAAGTAGGGATGGCCTTTTGTTGGTTCGATATCATTGTCTGGATGTGTTGAATTGCAGAAGGAACTCATAGTACAGATGCACCAATAGGTTAAAAGTGAAACACTTAGACATCGTGGAGGATATTCTTGATGAAGATCGAATGATGGAATTGTTGAGGGAAGAATGGACACTTTCCTTAGTCCTTGGAGTTGGAAAAAGTGACGAAGGTTGCAAATAAAAAAGACTAAGTTCAGGCATGACGATGTCCATGCTCATGGATTGGATGCAACGCTTGGATTATCTACCCAACCAAATCAAGACATGGGGATCGACGGTGCATGGAGACATGGAAGAATTGGTTGAAGTAAGGGAACAACAATAATATTGCAGGAGTTCAAGAGTTAGATGAAATTTTGAAGTGAAATGGGCAACAGTCAATTGTAGCAAGAAACTCAAACAACAACAGTAATGAATAACAGTAAGGCAACAACATTGCAACGAGAGAGTGCACAAGAGTTGCATGTGTCTCATCCTTGAATTTGGGTGAAGTGAATGCATTGACTCAAGAAAACAATCGTGTGAAGTTGGGTATAGTAAAATTTGGTTTATGGAAAATTGTTGTGTACAATTTGACAAAAATTTGGGGTTTCCAATTGGTATGAAACTTTGTCTTTCCAATAGACTTAGTTGCAACAAAGGCACGGTTTTGGGAAGACACTTGGAGATTGCATATTTTGTGTATGTTTCTGAGGAAGGAGACAAATTAAGGTGGTGGAGGATGTGAGGCCTCAGGATCTTAGCTCGGGTGTGCACACTTCCACCACAGTCCAAATTGAGCAGGAAGGTTTCTTAGTGCGAATGAAGAGACATATGTATTCATATAGTGAGGAGTTTCAGTTCCTTAGGTGACTGACATTTGAAGGTATGAATCCACCCAAAGTGCCTTACGAAGCAAGTCAAATGATGAACATTTTGATGAAGAGTTGAGGGAACGAATTGGGCACTCCATCAAGGAAGAGAAAATTAGCTAAGGCATGGGAGGCGCACTTAGGAGAGTTGGTCCAACTCACATAAGGAGTGCATGCACCCAAGAGGATGAGTCGGATTTATATATGGGGTGCGACAACATGAGGTGTGTACCAAGGATAGACATATTGATCCCAAGGGGCATGACAGTTGACGAGAACATGGGTTCATTTGGGCAACTGGGTCTGTGAAGGGGCACAAAAATTATTTTGGAAATAGGTTCATAAAGGGGTGCAACACTATGAAAGGAGATGATGGTTTGCAATGGTTACCTTTGGAGAGAGTACAAGAGAAAAATGGTGCTCAACCATGTTAGAAAAATAGTATTGTAGAGAAATAAAATTAGACAAATTTGGAAATAAAACAAAAGAGATACACAATACAATAGAGACATAGATAAACGTGGTTCACCCAATGTGGGATACATCCACCAGATAAATTGTCAAGTCCTTCCTTTCTATTATCCAAAAAAATGAATGGATACAACCTACAACACACCTGTTGTAACTTCCTCTTCTTTCTCTCACAATATCCTCTCTCGGAATAAAATATTTGCAATAATACACAGCCACAATACAATTCCCTCATAAGAGAGGGTTTCCTTCTAGGCAAAATAACCCTAAAATAAATTCTACCATCATCTTCACCTTCATGCTTTAATACCAAATAAAACTGAATAGGAATTCATTTTATCCTTGGTTACTCCCTTTGTTAACATATCTGCAAGATTCTGGCTAGTATGTATCTTTTCCAACTTCAAATCTCCATCTTCCAAGAAGGATTGTATGAAATGGTACCTGAGCTATATATGCTTAGTATTTGAATGGAAGGATGAGTTCTTTTCAATATGAAAGGAACTCTCACTATCACAATACAACCTTCTATTCTCCTACTTCTTTTCCAATTCCTCCATAAACCTCTGTAACCAAATCGTTTCTTTACTAGCCTCTGTAGCAACAACATACTCTGCTTCTGTTGTTGAAAGTGAAACAAACTTTTGCAGTTTCAAAATCAAACTTAATGTTGTTCCACCTACAGTATAAACATACCCTATGGTGTTCCTCCTACTATATTTATCACCTGCCATATCCGAATCAATATATCCATGTAGAACAATGTTTTAACCTCCAAAACATAATGCATGCGTAGTAGTACGTGTCAACTACCTGAGAATCCACTCTACTTCCTCCCAATGTTCTTTACCTGGATTGTTCATATAGCTTCTCACAACTCCCACTGCATGTGAAATATCAAGTCTTATGCAAACCATCGCATACATCAAGATGCCAACTGTTGATGAATAAGGGACCCTGGACATGTATTTTATCTCCTCTTGTGTCTTGGGACACATTTCCTTGGTTAATTTGAAATGGATGGCTAAAGGTGTACTAACTGGTTTTTCATTCTGCATTCTAAACCTCTCCAACACCTTCTCTATGTACTCACCTTGAGACAATGTCAATTTACGATTTTTCCTGTCTCTTGTTATTCTCATGCCAAGGATTTTCTTTGCAACACCCAAATTCTTCATTGCAAATGAATGAGCTAATGTATTCTTGAGCACATAAATATACTGCATATTAGACCCTGCAACAAACATGCGATATACATACAATAACAAGATGATATAACTTCCATTTTCTATCCTTTTAAAATAAACACAGTGATCATAATGACATCTACTATAACCTTGTTATTTCATAAACCTGTCAAAATTCAAATACCACTTACTTGGAGCTTGCTTTAGGCCATACAAACTCTTCTTCAACCTACATACCAAATTGTCCTTCCCTTTTACCTCGTACCCCTATGGCTGCTGCATATAAAAATCTTCCTCCAAATCCCCATGGAGAACAATTGTTTTTACATCTAACTATTCAAGATGAAAATATTCTACAACCACAAGACTTAAAATAGTCCTAATTGAAGTCATCTTAACAACAGGAGAAAATATTTAATCATCAAAATCTATAACTTTCTTTTGTGAAAACCCCTTTACAACAAGTCTAGCCTTGTACCTCTTTTTTTCTCCATATTCTTCCTTCAAATTGTAAACCCATTTATTTTGCAATGCTCTTTTTCCTGCAGGAAACTGAACCAAGTCCCAAGTTTAGTTATTTACCAAGGAATCCATTTCCTCTTTCATTACTTGCTCCCACTTCCTTGTAGTGTCTACCTTCATTGCCTCTTCATAACTTTATAGTTCACCAGAATCATTCAACAATAAATAATACAATGAAGGAGAGTATCGTTCAGGGGGTCTACTTAACCTGATAGATCTTCTAACAACACTTTCAAGAGTTTGAGGTACCTGATGCTCCTACTATTGTACATTTTGATTTTCTGGTACCTTTGGAATTTCGTTTTCAATGATCTCATCAAGCACTAGTAATTTTGTTTTTTCTTTCCCTACAACTGATCTTTGTACATGACCTTCTTGTTGAATATGACATCTCTGCTCCTAATGATTTCAGGATTTTCAAAATCCTATAAGCGATAACCAAAATCATTAACACTGTATCCAATAAAGGTACACTTCTTGGGTTTTTCCTCAAAATTTGGTCTATTTTCTTTATCAATATGGACAAATGTTTCACAACCAAAAGTATTCATAAATGAATAGTTTACCTTTTTACCTGTCCATGCCTCCTCTGGAATGCCACCATCCAAAGAGATTGAAGGTCCTCTGTTTATTAAGTAAACATCAATATTTATAGCATCTACCCAAAACTATAAGGGAAACCCTGAATTCAATCTCATACTCCTTGAATGCTCCATGATTGTCCTGTTCATCCTTTTTGACACACCATTTTCTTGTGGTGTTCCTGGAACTATTTTCTCTCTACGAATCCCATGATATGAACAGTAATCATCAAAATCCTTGCTACGATATTCACCTCCATTGTCTGATCTGAGACACTTCAACCTTTTTCCTGTCTCATTCTCAACCAAATCTTTCCATTTCTTAAAAGTATAAAAAACATCATATTTTTGTCGAATGAAATAAACATAAGTTTTCTCTAGTTGCATCATCAATAAAATTAACATAATAATGAGAGCCACCAAGAGATGATACTTAAGTTGGTCCCCATAGATCCATATGCACAAACTCAAACTTTTCACTCTTCTTTTCTTTTTCGACTTTGAGAAATCTGACTCTCTTTTGTTTTCCATAAACACAATGCTCACATAAATCCAAATCAATTTGTTTAAGATCTGGCAACTGTTATAGAAAGATTTTCCTCACCCCATGCAATCTTGTACAAAAGGCCTTTTTTCCATTTCCCTATGTAGACTTGTAATCCATTTTTGCAAATCTTAGAGCTAAAAATACAATTTTTCCACATATAGGCACCTTGCCTACTATATAGCATGCGTATACGCATGTTGCACCACTACAACCCACATACATCGTGAAATGTGCCCAAAATTGAAAAATAGTGTCGGGTTTCCATGTCATGTCATGAGATCAATGATCCTTGGCCTTCCATATACTGGAAACGTTACGAATCGACCCTTCAGTTCCAGTTGAAGGCTATAAATGTGCCAATTCGGAGCTATGGAAAATAGGAGAAAGAATTCAACTTTGAGAGAAAAGTTACTCTCGAGGAATTATTCACTTCACATTGAGTCTGCATCCCTTTATACTTTAAGTTGGAACACATTGTTCAAACCCCAAGCTCTTCTCTCTTATATGAGCTTGCCTTTGGTGGAGGATTAAAGTGGTGGAGGCTTGACTAGAAGGAACTTAGTTTCTCGGTTTCGAACCATGCCGACACAAAGTATGTAACTTGTTCACTTCTGCTAATTATATCTTAATATAAATACTCTTTTCTCGTCCAATTGATATCTTGCAAATATTTGAATTATTATTCCATAGGTGTATTTGTTATGAATGTTGATGGATTATTCTATTGAATGTGCTAACATCATATATTATCACCATATTCTTGCATTGCTTGGTTATTGAGGACTAGTTGCAAGTATATTTCTTTGGGTTAGGTGCTGAACGGTGGACTTCATCGAACATCTGGACAAGGTAGGCCTTTTATCTTGTCTTGCTAGCACATTTGTTTATATAGCATACTTGAGAATAAAGTTAATTTCTGCAGTCATTTCTGTCTGTTGTAGTTTACCCCTATCCATAGAGAGATTTTCCTTGTAACAGAATTGACGAACATATTGGGGATTGAATCTTATTTTTGGGGGTTTGGAGTGTTTTTCTTCTTAGATTCCTCTCGTTCATATTGATTTTCTTGTCGTATGATTGCTTGACAATCTCTGTTCACTCTAGGTCTAAGTCTTGATAGTCACATACATACGCGTCCTATCCTTTTGCAAGCTGTGTACATACGTTCTTTTCCCTTGAACAATAGCATACATCAACCTTTATTGTTTGTTTGTTGGGTTTGGTGGTTACTGGGTAGGTTTTGATGATTGTTGAGTCTTCTTGGGTCTCTGTAGTGACTGTTAAGGGTATGTGGAATGACAGGAAACCTGTCTTTCGTTGAATTTTTGGGCGATGCCTTTCTCATCATCTTTTCATTTTGATTGTCCCTGAACCTTGGGCTAGGTGTTTTTCTCCTTGATATCCTACCTGGGTTGTCTCTGTCTATACACAATGGAGTCTTTATATATCAAGCTACTATTCATTCCTTGCATTTTCATTTTTCTTATATTGAAAATACAAAAAAATATTAGGAATTTTACATTGATTGGCATTTTGATCTTTTGAGTCTTTGTCATTTATCTTATTGCATGTAAAGAAAGATTGCATTTTTTTAGAATTGCAGAATTGAATTGAAAATTACATGTTTAGGAAGCATATCATTCACTGGAAATTGAAGTTAGGACTTTGCATTGTTTTCATACTCATTTACTTTACTTGTTGAGTCATAACATCACTAGTTTCACAACCACACCTTTTGAGTAAGAAAGGCCATTAAAATTAGCGTTGTAATTTAAAATTGATTAGTAACGATTTTATTTTCTAGGGTGCATAAACTATCTTAGGATTTAGTGCCTTGGAATAGGATTTTCTGAGTAAACTTCTCCAAGGCTATTAAATCAACATATGTGTCTCACTAAGGGAGTGGAGAAATCCATTGTATAATCAGTAAGATCAAGAAGCTCCTATTACACTAGATTTAAACATGAGGTCACGTGAGGTTGGTTGAAGGGATATCCCCCCGATACCTTCTTAGCGTTAGAGATATTTCTGGGTATCTATCCTTATACGGGGATCTTTCTAGTGCCCTTACTTGTGTGAGAGACAGTGCTTTCAAGGTTATGGGCTTTGCTACCCTCCCCATGCGGTGGACTTGACTTACGACTGTTCGCCTGTGCATAAATTATACCGTGGTTGGTTAGTTTCTTGACTTAGGTGCCACATAGGTTACTTGCAAGGGTTATTCTGCAAGTACCCTACGTCAGATAAGGGTCATAAATCACACATCCTTTATGGAGGATTATCTCTCCGGGGGGCTCTGACCGACTAGTTGTTAAGCCCACAAGGGCCCTTATAACTTATTCTAATACCTTCGATCCTTAGCAGGGAGTCTCAGGCCCTTCTTGGGTGAGGCATACCTACTTTAGGGACAGCGGATCCTTTAAGCCACTTTATCATGTTTGTGTGCATATTGGTCGTTTGATTATTTTTGGTGTGCTCTTTGTTATTAGTAGACCTTTGAGATTTTATACCATATTGAGTCCTCATTGTCATGGATAGTGGAGTTCCTATTACTCCCTCCTTTACCTCTACCCCCCCCATGACGTTCACTCATTTCATGGGGATGAATCTATATGTTTTTCATAATTGTATGCAGAATTATGACACTCAGTCCATGCCTTGGGTCTCTAATCATTTTCCTGTTGATATGCCGAATGTTCCTTCACCCTTTCCATCCTCTCCTTGTCCCACTTATATGAATCCTAACATTGGATCTGGGAGCACCATGGACCCACCATCTACATCTTCATTTGATAACAGTCATGCCCATCAACCAACTTTCACTATGGGAGGTTGGAACCTCCCCTCTTACGGATCCAGTCCTAGCTATGTTTTTTCAAGAGTCAATACTCAAATGGGTGGTTATTATACTTACTATACCTCGTCTGTGTATCCTTCGTCTATCGTGCTAGTTTCTACAAACACTTTTACCATGGCGGGTCCACATATATCCTCAGGTCTTTCATATAGGGGGAATCAGTTTTATGGTTCATGCTACCCTCTTCACAGAACCCCTTCACATGGGAGAAACATATATCCTCACTTGAATAATCCTTATCATACTTCTGTCTCTTTGCACACATCAGGGATGATGCCCTCACAAACCTCTATGGATCAATTAGGTGGAGGATACTACCTTTCTAGATAGGGACAGGGTGTACACCAAGACCCTTCCTGGCTTGCAATGTTTCAAAACCAATCTTTCCCGGGACCTTGGTATCAAATGCCACAACTCACAATCACCGCTAGTCCAGTCACTGCAAGTCATAGTGGAGCTCCATCACCAACCACAACTAGTCTTGTTGGATATTAGTTGATGACCTTTGCATGTCATGTTGAAGACTTGCAACCATCCGCTTCTAGTCATGCTCGGGCATCACTATAGTCACCACGAGTCATATCAATGTCACATCTCCAACCTATGTACATCATGTGGGACATGAATCTCTCACCTCTTCCAGTCACACTGAGAGCATGTCACCAGCCATTGTAAATGACATTGGGGGAATTCATATGATTGAGAAGCCTATATGTCTCAAAAGTTAGCCCAAATTCCTTTGCAGGATTTGCATAGGAAATCACCTTAAACATTTGTGTCCTGCTACTACTGGGATACCAGAAGCATGATTCTCACTTGAGGTCTCTTTAGGTTCTGAGGCATCTGTGTTTTCCCCATACCCTCTTTCTCCATTGATTGACACGAAAGTCATGCTAATGCAATCCTCTCATGAACACACCCCCGTTGTTGAGGGTGATGTGTCTCCTGTCCCTGTTATCACACATCCTATTCAACTCGGAGTTGAAGAAGTGGTCATACTAGTGCAATCTATGTTCAATCCAAATCTCCTTTTGGAGGGTGATGCATCCTTAAGCCATGTCGTTAGTGTTTCTGATGTTGCACCTTCTAAACAAGAGAGAGTTTTTCTCTCCCCGATTACTCTCCCTCCAAGTCTTGGAGAATTTACTTTTGATTGAGATGGTATTGTGGGGTATCCAATGCCTTCACCTATGTCCTTTCAAGTAAGAGACATCATTCGCTATATGATGGAGATGGTAACCTCCGCTAGCGCTTTATCCTCCTTGACTTGGAGAGCTTTGTATTTTCCCAAGTTTGTGTCAGCTATTAGTACTATATTGACATTTCACATAAGCTTAACATGAGAGCCTTGGCCTCCCCCATGACTTTCCACATAGAAACTCCCAAGAGAGTCTGAGTTAAGCCCTTTTCCGACTCGTCTAAAAAGAAAAAATATTTCCGAGTGAATTTGTCCCTTTCACACTCGTTAAATTGGACTTGAAAGATCGTGAGTCTTAGTTAAAATCATTTATGTCTCATTTTCAAAAAGAGAAAAGATTGCGGAGTGAATTTGTCTCTTTCACACTCATAAAGTGGATTTGAAAGGACATCTATTTGGTACAAGTTTATCCCTTTTTCACACCAAGTAGAATAATATTATGAAAACGTACATTTTTTGGCATTAAGTTGTGATTGCATCTCATGCCCTTGCTTTCAGTATTGATCCTATAGATGATTCTCACTTTGTGTTATAGGTCCTTTTCCTCAATAGTTTTGCATTCTCAACCAAGCAGAGCCTTGTTTATATCCTTTTCAACTTCACACCCTATACCGAGGAAGGAGCATTCCCCCGAGTGTCCATCTCCTACATGCACCTCCTTGCATTGAGCATAGGTAGGTTCCACTGTTGGAACTAGTTTTTCTTACTTGTGGCACTCATTTCCTCCTCTGTATAATAACATTCATTTGACTATGAAAAAAAAAAAAAATACAGGTGGGAAGGGAATATTATCTTATATTGGCAGCAGTCATGTCACCTTTGAACATAGGACAAAGTTATTGAGTCCACTTGTCATCATAATTTTGGGTTTAGCGTGGCCTTAGGAAGCTGAGCTCATTACAAAGAGTTTACTCCCCTTACTGGTTACTCTACCAGTCCCTATGGAACGTTTTATTGATGCCTTCTTCATCTCATGGTTTCATCATTTACTCTATTTTTCCAGAGTCTTCCATATGTCTCATGCTCTTGTTCAAAGGATGTCTATCAACCCGTGTCGGCCATTCCTTAAAGCTCTTGAATTTACATGTCGACCATACCCTAAGTTTGTTTCATAATAATATGATGTTGTAGTCCTATTATGCACCCTAGTCCTAGTTTCCTCATCGATAGGTAACCTTGAACCCAACAGCCAAAATTTCATCATTGGTCATTGACTGGGTTGTTTCTCTTGTGTTCGACAACAAGACATCTATTTACACATTGGGGTTTGTGCAGTGTCTTGGATTCCATTAGCCTTATTGGTGGTTTCCTCGCCTTTGTCATCAATTTTCCTCATTGGCTGCTATTCATAGGGTTTTTTTGTGTACCTCTTGCACTTGGCACACACAAAAGACGCACAGGGTCGTGGTTTCATGAACATTTTCTTCATCTGATTTCCTCCAAATCATCAAGCTCCTTCTTTGTACCTCATGTTGAATGATGAGAGATGTATTAATGCTCTCCTTTCAGTGGGTATCCTTCCATCGACTTCAACTCATCTATTCTGGAAAAGAGAACTAGAGTCCTATGAGTACCTAGAGGCTTGCAATCATTAGTGGAAATTTCTCTCACCATCGACAGTTGGGAATACATCAATGTCTCTTGATTGATGGACTCTTCAAGTCTTGGACCCTAACTCCTTTATTAATACTTGTAAAAATGTACTTGGTGCCTTGATACCTCCTTTTATGATTGGTAGGTTATCTCGTGTTTGTTAACAGTATACCTCAATGACTGGTAATCAAACAAAGTCTCATTGTGTTGGACCTCAACTCCTTTATTCACACAATGTAGACTTGCACCTTTGGCAGATTGTGTAGAAGACTCGAAGACATTAGTATGTGGCTGCAACTTTCCTGAGTTGTTACTACCTTTTCACTGGACCAATACCTGTGTGACTTTAGCGATCATGGGAGATCAAATTGTACTCCATTGTATACATATATCTTCAGATTTATTTTGAGACTAGTACTACTGGGCCTTGTTCATGACTATGATAGCCTTTGGCATGTAACCTCATTTGTATTTTCCTATTCATGGACAGAGACAATTGTTTGGTATATTTTCACATGGATCTGCAGTGTAATTCTGATTCACATCCATGTATGCAAATTCAGTAGAGATTGAAATGAGAAACTAGTTCTTCCAGTTGTTTCCCCATTACTCCACTTCTGTGTTTTTTATAATGTATTTCGTCCATCACAGATACTCCTTTGACCTCACACATTAGGGGGAATATGTTATAGCAAGATTTGCATCACCCCATGCAATCTTGCACAAAAATCCTTTTATTCATTTCCCTATGCAGACTTGTAATCCATTTTTGCAAATCCCAGAGCTAAAAATACAATTTTTCCACATATACGCACCTTGCCTATTATACAACATGTGTATACGTAGGTTGCACCACTATATCTTGTGTACATCAGGAAATGTGCCCAAAATTTAAAAATAGTGTTGGGTTTCCATGTCACGTCACACGATCAATGATCTTTGGCCTTCCATATACTGGAAATGTTTTGACTCGTCCCTTCAGTTCCACTTGAAGGCTATAAATGGGTCAATTCCAAGCTATGGAAGAGAGGAGAAAGAATTCAACTTTGAGATAAATGTTACTCTGGAGGAATTGTTCACTTCACATTGAGTCTGTATCCCTTTTTCCTTTAAGTCTGAACACGTTTTTCAGCCCCCAAGATCTTCCCTTATTGATTGAGAACTTCATTGTCTCTCTTATATGAGGATTGAAGTGGTGGAGGCCTAGTTGGAAGGAACTTGGTTTCTCGATTCCGAATCGTACCAACATGGAAGTCTGTAACTTATTCACTTCTGCTAATTATATCTTAATAGAAATACTTTTTTCTCATCCAATTGATATCTTGGAAATATTTGAATTATTATTCCATGGGTGTATTTGTTATGAATGTTGATGGATTATGCTATTGAATGTGATAACATCATATATTATCACCATATGCTTGCATTGCTTGGTTATTGAGGACTAGTAGTAGGTATATTTCTTTGGGTCAAGTGCTCAATGGTGGAATTCATCTAACATCTGGATGAGGTAGGCATTTTATCTTGTCTTGCTATCATATTTTTTTATATAACATACTTGAGAATATATTTTATTTCTGTAGTCATTTCTGTCTATTTCAGTTTACCCCTAGCCATACAGATATTTTCATCATAACATCAACAAATTTCTTTTGTGAAGTATATGCATCCCCTTGTCACTCATGTTTCCAAGCCTATGATGCAACAATGTTGTATCCACTCTTGTAGAAGCTAAAGAGAAAGAATAATCAATATTAACAGTACATAAATACATTGTACCTACCTTCTCTCATTTTTCTATCACCAATGATCCTTTGGTGACCTTCCATACCTTATCTATATATATATACAAACTTCACTTGCCAACTACCTAGTTGAAATTAGACTTTTCCTTAGATCTGGAACATGTTTTACCTCTTTCAAAAACCATTGGTTTATATTCTTTTTCTTTATTTGTACCTTGCACATTCCAACAATTTTGCATGGTGTATAATCACCGAAATGAACCTGTCCAAAATCTCCTTGAACATAATCTAGAAAATGTTTCCTATGAGGTGTGGCATGAAATGAAGCCCATGAATCTACTACCCAAGACTCAGAAATATGATCTATAGAAAGAAGCAAAGCATATTGTAAGACATCATCTGTTACATTTGCTTCTTGATTTTTCTCTTGTTTTCCATCTCTTTGTTTATTTGGAGCTCTGCAATCTTTCTTTATATGTCCTTTATTCCTACAATTCCAGCACTCTATCTTTCCCAGTCTGGATTTAGATATGCCCTTTTCAGAATTCTTGCAGTTCCCTTATCCCTTTCCTCTATCCTTTTGTCTTCCCCTGTTCTCCATGTTTAACGCATTACCTGATATCTCACTTGTGATTTTTCGTCACATTTCCTCACTAAGGATAACACCAAAAACATCATCAAATTTTAGATTGTTTAAACCAGATACAAATCTACTTACAACCATGACCAATCCATTCCATCTTTATGGAAATGAGCATAGGATTAGATGAGCCCTGACTTCATCATCGAAGTCCGCTTTTACATAACTTAGCTGATTAGTAAACGTATTAAATCCATTTAAATGATCTGCAACAAACCCACCTTCTGACATACTCATATTAAATAATCACTTCATTGAAAATACCTTATGGGACACTGATGGTTTTTCATACAGTTTAGCCAATTCATCCATCAACTCCTTCGTTGTCTTTTCTTTTGATATATTGAAAGCCACCAACTCTGCCAAGATCAACTATATCGTTCCTAGTGCCTTTCTTTCAAGAATCTCCCATTATTTGTCCTTCATGGCCATTGGCTTCTTTTCCATTCTGCCCAATGGTAGGAATATTTCAGTCTGATATAAATAATCTTCCATTTATATCAGAATGACCTTGAACTACCTGATATAAATAATAGGTAGGAATAAGACTTTTGCTACCTTGAGGAGGAGGGTTCAATGGACGAAGCTGGGGGAATTTCTCTTGGGAATATTTTGTCTAAGTATGGAAATGTAGGTCTGTGGAGGAATGTGTGAGGCATAACCAAAATATGTGATTTTTTTTTAAACGAAGAGGTAGAGTCTGTGGAAATGAAGAAACAAGAAGTTTGTGGGTCAGGGAACATCTAAGGTGCTCCGAACTTGGTTGCATAAATGGTTGTGACATAGATTCTCTTGGTGATGGATATGTTCATGAGTATCTTGGTGAGGTGAGGCGATTTTTTTGACTCTTTCAAAGTTGTAAATCAAGTGGATAGTGCTCATTTTGCAACTGTTCTACAATAACAAAGACTTACCTGTGTGTTAGGAACAATTTTTTCCACCTGCACTATATCTATTTTTCTCTTGTTTGTTTCACTATTATTCTTTTGGACTCTCATGTTGTTGTATGTATGCTTAAAATGAATGAGTGTTAAAGAAGTTAATGAATGTCTAAGTATAGAATAATTTCTCTAGAGTAGGAGTGTGACTCACCGATAGCTTTGAACATAGTATGGGTATGCTCTAGGTGAAGAGGCACAATCCATACAAAGTAACCTTAGTGTTTCCATGTAGCCAAATGAGAAATGTTGCAGTGTTGCACACTGTCAATAGGTGCACTATTGCTAAGCATGTTGTGGGGATGTGACAATATCCTATATGATGGTTCACACCTCCATCTAGACTAATGAAAATAGGGAATTCCCCAAATGTGTTTACCAAGGGGTCAAAATGATTCAAATTGTTCACCAAGGTAAGAAACCAAAGGGGAATGGAGATCTATGGAGCCCATAATAGTGCTAAATATCTTGGTGAGATCTCATTACAATACTAAGGTGAGGAAGGATCTAGGAAGGTGATCCATCACATAAGAAAATAATCATATAAGTTCAAATTGCATCATCATTGGATGAGTCACATACAATTTCAATAGCAAGTTGCACCGCATATGGAATGTCATGAAGGGTGGCCATAAGTGAGTACCCAATTGTCAATTTCATATGATACACAAATCCCTCTAATGCATTGATCAAATTATTTGGTTGATGATGAAAGACATTTATTTGTATTAGCATGAAATTGTATTCACATTCATATGATAATGCATGTCCATAGATAATTTGATTGATATGTTGAAGGATGATCGATTGAAGAACTGATTCTATGTGATGATATGATTTTCTGGTAATATTGTTTAATAAAATTGTAGACATATTGATATTCTTTAAAAATACTATTCGATGTTATTTCATGAACCAATGGTCTTGTATAATGATTTGATGGAAATATTGACTATGTTATTATGAAATTGTATGCACCTTGTCAAAAGATAAGTATGAGAAAAATATGGATGGATCTTGAATCACTTTTATAATTATAGAAGGTACTTGAGTTAATGAGTTATTGTTTTCTTGATAGTATTTGGAAATGTTGAATTGATATATTTTTCTACATGGAGTTATTGGACCATAC
>ML781295.1:219415-229542 GCA_009831015.1 Picea engelmannii
TTATAATTATAGAAGGTACTTGAGTTAATGAGTTATTGTTTTCTTGATAGTATTTGGAAATGTTGAATTGATATATTTTTCTACATGGAGTTATTGGACCATACCACACCTAGGATTGTTGGAGATATGCATACTATATCCATTGGAAGTTTTATTCCTTTATGACACCACAACCTTTCACATAGGAGTGGTTGTTGAATTTCAGAATCAGTGTGACCTACAAGAAGTTTTGTTCCTAATTTTTGGTTCTACTATATGAGTTCGACTATTAGAGGATCTATAGTATCATGGATGGAGTTCATAGAGCTCTTCTATACACTACAACTCTACATTTATTTGTGTTTTTATGAATCTAAGAGATAGTAAATCCTACGGTAGGTATTTTTCTAAGAGTTATAGTTTTTGAATGGGAGTATTATAGCTTGTTGGAAGTGTCATCATACCATGGACCTAGGTGAATATAGTCACATGTGACACCACACCCCTATGAACATGACATTTGATTTAACACAAATGTCATCCACAAATTTCAAGGTCATGGTCTTACACAATAGTCTACTAAAGGTGTTGTAGTATTATAGCTAGAGGATTGTATTATTCTTGTCTACAATAGGCTGTGCGGGGAGTTGTTGATTTGTTATTATACCTGAAACAATATCATAAATAATAAATAATAGGTATTAATATTTTTTGGAACACTAGATCATCATGGATCATCATGGTAAGAGGAGGATGCATCTCATATCACACCATGGTATTTCATCCATTGTTTAATTTATTATCAAAACTACCCTACTCAACATTCCATTTGACAAGTATTATTTTGACCTTCACCCTTATGAGGTTTTGGAATAGTTAAAGATTAAGATGCATATAGAACAAATTTAAATATTAGAAACATGTTAGAAATTATAGGGTCAACTTTAATTCTAAGACAATGCATATGTAACACCCCTCCTAAACACTATCTATTTCATATTGTGACATCTTCTTCATATTGGATTTATATGTTTTTTTTCCTTAAATATATATGAGTTTCTTGGATTATTTATGGAATGCTATATTTAATGAGTAGTATGTATGTATTGCCTTTCTTTGGGACTCTCATTAACTAGGATCAGATGTCTTAAGTATCCTAAATACTATCATTATTCCTTTCAACTATGTAAATACTAAAATTGATTATAGGAGTGTAGATTTTGGGATGAACATTGACTTATGTCAAATGTTAGTAGCAACCCAAAATATTATTATAAAAATTGTTATGCACTCACACCTAAGAGAGGGGTATTAGGTACCTTGTGAGGAAATAAATCTAACTAATGTTTAGATCATGTAATATTATGCTTCTAAAGTGAAATTAGAGTTTGTATCCCAAAGGGGCTGGGATGAGATTGGTAAGCAAAATTTCATATGACCTATGCAAATTTACCTTAACATTAATTTCTCTTTAAAACTATTCAATATCTCTAATTACCATGTGTGGGGGAATTAGATGGGAAAACAAAAGAAGGCCTCTTTTAGTTGTGTTAGAGGAAAGAAGATGAGAATTTTTTTTCAGGAAAGAGAAAAGCCTAGTTTTTCCATGTGGAGAGATGCTTGGGAAAATCAATAGATTGGTTGTCCTATTTGCTTGGCAATTTGTAATAGCCTAAAAATGATTTTCTTTGTTTTTTTTAGGTGGATATCATAGCTTGGTTGATGAATTCTATTGCTAGAGGTGCTACATTACCATATGCAAAGAGGATAGAGTTGTTATGCACACCCTGCATTCAAGGGGAGGTGTTTCTTGTACCAGATATCTCTCCAACATTTATTGGAATATGGTTGATTTGATGTTGTTGTGATATTACCTTGTGACTATGAAAATGTTTTGTCAATTGGGTTATGATGAGTGTTCATAATCAATTTTCCTTGTTGATTTGAGGCCTTGAAAGGGGGGCATCACCACATTTTTTTCTTTTGGATTAAATGAGAGGAAATGACACATCATGGAATGTGTTTTGGTAACGATTTTATCCTTGAAAATTTAAAGTTAGTTTTCACCAATGGGTTGTACTTTGATAATGTATTGGAAGATTTAAATAGATTAACTATTGTTTATTTATGCTAGTAATCAATTAATTTTAATGATTTTTTTTTGTGTATGATAGATTATTAGGGAGAATAGTGAAGGAGTTCTAGTTAAATCCTTACTCAACATTTATTTAAATTCAAAGTTGAAAGTAATAGCCTACAAAATTTCCTATGGTGGTTTTCACTTTAAATTAAAAAAAATAGTCACTATTTGGATTAAGTTCATTCTATAGTAGAAGGGTGATGCAAAATATATGAACAAAAAATTGTTTATAATACTTGAGTACTTAAGATAATAAGGATGCCCATCTTTTCACTTTAGATAAATTTTATTATTATTTTAAAAATAAAAATTAAAGGAAAATATTTATTTCATCATCATTCAAGATTTAATGGATGTTTTATATTGAGAGATAAGTGCTCAACAATGAAAATGAAAATAAAAAGTCCTGGAAAATTGATGGAAAGTATTCATTAATGAACAACTTCCATATAAGCCTATTTTATCAAGTAAATTATGTGTAATTATTATGGTTTAACTAATAAGAACTCATCACTAAGTTTTAGTTGAGATAATAACCTCATTAATAATTCATTATACTATTATAAATCTATTTTAAAAATAAAAAGTATATTAAGCCTTTTATCAGTTAAATTTCTTATCAAGTAAAATGAAAATATACTCATTTATTTTATTATTATTTTATTATTTTTACATTTTTAGATTATAAATTCAATGTTTTTTTCATTTTATTTAAGATTACATAAGGTTAGGATTCACATAATTCTTTGAATGCAATTATATGTAAAATCTTGTTATAAAAATTTGAATATTATTTTTATGAAAATGTCTATATTTTTATTGTGGGTTATGCTCGTGCAATCTATCCTTGAATGTGCACTTTCCTTAATTCTTTTCTACTTTCATTATTTAAAAATGATCTTCTTTATTTAAAACAATAATGTTTTTTCTTAAATAATATATTAATACAATCAAATACATTTTCTTATTTTTAGATGATGAGACTATGTGGTATTTTTTTTATCATATGATATTAAAAAAAAAAATGTTAAAAGTATAGTTTTACTTAGTAATATCTACTAGATAAACTATCTCTACTACTTGAATAATTTTATATAGTTTATTTAATATATCAAATTATATGTTTTTATATACATATATTTTTTCTTATAAATATTATTCTTTTAAATATATAAAAATTGGATTGATTTTATGTTAATTTTATTGGTTATATTAATTTTATGTTAATATATATTATTGATTTTATGTTGATTTTATTGGTTATCTACTCCTTCAAAATCCATAATATTTTCTTAATCTATAATTTTTTTTTATCAAAAGCATACTATATATCTAAATTTTACTATATTGATTACCTACTCCTTTAAAATCTATAATATTTAAAAAAAAAGAATTATCAAAAGCTTACTATATATCTAAAGTTTACTTTATTGGTTACCTACTCTTTCAAAATCCATAATATTTTATCAAACTCTTTGAATGCTCAACATAGATGCATAAATAAAATAAAATTTATACCTTAAAAATATTAAACTTTTCTCAATTTATATCATGTAATACAAAGCTTTTTCCATCATTAAAGTATATGAAAACAAAATAGTACTTATTTATGACCTTTTTACATGGTTAAACAATATAAGAACAAAATAGTACTAAGTATATGAAAACAAAATATACTTATTTATGACATTTTTCCATGATTAAAGTATATAAAAACAAAATAGTACTAAAGTATATGAAAACAAAATATACTTATCTATCACCTTTTTCCATGGTTAAAGTATATAAGAACAAAATAGTACTAAAATATATAAAAACAAAATATATTTATTTATGACCTTTTCCCATAGTTAAAGTATATAAAAACAAAATATTACTAAAATATATGTAAACAAAATATACTTATTTTATATTTATATCATAACATAAAAGCCTTTCCAATAAATATATATAATATATATAGAAAAGAAAACCAAATCTGAATATATATAATATATATAGAAAAGAAAACCAAATCTGATTATGTTTAAGGGAACATTAAACCAAAAGAATGAAGCATATCCTTGAAGTGTTCAAGAACAATGATTCAATGCATGACCACCAAAATGAATGAAAATGAAGAATATACTGTCTGCCAAGACTTTAAATCAAAGGGCAACTGATAAACTTGCCAAGATTCAAAGGAATAAGAATAAAGGGGTTTCTTTTGCCCCTACTGAGGAACGTTGGATACCTGCCAAGAATTCAATTAATCTTATGCAAAGAAAAGGAATTGATTCGATATGCATAGAAAAGGAATTCAATTAAAAAGAACATTTAATCTTATGCAAATAAAAGGAGTTGATTCGCTAGGTTAAAAGAGCTTTGTTTAGACATGAATCATAATTGTGTCAAAAAGCAGGACTTGGCAGAATACTTATCTAACAGTATGCGCCACATTCATATTGAAGATGCCAAAGTTGTAGTGAAAGTTTATCACAATATCAAACTTCGAATTAGAAAAACTATTGAAATTGAAAAATACCTCGAACAATGATGATGGATGGAAATTAAATAATACTTGGAAACCTGTGATCGATAGATTCCTTTCCTTTATTGGTGTTACAGGGTTTGCATTTCATTTATAACCCATTCCTTTCATTCCGTTATATCTGTTTAAAGTCAATCACTGAGTTGAGGCTATGATATTTAATAATAATAACTAATATGTTTTTGTTATTTTATCTTCAATTTTTTCATTTTGTTATTTTATCTTCAATTTTTTCAAATACATTTGTTTGTATGCTTGCATTAAGAGCATAAATGTTAGATTAAATAAAACAAAAAACATGTTTCCTAGTAAGAAACTTATAATTAGAACCATTCCAATGTTCCTTTGGCCATGCATGGACTGAACCAAGGATGAAGCTCTTATAAATGAAGATATATTTGGTATATGTAACTCATAACTGACGATGAATGGTTGGATCTGCAGATTTGAGTGGCTAAGTTTGTATGTATCTCAAGAGTTTTTAAATAGGCTGAATCCATTTATACATTCAGAAATACAATTTAAACAAAATCAAATAACGATTTTGTCCAAATTCACATTCCTATTAGAACAAAAAAAAAACAAAAGTAAAATAATTTAACTAACCCCATAAAGTAATAGAAAAATCTTTCAATAAAACACAAAAAAATATATACAAATTTATTATATTTTTATAATGTGTTAATATGTATATGTTAGGATGTATATTTATTTAAATGCACTAAATTATTTTTTGTGCATTAAATAATATTCATTCCTAAATTTATATATAAAATAACATTATCAACTATTATTTAATAATAGTTTAACTATTTTTATCAAATATTAGTTGTGGGATATCAAATATATATAGCACGATAAAGCAAATCGATATTAATCCTCATCACCAAAAGATTTGTCATATTCAAATTCAGGTAATAACACTGATATAATATATATTCACGTAATAATATCGATAATAATATATTATATACACAGTTACATATACAAACTCATAATAATATATACCTCTTGGTTGAGAATAAACAATAGATCATATTGGGTTATACATTGCCATCTGGTAACTGTAAATGTACTCTGGCATTATATATTGCCTCGGCTCTTCCAAGAGGTTATCGATGGTACATGCACATTCGGAAAAATAAAGTTGTAATTTCAATTCTCATTCACATGGAAGGGAACAGAACATAAGGACATGACAGTTTGTTCAAGCACCTTAATAGAGTAAGACCAACTATAATAGTATGTCATAGACGTTCCACATTATTTTACTCAATTTTATCAACATTATTTTACTCAATTTAATCATTTAATAAATTACTAAAATTATAATAATTATAATATTTTTATTAAGTTATTAAATTTAAAAAAAGATATTTAAAAAAATATTTGAATTTACTTGTATATTAAATTTGGTTGGTTTTAAAATATTGTAAATAATTATAATTATCAATTTAAGTAAGTTAAGAAAAGAAAAATATTATTTGGATTTCTTTAGAACTTTATTTGTATGGTCTAAAAATATTAAGATAAGTATTCTAAAATCACCATACTTTTTATGACTTAGAAGATTAAGATGATCATTATTGTTGACAAGTATTTTGAAATAATGATCTAATTGGGCATACCATGTACACTCTAAGAAAATTTGTTTTCATCTTCAACCCTCTTAGTGTCACACAAATGACACATTCTTTCGTCACATGGTGTTCTCACAATCATCCAACACATAATTTCACTATTTGTTCTTATTTTAGCAATGCTGATTTTATTCTTTACCTGAATAAAAAACTAGAGATACTTTTGTTCTTCTAGATTATGGCTGACCACCTTCTTGTAACATATTGATTTTATTTATCTCTTTTGTTTAGGGTAGCACAAATTCTCCTCAAATTTACATGAAAAAGTGAGAGATACTTTTGATCTTCTATATTAGGCTATATAAGGGTCGATGACCTCCTTGTAATATCTTAATTTTCTTTTATTCCCTAGATATTTACCACACCACAAATTCTCCTTAAATTTAGATGTAATAATATAATACACCACAAATTCTCCTTAAATTTAGATGTAATAATATTTTTGATATTAAAGATCTCATAGTTTTGGTTAGAGTTTGAAACAATTTTACAACCTTTTATCTTATAAAATAGTAAACATCATTTTTATCCATAAACTATTTATATTGTTATGAAAAGATTTCCAAGATCACCATACTTTTGTGGAGTTAAGAGGTTAGGAAGGTTGCTCATGTGATAAACATTTTGAAAATGAGATCTAATATGGGTATAGGCTAGACAATCTAAGAGAAAGTGCTTTTCATCTTCAACCTTTTTACTGTCACAAAGGTGACACACTCTTTCATCCCATGACGTTTTAGGAATTGACCAACTCCTAATTTCACTATGGAGCTCGTGAGAATTTGTTCTTATCTTAGCAATGCTTATTTTTTTCTTTATGCTTGGCAAAACAATAGATAATTTTGATATTCTAGATTAAAATTGATTAAAATATGTATTCATCCCATAATTATTAATTCAATTTTTAAATATTTTTTATTTTTTTAACTTATTATAGTCATAAAAAATTGTATTAGTAATTAAAAATATCCTCTTACATAATTTTAAAATACTTTATTCAATCTTTCATTAAAATATATATTAATAAAATAAATGCTTCACCCTAATTTCAAACTATCTATCTGGATAAGTGTGCTCTCTTGCTCAAGATATTATGTATGTTGTCTTTTTTTAAATGGTATTTAATATGTAAATGTAATGTTCATATTTAATACTTTTTTATGTTATTTAATATGTATATGTTGATTTTTTTTTTTTTTTATGAAAATAATTTTCATTCATTAAAATTTATTTGTTAGGATGGATGATGAGACTTTAAAAAAAGACACCTCATGAACCTTAAGAAAAGTAAGTTATTATTTGGATTTCTTTAAAATGTTATTTATTCCAAGATCACTGAAGCTTTGATGACTTAGAAACTTAAGATTCGAAATGACTATAAGTGTTTGAAATTTCTGTTTATTGTTATCCTTTTGGTTTCTATCCCTAATAATTTCTTTTTGGTTCTTAATTATTGTCAATTTTCGTTCATTTATAGCTTCCTTTATCTTTTGAACCTCCTTCCTTAATTTAGCTTGATCTTCTAAAATTAGGTCTTTATTTATAAATATTTGAGACCCTTTTAAGCTCCTAGTTTTCCTAAGTATGTCATATTTATAGAACCTATCTTTATGTTCAATTATTTTTCCAAACTTTTTTCTTCTATAAGGTCAATTGCTTCAATTTGTGATTTATTTTTTAACTCTTCATTGACTATTGCTAATGTGTCTTCATCTTTCTATTCTTTAATACTAAAAATTATGATGTTCATAGCTCTTTTGTTCAGGTGATGGCCTAAGTTTATGACTTTATTCATTTCCTCTTTAGTAGGTTTGATATGCAATTTGTATTTCACATTATTTATGGTCAAATTGTTAATTAGTTTTTCTTCTAGCTCTTTAATCTTGTCCCTAAGATTGTTATTTTCTTTGACCTCTTCTTTCTTGTTTTTTTTTGTTCTTGGTTTACTTTTTCTATTTCTTGTAATCTAGCCTCTATTTTCTGTAGATGTCTCTGATTATTATCTTCAAAAGATCTAAATTTGTTATCAAGCATTGCTACTAGCTCACATTGAACTTTTGTCTCTTCTCTAATTTTTTGTATTGATTCTATATATTCACGTAGAGTATCTAGGGTTACTTTGTTAGGCCTTCTTCTCTTAAATTTATGTATCAATGGTGTATTACTCATATTGAAAAGAAAACAAAAATAAATAAATAAGAAACTTTTGCACCTAATTCATGGTAGGATTTGAATAGTCATGAACATGATTTAGCTATTACATATCAAATTTACTGCAAAACAAAATTCTCTTAGATCTGCATTTAGTTAGGAAATATCACCAAATCCATAGTAACCCACATAATATATTCACAACATCAATTCATCCTAGAGATAAAATTCACTCCAAAAATTTATTTTAATATAATTTTGTTTTAATTCTATGACTCAAACAATTGAAAACACAATAATTTTCTATATTATTAAATCATTATATATTTTATTTTAATTTTATGACTCAAACGATAAAATTCACTCCAAAATATATTTTAATATATTTTTGTTTTAATTCTATGACTCAAACAATTGAAAACACAATAATTTTCTATATCATTGAATCATTATATATTTTTGTTTTAATTCCATGACTCAAACGATTGAAAATACAATAATTTTCTATATCACTTAATCATTGACATTTTCATTGCCTTTTTTCTTAAATTTCAGTATGCTTTTACATAGTAATCTTTTGCCCTTTACATAGTTTATTTAAGTTTGATTTTCTAGTTCTATGCCTTCGTGAACAAATTGTTTACAAATTAGACATCGGAGTCATGTTCTAAATCTTGGCATATGTGGTAAACTTTGATTATATCTTTTGGTTGAAAAAAAGGAAAGATGGATAAGGTGAATTTTATTCTTTAGATCAAGAAACTGGTTTGTGTAATATCTTTACTTCGAAGTTTATTTAAAATATTTAAAAATATTTTATTTTAAATTGAAAATAAAGAAATTTGTAATATCTTTAATGTAAAATATTATAAAAATATTTAAAAATATTTTATTTAAAACTAAAAATAAGAAAACTTTAGAAAGTAAATCAACTTTAAAAAGTAAGTTAAGATGAATATTTTTTCCATCCAATAATTGACATCAAACTTTCATATGATTATGTTTTAAGTCTTTGAAACCTCAACCAAGAGTCTTGGAGCGCTTTTTAAAGTTCTTGTGATTTGTATAAATTGTGCTCGCTTTTTCGTAGAATGAATAACTATCTCTACAGAATTAGATGTTCACCAAAGTCACTCATCGTCCTATCACATGTCAATGAATATTTAAAAAAAAATGCTAATGTTAAAGTAACATAACTTTTTATAAATCTGTTTTTAATTTCAAACTGAAATTTTATTCTAATACTTTGAACTTGACTTTTTCTTAGTAATTTTGTTTATAAAAAATTTACAAAATTATTATATATTGTCACCCTTTTTTAAACTTTTTCTTTGTCATATATTTGTGAGTAAAATTGTTAATCCATGTTTAGTTAATATATACAGAAAAACAATAAAATTGTTCTTTTCAATGTAGACATGAAGGAAAGGGCTCGGGAGGAGCAGGATTATGATGATTATCTTTTTATAGGAGGGAGTAAGAAAACCTTATTTTCATTTCCTTTAACTTGAAATTTATTTTTTGCAAGATAGTATGTGGGAAATTTCATAATGCAAATAATGTTGATTATTTTATGCATGAGTGAAATATTATAATTAATTTTTATTTTTTTTAATTTAAAAAAAAAAATTATAATTAATATATATAATAATAATACTAAATTGGTGTATGAGACCTCCTTGTTTGT
>ML781295.1:229695-262468 GCA_009831015.1 Picea engelmannii
TATATATATATATATATATATATATATATATATATATATATATATATATGTGCATTATTTATATATATATAATGGATAAGGAGATAAAATGTTATAGAAGGAATAAAATGTATATGTATTCAATACATGTGAACATATAAATTAAAAATAATAATCAAATTTTCATCTATGATGAATTAATTTATCTTATTTAAAAATAACTTGAAAAATATATATATTGAAAGGAATTTGGAAAAATAGAGCTTTTAATGTTTTTATAGTCTAAACCACAGAATAATATCAAAACTAAATCAAAAGCAGCAAGTCAACAAACCTATGGGTGAGTATAAATGCTTTAGTCATAAAAACAAAAAACAAAATTAATTTCAAGTAGTGTGTTATAGAATGCACACACACTTTATAAATCTGCATGCACTAATAAAGGGGCCTCTTAAGGGGATATTCAACCCCCAAGTGGAATATGGTTGCTCATACAGTGCCATGGATAATAGGGATGCATATTGAGGCCTTTCCTTGGGTGTATGAAGAACATAAGGCCCTTAGACAATAGTCAAAGCTTATAGGGACCAAAGACCATAAACAAGGCCATAAATAATAAAACATGCTCAATGTAGGAGGGTAAAATTATGAATCTCAGTGTCCATTTTCCTTGTTTTTTGAGAAAACAAAATATATTTTATGAAGTTTTTCAACTTCCGGTAAACAAAAATAATTTCTTTTATTTAGAATTTCACTTTAATGTAAAAAAAAAAAATTGTCATGAATTTTGTTAGATATCTATTGATTATTTTTTTAAATTTTTTTATTGACATTTGATATGTAAATTTAGCAATTGTTTGACAGTATGTTCCTTGAAAATGAAGGCACTCATAATGAGTTATGTTTATTGACAAAAATTTACTCATTATTCAACTATTTTTTTATGAAAAATGAAAAATGATGAAACAATTAAATAGACTCTATTAAAGTATGACTAAATTTTTTATGACAACAAATGAATATTATAATTACTATAAAAATTTTAACTTTACCAATCTTGATGCAGGAGCATCTCGCAGTAAATATTAAAGATTGATCTGATTGGTCTAAAACATTTACCAAGGGAGTTAGTTCCCTAATTTCTTTTATTATATGTGTAAAAATTACAAAATGTCTCACATTTCCGTCGAGTTTGTTTGATTAAATATCGAGATGTTTGTCATAGGTTTTAATTTTGTTGCTAAATATTAGGAACAAATCTGTAGTTTATGAATTTTTTAAGATAAATCAGGATTCATTTATTTGTGAGTTGTCCAAGGGGTCGAGATATATTGAATGATTTGTAAGAGTAAGAGGTTAGTGAGTGTGTGAGATTGAATATGTAAAAGTGTGGATCACACAGGTCTAAAAGACCAAGAAGGAAAGAGCTTTCCTGTGTAAATTTACTCCTTCATTGATAAAAATAAAGAATAGAGTGTGTGGTGTTGTCATTTTGTTTGTTTTCATTTTGTCACGTTGTGTGTTGAATTGTTCAATTCTATGTGTAATTTATCTTGGAAGAGTGACAATTTTATGTGATTGGAGGAATGATGTGCACAATTAATCTCAGTGAAGTTCTAAAAATATGTTTAAAATAATATTTCTTGAGTATTTGTCTTCACAGGAACAAACAATCACGATTCAACGCAGTTGAACACCACGTAAATATATGCGACAAGTTATTATTGTTGCAGGATACTGCATGTGGAGTGACCTATGACACACCTACATTGGTTACTAAATTTAACACATAATTTTCTATGAAAAATTTCATGAACATTGTTTATTAGTGCTTATGTGTAGAGGGATATCCGCATAGTGATAATTCTATGTAGAGTTATCTATGAAAGAGCACAATTTAGTGTTGTAGGAAAAGGAAAAATTTGAGTGCATGTTTGTGTTAATCCAAGGCTAAACAATAAGTCTGAATATTGACTACGATAGAATGTTGAAAACTCTATGATTGTGGGTTGAATTTGGTGGTATTTTCCATCAATTTTGGTATCAGAGCAGTGTTGTATATAAGTAATCATGCCACCCATGCGAGGAGGAAGAGATATGAATGTGGTAATAGATGAGGTACGTTACGAGCTCAGGCACATCCAGGAAAGGATGGAGGCCATGGAGACAACTCAAAGGAGAGAACCTGACATAGAATATGTCAATGAGAGTGAAGATACATGCTCTTATTAAGAAACACAAATAGCTCCACGACAAGAAACAACAGAGGAATAACTAGTAATAATGGTCACATGAGATGGATCCAGGCCTAAGATGGAAGTGCCCATGTACGAAGGTAATTTAAATGTTGATGAATTACTTAACTAGATAAATTCCATGGATAAATGGTTTGATTATGAAGAGATAGAAGAGGAGAAGAAGGTGAATCATGTAGTGACTAGGACAAAGGGACATGCAACTCTATGGTGGGATGATTTGTAGGCAGACAAAAGGAGGAAAGGAAAAAATAATATCAGGAGTTGGGACAAAATGGTGGCCAAATTTAAAGGTAAGTTCATGCCTAAGGATTATCAATTGAATTCTTTTAGACAACTGCAAATCCCTAGACATAAAACTATGATAGTAAAGGAATACATAGAGGAATTCTATAGGCTGAACATTAGAGATGGTCACATTACGGAAGATGATGAGAAGGTTTCTAGGTATATAAATGGTTTGAGGTATGAAATTCAAAATAAAGTCAACTTTTTTTCTCGAAGAACTGTCAAAGATGCATACCAAGTAGCTTTGAAGGAAGAAGAGAATTGGCTAGAAATAAGAACTAGAGAAACAAAGAAGGGATTCCAGCAAGAGGAAAAGGAAAATCCAATAGACTAAGATTTCAACCTTGAAAGGAAGAGGTTGGAAGTTCAAGCATTAGTTCACCAAGAGGAGGAGAGTGAAGAGGTAGAATATTTTTCTCATAAGGTCGAGGAAGAGGCATATAAATGAGATGTTATACATGTGGTAAGATAGGACACATGTCATGGGATTTTCTAGAGAACAAGGCAACAAATCATAGAAATACACATGTTGCAGAAAAAAAGGAAGAACATGTGAATGTGGTAGAAAAAGAAGAAATTTTAGAGGTAGGGGAATAATTGTTACTGAAGAGAGTTTTAGTTAAGGAAGAAAAGGAGGTTCATGAACCAACTCAAAATAAAATTATGTCCAGGACTATATGTAAGTGAAGAGGCAAGTGTTGTAAAATGGCATTGATAGTGGTAGCACAAACAAGTTTCCACAGAGATGGTAGAGAAATTTGAATTGTAGAGGCTAGTACATCCCACTCCTTGCAAAGTGTCTTGGTTGCAGAAGGGACATCAAATTTTGGTGAATGAACAATGTAAAGTGGAATTACATATTGGTAGCTACATGGATGAGGAATTATGTAGTATAATTCACATGGAGGTCTTCCATATTTTGTTGGGAAAGCCATGGAAATATGATAGGAAAGTATTTGATGATGGTATAAGGGACACTTATTCTCTTGAAAAGAATGGGAAGAAGCATGTGTTGTTACATTTGTGGGATGAAGGATCCAAATAAGAGGTTAGTCCAAGTGTATTGTTGATAAGTGGGAATGAGTTGCTACAAGGAGTCAAGAAAAAAGAAGAGATATATTTTTCCTTAATTAGTAAGACAAATGTAATACTCACTAATACAAATTTGGACGATTTACCTACAAAATTTAAAGCTATATTGGATGAATTTCTTGATATTATCATGGATGACTTACCAAATACGTTACCTCCTATGAGAAGTATTTTCCATCACATTGATTTAATCCCTGGAATTGTTTTTCCTAATAAAGCATCCTATAGAATGAACCCACAAGAGAATGAAGAAATTAAAAGGCATGCATATGATTTGTTAGATAAAGGTTTGGTGAAGGACAATTTGAGTCCATTTGTTGTACCAATAGTACTTATCCAAAGAAGGATGGAGGATGGTGCAAGTGAACTGACTCCAAAGAAATCAACAAAATCACCATAAGGTATGGATTTACATTTCCTAGCATAGATGATTTGATGGATTATTTGAGTGGTTCAAAAATATTTTTCAAAGATTGATTTAAAAAGTGGATACCATTAAATTAGAATTAGAGAAGGGGATGAATGGAAAATTGGTTTCAATACTAACAGTGGATTGTATGAATGGTTGGTGATGACTTTTGGGCTCACAAATTCTCCTAGTCCATTTCTGTGGTTAATGAATGAAGTTTTGAAAGAGTTTATTGGAGAGTTTGTGATAGTATATCTAGATGAAATCCTCATTTATATCCAGACAAGAGAGGAACATTTAAGGCATCTCAAGATGGTTTTGAGTACCCTGCAGAAGGAACAATTGTTGATAAATTTGAAGAAATGTTGTTTTATGAAGAGGGAGATGATATATTTGGGGTTTGTAGTATCTGAAGAATGTTTTAAGATGGACCCAGAAAAGGTTCAAGCAATTGTGAATTGGACAACCCCAAGAAGTGCATTTGAGGTAAGAAGTTTCCATGTACTTGCAAGTTTTTATAGAAATTTCATTAGAAGTTTCAGTCATATATGCATACCTATTGTAGAAACTATCAAAGAAATAAAACAACCATTTCAGTGGATTGAAGAAGCTGACATAAATTTTAAACTATTGAAGATAAAGATTATTGAAAATCCTGTGTTAGCTTTCCCAAGCTTTGATAAATTCTTTTAAGTTGAGACTGATGCTAGTGGGACTACGATAGGAGAGGTCTTGAGTTATGAGAAAATACCAATTGCATATTTTAGTGAGAAATTAAATGAGACAAAACATAAATATTCCTCTTATGACAAGGAATTTTATGCAATTGATCAAGGTCTTAAGAAATTGAAGCATTACCTCATGCCCAAGAAATGTTTTTTGTACAATGAAAATCATGCATTACAATTTATAAGTAGTTAACGAAAATTGAATCAAATACATGCTGAGTGGGTTGAATTTCTAAAGAATTTTACTTTTGTGTTTAAACACACAAGTGGTAAGACTAATAAGGTTTTTGATGCTTTGAGTAAAATTAATTTAATTTTGCAAGAACTTAAAGTCAACACTTTAGGGGTTGATGGTTTAAAATAAATGTATTGAGATGATGAAGATTTCAAGGATGCCTATGCAACTTGTGAAAATCTAGTTGCTGGTAATAGAAGTAAATGGTTTGTAACATCCCGCTCTTGTGAGCACATGTTATTAAATTATTCTTGAGGATAGTTGCATGCAAGTGATCCGGTTATAGTACATGGTTATTTGTTTCACTTATGGAGTCTTATGATGATGTTGATGGATTATGATTTATGTTGTTTGATATCTATGTATTGATATATTCTATTAACGATTTTCCCCAGAGTGTGAAAGACACTTGACAGATTGAGGATGCCGATGGCATCAATGGACCACATTGGTCTCTGGATTGAGTCAGGGAGTGGATTTTATTGGTTTGAGTACTTCATTTATGCATATGTGACATATGATCAATTATATTATGATGTTGTTATGGATCATTGACAGTGTTTCATTGATGGATGCAAGTTGACGATTTCTTGCTAATATGACTCACATAAGGAGTAAAGGGGCCATGCACATAGACCATATATTGAGGGAGAGGTGTGGCAACATCCCTTCCATAGCCTAATAGCACTCCCACCATGGCTTGAATTGTAGGTTAACGATTACCTAGTTCGAGAGCTCCACGATGTCGTGAGGGTAGACTGAGATAGTCCCTCACGATGATTTCTAAGGGGCGCAGAATAAGGCTTGGTCCTTATTCCTTAGAATCCATTAGTCTCTCACAAGGTCACCTGAATGGAGTGTTGAATCCAAGGGTTAAATAACAACCAAAACCAATCAAAGGCGAGTGGGACCCTTGGAGCACAGAGTGTGTCTTGAAGGGCACATCATGTAATTAAAATTTGAATCAAAGATGAGTGGCACCCTTGGAGCACGGTGTGCGTCTTGAAGGGAATGCCATGGAATTAAAACTTTAGTCAATGAATCTAGGTGGCCTAGAAAACCTTGAGCTAATAATTAAACCTTGTAAATTATTTAAGCATTGTTGGCTTTAATTAATTAATGAATTAAGGATTGAATTAATTAATCTTGAATTCCCAAATGAAAATCTAAGACTATGAAAAGCATATGCCTAAGTGGGTAAGAAGAAAAAAACTAATTATTAATTAAATAACATAGGAAAGAAGCAAGTCAATTCAAGAAAATAAGAAACATGAAATAATTCTAAAGAATTAATATAATACACATGTGTGCATAAAATACCTAATTGGAATTTAATATAAGAAAGGAATAAAGAATGAAAGAATAAGTGCAGTCATAGAAGGGAATCTAGATTCTAACTACCACTATTTTAACTAGGGGAAAACTCCTATTTTAACTCAACTCAGATTTAGTAATGCATCAGTCATTAATTGGAAACAAGGGGAATAAAGAGACAAATAGGAGTGATTTAAGGAGTGCTTTTAGGATGGGTGAAGGAAATTGACTTGTGATTAAAATAAATTATGGAATTTTCTTGTGCAACTTATGGAGAGGGTGACAAGTGTATGGGGGGAATAATTATTAATTAATTACTTAAACTGTGAATTAAATGTGCAAAAGGGAGTTTTCATTGAGGAAAATCCTATAAAACAAAAGGTCTAGATAAGAGTTGAAAAGAGAGGTTATGGGAAAAGTTATGTTGCAAAAATTTGATTGGTTTTACTTGTGAGAGTTGGGATACCCAGCTTGAGATGGAGTGGTGACTCTACCTTGCAAGGCGAGCTGGGAGCTAGAGGATTTTGGGTTGTGTGTGCGTGTGGCCCCTTTGTACCTCGAGGGGCTACATGGGAAGAAGAGTACCACTAGCATTGGCTGGGAGGTACCGGTGAAGTCTCAATGATTAGAAAGCAGGAGGTCGGAAGGAACACCAGTTGTTGATGATCATCTCGAGGCTCATCTTCGTCATCGGTTACGGTATTTTACTTACAATTGTAATTGCATTGGGAGTTTAAATTGTACAATTAATTTTTTTTTTCTTAACTGCGTTGGAATTTAATATTTAGTAAGCAAGCGCTTTGACGCCCCTTTTCTTTAAATTCGTCGATTTGAATAGATCTCCAAGAACTGTTGATCACTATTTTTTTTTTTCTTTCAATTTGAGACTTTGACTAAAACCTATTACCCTCGCTACACACCTCATGGCTTCAAATAACACAAACTTCCTTCAACATATTAACCTTGTCTTGCGTCATCGTTCATGGCCTTGCTTTATTGCGCATACATTCTACAACCACGAATTCATTGTTAGGTTTCACACAAGTTAATTCTCTGAAAAAAAAATTAATCCTGGAAGGAAAACAAGACATCTACAACCATAAATTCATTGTTAGGATGCACACAAGTTACTTCTCTGCAAATGTTTTTATTTATGGAAGGAAAACTAACATTCTACAACCACAAATTCATTGTTAGAATGCACACAAGTTAATTCTCTGCAAACATTTTTATTCTTGGAAGGAAAAAATACATTCTACAACCACAAATTCGCTGTTAGGATGCACACATGTTAATTCTTTGAAAACGTTTTTATCCCTGGAAGAAAAACAAGACATCTACAACCAGAAATTCATTGTTTGGATGCACACGAGTTAATTATCTGCAAACGTTTTTATTCTTGGAGGAAAACAAACATTCTACATCCATGAATTCATTGTTAGGATGCACAGAAGTTAATTCTCTGAAAATGTTTTTATTCCTGGAAGGAAAACAAGACATATACAACCACAAATTCATTGTTAGGATGCACACAAGTTACTTCTCTACAATGTTTGTATTCCTAGAAGGAAAACAATATATTCTAGAGCCACAAATTCATTGTTAGGATGCAAACAAGTTAATTCTCTGCCATGTTTTATTCCTTAAGAGTGAATTTCCTTCTGCGTGGCGTAATATTGGAAGTCGTCACTGAAGATTCCCTTGTTCTAGCCTCTAACCACCGACCATGGATTGAAATTTATTACCGATGAGGAATCCAAGGTAGAAATATTGGATTTTACTTATGATATTCGACAACCTTCTTTAATCTAAGCGCATGATCAAATCTTTTATTGTATGTTAAGAAATCCCTAAATTCTTAATTAGATTTTAATTAGCTTGATGCCTTATTTTGTCATGGACCTTCATTGCCTCTTAAATCCTTTTTAGTTTCTACAAGGATTTATTTTTCCCACACATTGAACCATTGAGAACATGTATTTGTACCTAACCAACTTTTTCCCATTGTCAAGTATAAGACCTAGGGTTAAGTTAATCTACTTGTGAAAAGAGATATTCTATTAACGCAATTTAGGAAGTGCAAATTTCATACTTACACGTGTTTTGACTTGTAAAATATCCGATGAATATCATTACCTTAGCCAAGGGTTGTTCTTCATTTTTTTGGGCCTCCGGAATAGTTGTTCTTGAAATGATAGAGTGCCTATCCTTGGCATAGCCCATATCCTGAACTTTTATCTTAACATAATTCAAGAAAACTTCAGAATAGAGGGGATATAGTTTCTTACTTACCCAGAACCCACATACTTGGAAGTGAGATCTAGGAAGGGTATTCAACTGAAACCTTCCATGGTATTCACATATCCTTAAAGGACCTATAACTTGTCATGTGGATTCTCTTCTTGTTGGGTTCCTTATCACATTTAATAGGTGCTAAAAGTGTGGACTATATAGATGAATGTTAATTATAGATGAATATTATAGGATTGGGTTGTAGTTGCTAATGGCGTCGATTATATGGATAAGTGTTATGGGTAGATGAACTATAGTTGGAATGTTCATAGTTTCTATTTTCGTCAATCATATTAATGCATGCCAAATTTAGCTGAACCCTTGGTGGAATGTTTCATAAATGGTAATTGTGTCGAATTTATTGATATGTGGACCATGGTGAGAATGTTTCTGAGGTGGAATTTGCGCCTATAATTATGTGAATGTATGATCGTTATAAAAATTGGTTCACTTTTGCACCATGAATTTAATGCTATGTCTGAGTGGTAATGCGATTCAAATTCTTTATGCCTTGAAATAAAATTGATTATTCTCTTGCACCTTGAACTTAATGTGATTAGATTATTTTTCCGCACGAAAATAAAAGGGGTGAGTAAATAGATTCTCTTGCACCATTAAAGTAATGATTGATGTGTGATTAATTTTGTACTTAGATTTCTTGCGCTATTAATTATATGTATCTAGGATTGTTTTTGTGATTAGTTTACTCTTACGCCACTATTTAATGTTGATGAATGATTGTTTAGAATCTTGATTTCTCATGCTCAATGAATAATTAAAGTTGATGAATGTTTTCCTAAGAAATTAGATTTCTCGTGTCCCATGAATTTGTGATGATGATGTATGATTGATAAATTTCATGATACCCTTGCACCATGATTAATTGATGATCATGATTGATTGATTGAACTAGTTGATTTCATCTTGATTGGCTTAGGGGGATCTAGACACCTCCTTGTTCCTCAGAACAGACACCATCCCTAAGACCTTAAATGGTCAAAATCAATTGGATGATTCTTGGGCTTGAGCACTTCTTATGTGTCCTGGAGATCCTAACCATGCAGGATAAGTTGGGAGGGTATTTCCTTATTATTTAGCGATATGGTGGATCATTAATTATATTGCTTCGGTTGATTGTGATGTGTTGAACTACATCGCTAGTTATGTTTATGTGTTGATCATGTGTCGCTATCATTATGTTAATGCGTTGTCTTGTGTCATTATTGATTACTGCGGTGTTGCTTGTATTGATTTTATTGTGATTTCGTATTGATTAGGCATTGCTATGAATTATGTGTTGATGTCAATTCCCTGATGCTTTAAAAAACAATTACCTAGTCTGTTGTCGTAACTACAGGGTCGTTACATGGTTGGAATACATATTACAGGAAGGATTGTTTTTCAAGAACAATAAATTATGCATACCAAAGTGTCCAATGAGGGAAAATATGATCAAAGAAAAACATAGTGGAGGACTATCATGACATTTTAGACAAGATATAACCTTTGCTAAGGTAAATGGTTTTTATTATTGGCCAGGTATGCAAAATCAAGTGAGGAAGTTTGTGGAGATGTGTAGAATTTGTCAACGTGCTAATGGGAGAAGTAGGAATACAAGGTTGTATCAACTGCTATTAATTCCAAGCAGGACATGGGATGCAATGAGAATGGATTTTTTGCTGCGATTGCCAAGAATACAAAGATGTAATGATTCAATCTATGTGGTGGTAGATAGATTTTCAAAACTTTCTCATTTCATTGTTTGTACCATGACTAGTGATCGAACAAATGTTGCAAATTTTTTCATTAAAGAGGTTGTAATGTTGCATGGTTTACCCAAAGTATAGATTCTGACAAAGATACTATATTTGTGATCTAGATTATTTTCAGAATGAAATGAAGTAGATAAATTACAATGAAATACTCATGAAAATTGACAAAAACGAAGAAACACAACAATACTTGATTTCTATTAATGAACGAATTTTAAAGAGACTGTAAAAATACAAAGTGGAAGACTCGTTAGAATGGTGGTAGCTTTATCTCTAAGAAGATATGTGGCCTACGCTCAATCAATAGAAGATGATTACAATGAGACTCTGAAGGAATTTTTATGATAAACATGAATTCCAAAACCCTAGACATCCAAAAACCTAACCCTAGGAGATGAAACACCAAAAGTCATGTGGGACCCGTTTGGGTAAGTTAGTACATTAACTTCTCGGGGTCATAACTTTTTCATACGATCTTCATTTTAAGCACGTGATATCCTGTTGGAAAGGTAGTTTCGAGAAATGCACATTATGCCTTCAAAATCACACTCCTTCTATAGTTTTACTTTCGCCCTCCAAAAAAACATCATTAGGGCCCCAAAACAGCCTTGGGAGTACAAAAATATCTGATGACATAAAAACATACAAAATAAGCCAGCTGGATTAGGTGGAAGGCCACCAGTATCCACCTGGAAGATGTGTATGGATTAAAACAACCCTAGAAGTGTAGAACCCACAATTACAAAGAAGTAAAGAAGAATGTGATGAAATAAAATCTCACAAGAAGAGTTAGTTGGAATAGGTGGTTAGCCACCAGTATCCACTTGGATCAGTCATCCCCCCTTAGGAATAAATGGTCTCCATTGCATTGAGTGCCCAAAGAAGAGGGTAAAACATATTTTGAATATGAATCTTGATGAGTTGTGTAGCAAGTATTGGAGGTGAAGAAACAATATATTCTTTCTCTTTGATAATATGTTTTTTTTGGATAGAAAGTGTTGAGGATGCAGTGGTTGTAGCGGTCTTCTATGCATCCTTTAAATAGACTGTGAAGAGGATGAATTTTGCAGTATGAGAGATTACCTTGCGACACTTTTTTGGTGGAGAAGTAGTTAGAACTACCTTTTCTATTCTATAGAATTGACCTCCGAGAGTAATAATGACACTACGGGGTCTATACTTATAGAGAACATGACATTTCCACATATATGGTTGGCCCAAAAAAACATTAGAGACATCAAGAGGGGAAACATAGAAAACTACCTCATCCTTGAAGGGATAGATGCCATAGGGCAAGTGGAACTGTTGGCTGACGTAGAGATATTGTCCCTGGTGAAGCCACCCGATGTTGTATGGCCACGGGTGTGGTGTTGTCGACAACCCAAACTATTTGACAGCCTTAGCTAAGATGAGATTCTTCTAGTTGTCATTATGAACAATGAAATGCAATGGGGCCCCCTTCACCCACATCTGTGAATGGAAGAGGCACTCCCCCTCTTCAGGATCTACTGGTTCTTCTGGTTGAATTTTTATGGTCGTGATAGTAGTAGTGAGGTCTGCATCGATGATCTATATATTTTCAATATTTTCTGGATTAGTTTCTGAATCAGGGTTTGACTCCATGTATTTGACCTCGACCACCAATGACTGTTTCGAGAGACATTCATCAGTGTTGTGCAAAGGGATTTTGTGGAAGTCACACCACTTCCCAGTATCATTCTTCATCTTTCCTTTACCCTTATTTTCATGTGTCTTAGACTGGTTGTCTATAGGATGTTGGTTAGGGTTGTATTTACCATGCTTTGGTTGTTGCATATTTGCAGACCCGAATTCCCATTTGTTCTAGTGCCTAAATTTCTGCTCAATTTTAATAGAATATCGATAGGCATCTCCCAATGATGAGATGTTTAGGAAATCCATTGCGGCTTGGATGTACCTATGTAGTGGATGTACCTATGCAGAGCCCCACGGTATTTTAGAACCACATGTTGTTGAGAGTCTTTGATACCCAGATTGGTGCGTATGGTATGGAAAATATATGTGAAATCAGATGGAGTTTGGATCTTCTCTTGTCATAGTGTGGCCCATCTCATGTAATGGTTTTCATAGTTATCAACAAGATAATACTATTATTTGACCGCATCCACAAAAAAATACCAAGTGGGATCGACCCCATTTATTCCAGATTACTTTGTGTAAGTTTTCTCCCAGTATGTTTCCCACCAATGTTTGACATGGAGGAGAGACTTGAGGTGTGTGAAGGTGATCGTTTCCCTATCGATTTTTTTTTAACAGAGAAATAACCTTCTAATAGATTTAACCAATTTTCTAGGGCATCCACATATATATGACCTTCAAATATGGCAATATCAAAACTAAGTTGTACCTTGAAGGGAGAGGTTCCCCCAAAAAGGCCACTTGATGAATATGCTCCCGTTGTTATTGGAAAGAGTTAAAGGATGTGTGAAAAATTCTCCCTCATTTCGTCCCTCTATCGCACGAGAGATTTCTCAAGAAACAGGTTAATAGAATCTTTTGCTCCGTCGTTTTTCCTTTTTTCCACCATCGAGGGTTTCTTTGGAATGTGAGAGTGATTGTCTTCAATAAAGACAATCTCGAGACCCAATTGCATATACTCGAACCTCTTCGGGGACATGCACTGAAAATCGATCAAGAGCACTCCGCTCGGATACCACTGATATGGATTATTTTCATAATGAAATGAAGTGGAGAAATTACAATGAAATACTCATGAAAATTACCAAAAACTAAGAAATACAACAATACTTGATTTCTAATAATGAAATAATTGTAAAGAGACTGTAAAAATATAGAGTGCAAGACTCGTTAGAATGGTGGCAGCTTTATCTCTGAGAAGAGATGTGACGGTTATGCTTATTCACTAGAAGATGATTACAATGAGGCTCTGGAGGCCTTTTTATGATAAACATGAATGTCAAAACCCTAGACATCTAGAAACCTAACCCTAGGAGATGAAACACCAAAATTCATGTGGGCCCCATTTGGGTAAGTTAGTACATTAACTTCACGGGGTCGTAACTTTTGCATACAATATCTATTTTAGGCGCATGATAGTCTGTTGGAAGGGTATTTTAGATAACTACGCATTGTGTCCTCAAACTTTGACTTTGTTTACAGTTTGATTGTGGTACGCCAAAAAAAAATTGTTTAGGGCCCCAAAATGGCCCTGGAAGTATAGAAGCATGTGTTGACATGAAAACATACAAAATAAGCGAGTTGGATTAGGTGGGAGGCCACCAGTATCCACCTGGAATATGTTTAGGGATTCAAACATCCCTGTAAGTGTAGAAGCCACAATTAGAAAAAAGTACAGAAGAACATGTTGAACTAAAAAATGACAAGAGGAGATAGTTGGAATAGGTGGGTGGCCAACAATATTCACCTGGATCAATTTTTGGGACACTTTCGGAGAAACATATGGAAAAATATTGGTACTAATATTAGTTTTATCTCAGGTTATTATCCACATAATAATGGACAAACTATGGTAGTAAATAGAAGTTTGGGAAATATTTTGAGAAGCCTTGTGAATGAGAACCCTAAGAAATGGGATCAAACGCTTTCTCAAGTTGAGTTTGCATATAATGACTCACCAAATAGAAGCAAATGGATGATTCCATTCCATATTTTGTATGGAATGCATCTTAGAGGAGTGTATGAGTTAAGGAATTTGGGAAAGCAGGAATTAAGAAGTGTTGATGGAGAGGATTTTGCAATAAGTATGCAAGAGTTCTAGGAAAGGGCCAAACAAAAATTGTAAGAAAACAACCACAAGTATAAACAACAAGAAGATATGAAGAGAATATCAATGAATTTTGAGGTTGTTGATTTGTTCATGGCGTATTTGAGGAAAGAGAGGTTTCCTATAGTGACTTATAAGAAACTAAAGTTTAAAAAGATTGGACCATGTAGAGTTTTAAGGGAATTTTCTTCTAATGCATATGAAATAAAACTTCCAAGAGGAGTTGGAATTTCTCAGATCTTTAATGTTGCATATTTGTATCCCTTCAAGGAGACAAAGGATATTTCGGCAAATGAACCTGTAAGTGATGAACATAAGATTGTATAATGGAAAGAAAAACTACCTCGAGAAATCCAAAAGGAAATCGAGGCAGTATTGGATTAGAAGGTATTCAAGAAAACCAAAGGAAAAGAGTATTTCCAGTACTTGATCAAATAGAAAGGTCGAACAATAGAGGATGCTACTTGGATGATAGCAACAAAAATCTCCAAGTATGGCACAAACCTTGAAGACCTAATGGATAGTTCTTTTCTTCCTCGTGAGTCTTATGCAAGAGGATATGGCAGTAAATCTTAAATATTGACCTCATGGGTCACAAACCTTTTCCAAGGGAGTTGGATCGCTAATTTATTTTATTATATCTGTAATAATTAAGAAATGTCTCTAGAATATAATTTTGTTGAGTTTGTCTAATTAAATATCGAGTTGTTTGTCATAGGTATGAAGTATTTTGCTAAATATTATGAACAAATATCTAGTTTAGGCATTTGTTAATATAACTAGGGATTAATTTGTTTGTGAGATATCCAAGGGCTCAATATATATTGAATGATTTGTAATAGGAATACGTTAGAGAGTGTGTGATATTGACTATGTAAGAGTGTGGATCGCACATGTCTAAAAGACCAAGAAGGAAATAGCTTTCATGTGTAAATTTACTCCTTCATTGATAAAAAGAAAGAACATAGCATGTGGTGTTGTCATGTTGTGTTATTGGATTTTGTCACACTATGTGTTGAATTGTTAAATTCTATGTATATAAATTATCTCAGCAGAGTGACATGTTTATGTGACTGTCAGAAGACCCTGCACAATTAATCTTAGCTAAGTTCTAAAATTATGTTTGAAGGAATATTTCCTGAGTATTTTTCTTTGTAGGAATAGATAGTCATGACTTGACACAGTGGAATATCCAGTAAAGATCTGTGACAAGTTAGTATTATTCCAGGATACTACGTGCAAACTTACATGTGACACACCTGCATTGGTTACTAAATTTCACATACAATTGTTTGCGATAGGTTTCGTCAACATTGTTTGTTGGTGATTTTGTGCATAATTATATTCATGTATAGTGATAATTCCACACAGATTTATCTATGACAGAGCGCAATTCAACATTGTAGAAAAAGGAAAAATTGGATTTCTTGTTCTTATTGATCTGAGGCCAGACAAGAAATTCAAATATTGAGTTCGACAGAGTGTTGAAAACTCAGTGGTTGTGGGTTGAAGTTGGTGGTGTTTTCCATCAACTTTGAAAATGTTGCATATTTTAAACACGTTTATATTGACACCGTGTATCTGCCTTAATTCTTATTTAAAGTAAAATCTAAAATTACCCTTTTGAAGAGGACAATGAAAGGTTCCGTATTATAAATTTTTACTGTGTATTATTGCAGATATTGATTTTCCATTTTACTAAATCATGATGTGATCTAAAAAAATATGGAGACATGTTTTTATAAAATTAACTAAAATTACTAAAAATCAATTAAATTGAATTCAAATTGTATCAAATGAAAGTAGATTCAATTCTGAAAATGTTGGTACTTGTTCTAAAACTAGATTCATAGTATTTTAAATAGTCTGCTCCTTTTCATGTTGGAGTAAGATGAAGTGACATTGTACTTTTCTGAAAAGTACCATAGTTACAGGTTTTCGACTGAGCTAATAGTTCGACCAAAAATTAGTAACTTTGGGCTGAAAGTTCATTTTAATGGAAAAACTAACGTTCAGATGAAAACAACTAACGTTTGACCCAAAAATACTAGTTCGACCAAAAAGTGGAAAATAGAAACATCCATTGACTGGAAAAAATAAGGGGATGCAACTTTTCACCACAGAACGAGGCATTTCGACAGAGAAACATATAAAGTTTTTTGGACGAAATATTATTGTCATATTTTTTCATACACTCACTCTTCATTTTCATTATTTTGGCTTTCTTGTGCAATATTTTCACTGTTTTTTATTTTTTGGAGCAACATTTTCGCTATTTTGGGGGGAAATGTTTTCTAAATTGAATATTTTCTTCAACAACTTTGTTGTAAGTGGAGGTTTTCTTCAACAATTTTGTTTTAAGTGGAAGTTTTATTCAACAAGTGTTTTTTGAAGGTAATTTTTCTTAAACAATTCCTTTCAAAGTCTATATTTTTTTAGAATAAATTTTGTCATAAGGAAGTTTTTCTCAAGCAATTTTTTTCAAATCATTTTTTTTTTAACTTTTGTTTAACATCAAATTTTTATCCAAAATTTCTTTTAAATCAACTTGGTTTATTGAGTAATTTTTTGCAAGTTATTTAAGATATGATTTTTTTTAAACCTTTACAAATTGAATTACCATGGGAAACAAAAGGGAGCAGAAGAAAAATATGATCACACTCGGGATGATAATTGTCTTATATAATAGAAGAAAGAGAACTATAGAATAAAGAAACAAAAACATGCAAATATTGAAGTAACAAGTGATGATAATGTAATTAAATATTTTCATCTTGATGTTCAACAAGAAGAAATTGAACCAAGTCTGAATACATATTATAAATAATGTTTATAATTCAAAAAATTATTTTCTAATATAATTGATTGCGAGTTGGAATTTATATTTAGAAACAAATTTGTCTCATAACATAGATGAAGTCTTTGAAGCCGGAAATGAAAGAGAAGTCCAACCACCTACATGTATGTGTGTGTGTTTATATATAATACAAGATTTCAACACTTGTAGATTTTAATTAATTTATGATCAAACTCATTTAGTTTTATACTAAATCTATTATATATATATATATATATATATATATATATATATATATATATATATATATATATATATATATATACAACATTTATTTGAATTTTTTTTGTTTACAACTTAGAAAATTGAATCTAGATGTTAATTTCAAGTGTTTCTAAATTATATTGAAATTTATGTAGGTGATATCAACATTGATGATGAAAAGTTAGAAAATGTTCATACTGACAAATTTGGGGACAAATAACATGACCATTATATATGAAATCATGTTGAAAATATTTATGAAAAATATTTCAAATATGAATCAGTAGCAATGCAATCTCAAATTTTGAGAGGTATGATAAGGTAAAAAAAGTTAAAATAAGCTACATCATTATTGGGTATTCAAAAAATGACAAAAGATAGAAAGGTGAAACATAGTGTCTTGCAAAATATAATAGATGCATTAAAATAAATTGGAATGTTTAGAAGAAAAGATGTCATTGTTGCATGTAGATTAATACAAACAACATTTTTTCCATCTACCAATGTAAAATACAACTTGAAATAACAAATGACAAAAGTGCCAGGAACCTCAAGAAAAATTGTATATAAACATAAAAAATTTCAATTGCAAATAGATGTAAATGATGAACTTTCTTGTTGGATAGTTATTTGTAGACACCCTTACAAATATATACTTGCAGAAGATGATACAACTAATGCCCATGAATATTTGTTGTAAAATTGGCATGTTTCACCAAAAGTAAGCAATGTTTTTTGACGAAGAATAACACTAAGACGATATTAAGGAAATCCAAAGATTATATTGGAAATGACACAAATAGAATTGTTTATAAGTTCAAAGAGAGATACATTCATGTTGAAATTCCCATCAATACAATTATGCAACAAAAACACCGGTATGTTAAACCCATCACAATTCATGATACTCATTTTTGTTGTTATCATGTAGAATTTGAGTTATATTACGTCACTTTTCTTAATTTTGGTAAAACATTTTGGGCAAGTTCACCTCCTCCTTCCAAAATCCATTCCTTTATATCCCAAATTATATGTGAAAGAGAAGGTGTTGAATTATTTTACCAAAAAAAATATGTTGGTGGAAATATATGCAATCACTGTGGAACTCTAGTTTCATTTCACTCCAAGTATCATATTGATACGAGTGATCAATCCTTGTCCAATGTAATAGTTAATTGGAAGAGATATGAATATATCAATGTTACTGCTCCAAAATCTTCAATCGTTATTTCCAAAAGGATTGATTTGCAAGAGGATAAGATCTATGTGAAATATTTTTTGAGGAAGTTTGAAAATGAAATTTATAAATACACCAAGCATTTGCATAGAGATCGATGGAAAGACCTAGAATTCAAACAATCCCATGAATTTTTTCCACCTGGGATGATTATGTTAATGGTTTATTTTCTAGAGAATAATACAATCGTTGCACACATATAAACACATATTGAATATTACCATTTTGATCAAGTCTTTCTACTTGTCCATGTTCTATATAGACATGCTCAACAGAGTGTTGATAATGTATAAAGAACCAATAAGAATCGACATGTCGTTAAAGAATATCACTTTTATATAAGTGATGATTGTACACACGATACTCATTATGTACAACATTATTTTGATTTACAATATGATTCCTTGAAAGCCCATGAGATCGAATACAATCAAAATTGAATATGGTATATGGATGTGCAAGTCAATTGAAATATTCACGATCATTCTATTGGTTGTGTCATCTTCATAATAAATTAAACATTAAACATTTTTGGAATTTCTTCAAGACTGGTCATACAAAATGAGAGCATGATGATGCAGGAGCATGTGTAAAATGAACACTTCGAAGGTATCATATGAATCATTCTTCCTATTTTTTTGAATATGTTGTTCAAGTTGTTCAATGGTGCGAAGAATCCCAAAGCCGCAAAAAAAATTCGTCAAGGGATGTGCGCAAGTGTGTGTATATACATGTTCTACTTGTATGAAAGTTCTTGATTAAAATCAATAATTTGTCTTTACAACACACACACACACACACACACACATACACACATATATATTGACATTCATTTACTTAAATAATAAATTATTCTTGAACCGTGTACGTATTTTTGGCATATTGGAATCGAAGATGTTGATAGATCGATCCGATATGAAGTCAGTACAATACATGGGACTTGAAAATTGCATTAAATTAAAAAAAAATCCTATCAAAATGTCTATGCATTAGTTGAAAGGAATGCATCTTGTTTTTGTTCTAGGGGACATAGAATCCAATGAGATTTGTGAAAACAAAATGGGAAAATATGTTAAAACATGGGAAAATACATAAATTAATACAAAGGGGAAAATGACACTTGGAAGATTAGAGGAGATGGAATAAAATTGTACTACCATGTCAAATGATGGTGATAGAGTTTCCGATATTGTTTGAGAAGGTAAAATGAATTGTACAATTCTTCATTTTTTTTTTATGTTTAAACAATTCATACACATGTACGTGTCTAGATATAAAATATATATTATAATTTAAATAGTACAAAATTGTCCATGTTGATCTAAATATTTGTTTGTTGGCATATGGGGCCTTATTTGCAAGAGATATATTTGTTGTGGTTTCACTTGTAGACAATGATGAAAATGTTAAATATTATTTAATGCGGTGCACCGAAATAAATATGAGTTTATTGGAAGATTATAATGATAACGATTTTATATATGAAAGAGGACTAAAAGTGCAAATTTTTTTTGTTTAAAAAGAAAGAAGGCAATGACAACAAGAGTTAACCACACAACTGATGATGAACACAAGAACATAGTCCAGGAAACATGCAACTATGACTCCATGCACCGGCATAAGATAAATTGGGCGAAACGTGCGTAGAACCACAAGGAAAAAAATGACTACCCGCCCAACGCAAAGATGACCACACCTACAAGCTAAGGGACAACATCCTGATCCCGACGAAACGAACTTGATGAACAAAAGACCAGAACCTCAAGGCGTGTGAATCAAATGCCTGAAGTCGTAACATCCTAAGTGATAACAACAACTCACATTGTCCAATGACAACCACACGAAAGGCACAAACCTTGACCAAGTTATCCTTTGCCCCTATACCTTACGGTGCACAATGATCCCCTCATCAGAATCATGTTGTCCCCAGGGGATAGACGTGACTATAACCTTGGCGCAACAAATCCTATCTGGACCAAGGACTCTAGATAACTCTAACATTCCAGGAGAAGAATACTAACAAGAAGGCTACACCCATACCCTAGCAACAGGGCGACAGACTCAAGATGACTACAATCAAGGAAAAGATCAATCTAAAACCCGACTCTACCAACAACCCGTACAATAAATGATAAGTTGAATGTCTAAGTGTGAAGGTCAAACTGTTACCAAACTACTCAGGTCGTAAATGTTATCAAAGTGTGCACTAAGAAGGTCTTTCAACCCAATCAAATGAGCTTATCAATCAATTAAAAACTGTCCATAAAATAAGTGATCTACTTAGCATTTAAGGGTGCTCCACGTTGCTTAAAAATATAGTCGACGTTATTGTCTAGAAGGGCTATTCCTGAATGTGATTGATGTCTGAATTGATGCCACTTCAATGCTATCCTTACTGCCATTTTATGCTATTGGGTGGTTATAAATAAGAGCCTTTGATGCTATTCAATACCAATTTTAACACTGACTTGTTGTGTATAAAATTTCCACCTCAATTATATTCAATGAGGTTAAGACTATTATTAAATTTTCTAAAATCAATGTATTCATTACATAAAAATCAAGCTACCTTTATAAGATATAAAATTCCATATAAATCAACCTATACATTCTAAGAAAGTCACCAAAAATTCAATGAGAACTAATTCCACATAAAATCGATGGGAAATACTACCATTTGCATTCAATGAGAATTAAAGCCATAAAATTATGGAAATATACACAGAATCTAGACATTACAGAATCTACAAGAGAATTAAAGCTATACATTACAATGTAGGCAAAGGGTAGTGTTGTCAATGACAAGGTTGGCACAGAGACAAGAAGAAACCAAGATTAAATAGAAACCTCACCAGGTTAATAAAGACATGAAGAGGCCATCATAACCAGTGGCCCAACTCACCAGGTGACACTTGGCAATCATAGGAAACATGCAATGATTTCAACCTTAAAAGAGGCAAACACGAGAGTAATACCTCTAGTCAAGGAAAACAATCAGGAAAGAAAGTGTCGAGCAATAATCATGGAAATAATACAGTCTTAAATGGCATCTCCATGCACATAGATATTCCGATTCCACTCTCCTGGGATTCAAAAATCCCAGAGGTAAAGGTAGTACCGCAATTGCAAGTTAGAAGTTCCAGATCCTTAACAATTTAAACATTCTTTCTAAAAACAAAAAAACAAAATTACAAGAACCCATTCTCTATAATAAGAATTAACTGGGACTTGTTACAGCCAAGGATAAGCTCTGAAATCAAGTCTTTTCTCCTTCATCACCTTATAATGACTCAATCACAGGAAACCAAATAAAAACACATGGATGCCAACGCCCTCCAGGTAGTATCACTGAGAAAAAAAAAAGGAAAACAAACCCAAAAATGCAGACTTAATTCGTGTACTGAAACGTGGTCAAGGGTGAAGTTATTGCATCCACAGAAGTCACAGGAAGGCGATGAAGGTGCCAGGAAAACTAGTAAAATGGAATGTGGAAACAGGGCATGAAGGTAAACAAATCATTTAAAATCACACGTTAAGGGAATCACCAGGCATTCCAGAAAAGCATAAGCTGTATTGTCAAGAATAAACATTTCCATTACATAGCCCTGCCATTTAAACCAATGACTGTATAATATTCAATCGAGGTCTCGCTTCCATCATACTTGCCACGATGCCAAAACCATTTTCCACAGATATAAAAAAATACTATCACTATGCCATCAACATGTCAAAAAAATCGTTGTCACACAACTTACAATGTTGCATCACCCCCAAACAAAGTTCAGCCAAGAAAACACAGATAAAGGATCACATACCATCAATCTAATTAAAATGTTGTTGTTGTAAATTAATATGCCTTTTTATCAATAGCATCGATTGATGTATAAGTGCGGTCAATATTATAAATTTGTTCTGTAGATATTCCAGAAGTGATGTCCAGCTTGATAGTAAAAATCATTGGTCTAATAAGATTTATTAGCTGCAATTTTAAGGAGAGGAGGCTAACCAAAAAATTGTTGTTAATACATGATAGAATGTTATCCTTCATTACAATCAAGCATACATTTTTAAACACTGTGTAGATACAATAAATAATCATCTAAGCACATTGAAATTGTGTTTTGAGCGGGTTACTTAGAGAACAAAACTCGCCTCCCAAAATTTGATTAGAGCATAAAAATTTATAGTCAATAAGTAAATCACATTATAATGTATGAAATTTCAGTCTAGATTGAAAATCATGGGCATCTGTAAAAACAAGTGTTGTCTATCATATACGTAAAATCGCTCATCAATATTACTTAAATTCGGTCATCAAAGTCACCGAACTTAAAATCCCTGTGTAGGAATGTAGCCATTACAAAAAAAACTCAATCCCAAAAGGTCATAAAACGCAACTTGCCAAGGTCAAATTTCAGCTGTCATTCCAGGCATGTGTTACTGTCAACATCCAAGCTGTCCCAACGCAGTAAATAAAAAGGTTAATAGGTAACTTGCAAGGGTAAATCACAGACAAGTAAAAGGGTAAATCGTTATTGTAATACAATGATACAACGTAGAGTAAAAACGCAAAGGGTATTACACATTTCGCAGAAGGAAAGGATAATCAATTACAAAAGTACTCAATCGCAAAAGGCGCAAGACAAACAATCAACCAAGGAGAAACAACATAGGTACATGACTGACAAGAACATCCTTCTCTCATCATCCACGCATAGAAAAGAAGGGCGTTGAGATCCATAGGTCTATTAACGCCAAAGAGATGACCATAGATCAGGCTCCTGGCCAACTGCTCAGGAGAAGACTGATGATATAGGGAAGAAAGGAAAAAAAACCACAATCATCACAAACCAATAAACCATAGGGAAGTCAAGACAGGCCGGGAATTGAAGGCCATGGGAGTGAATCAATCATTGAGCTAAAGGCTATGGGAAAATTTCAGTCATCAACTAGAATGCTAAGACAATCATTTTCCTTACCCAATTAAACATGCAGAATCAAAGGCATAAATCATACTAACATTCTACCATGCAGAAATACAGGAAGCGTATCATTTCCCAATCGCCCACTCTTAGTTGATGTCCCCCGCGCTTCCTGCAACTCCAGCTTGTCGATTGATGAGACTTCACCGGTACCTCCCAACCAATGATAGGGGTACTCTTCTTCCCCTTTAGCCCCCCAAGCTGCAAAGGGGCCACGCACACTAACCAGCGAATCAGATAGCTCCCATCTCACCTCGCAAGGTCGAGCTACCACTCCTCACCGAGATGGGAATCCCAACTGCCACAAGTAAGTCAGTCAAGTATAAATTTCTATAGCGTAATGTTACACATCCCGGAAGAGATCTGTCATCCTTATCCTCCCTCCATTATATAGAGTTTCGAAGTCAAAAACTTTCCCCAAATCCCTTTTAATTTATTGTTCATTAATTTAAATCATAATAATCCTACCCGTACAAGTGTCGGCCATCCCCTTTAATGCACCATAAATTAATTTCCTTAATTAATTAATTACCCCTATTTCCTTAACCCACCTAAAATCATTCCTAGAATCGCTCCTAGGTGTCCCCATATTCCCCTAGAAGTTTTAAAGACTTTCCCCCTTACTAATTTACTAGTTGAGTTTGATTTAGAAAGTTCTTAAATGCTAGATACCTTTCTAAGTCAGACTTTCTTCTTTTTCCTTGTTTCCCCTTTCTTTTTATGTTTCCTGCTTTTTCCTAGATTTCCTCTTTTCCCCTTTTCATTTAAAATTCAATTTGGCAGGTGTAGAGAATTAACCTTTTCCCCTTTTTCCTTTTTAATTAATAACTTTAATTAGCATAAGTGACAAAACAATTATCCCCCAAAAGATTTTTATAAATTAACACAATTACTTACCCCTTTTCTCGACACATGATTAATGATGAATATCATTATTATTTATTCATTTTTATTTTTATTTTTACATACATAATTTTCTTTTACAGCCAGTTTCACCTAGACCAAGATTTTAATTTTCGACGCTGGGCGATATTTTATTAGGGAATTGTTTTAAATTTTTCTTATCACATTATTCATCCTAAGGCCATCTAGGTTATTCATTTATTAATTAACAACACGACGTTGCCTTCAGGATGCACTATGTTCTCGAAGGGTGCCACTTGCCTCATTTTGTTTCCCTTGCACGACGTGTCCTTCAGGACGCACTACGTGCTCCAAGGGTGCCACTCACCTCTTGATTGACTTGGTAGACATCAAAAACCCCTAGAGTCAATACTTTGCCAGGTGATATTGTGTGAGACTAAGGGCCTCTAAGGAATAATGCCCCTGCCTGATTTCACACCCCATAGAATCATCATTGTTGTGAGTGGGAAATCCCCCTATAGACCAACAATTAGGGTTTTATCATGCATATAGAAAAGACCTAAAGATTCCTACTTTTTACCATCATCCCATACCTAATCCCCATTATTCTTAAGAAAATACACAGTTAAGAAGATCAAGTGAACATACCTTATTTCTGGTGTTTGATGTGGATCCCTCTTCACGCTTGGTCACTCTTTGACTGCAACTCTCCTCCCAAGGATGACCTGCATTCAAAAAAGAAAAACAAAGAACTCCACATGCATTTTATCTATGGATTAATGGGTTATAGATTTAATCAACATGTACGCAATAAACAATGAAAACCTCATATGGTGGGACGGGAAAAGTACTTCTTTATTATTAACTTCACTAAAGAAACTTACAATGATGAAGACAACCACTGCTCCATGAATCTGGTACTGGGATCCTCTTTTACTGTGCACCAACTGCTAACACACTTGTTTCTGTTCTTCATTGAAATCATAAAATGGTTGCGGAATTTTAGGCAAAGGGGAATATGAATTTAGGTAGAGTTTCTTTACTATGATTTTCCACCTTTCAAATGGGACCCCTACCCCTTCTTTTATAGGCTAGAAGGATCTAGGTATTTAGTGGAATGAATGGCCATGCATGGTCGAAAGGTTTAGTTAGCTTACCCAAAAATGTGTGTTCCGGCAACAAATTTTCATTTTTCGTACTTTTGTAGGTACACGCGGGTTATAGTGGGTCAGCTAGAGTGTACACGTGGGCTATAGTGGAGCAGGGTGCATAGGCCTTTAAAAAGGGTGTTTTTAAGAAGATTTGTTGAGTACTGGCTTGGAAAAGAAGGCATATGAGATGGCTTGATGTGAGGTAAGCATGTCTGGTGCAAATTAGGGTTATAACAGATGCCCCCTAATGTGTGAGGTCAGAAGAGCATCTGATGGCCAAAATACATTATCAATATTTATCAACGTACCAAACTTGTGTGCCGAGGGACTAGAATTCAGGAAGTGCGATCTGCAAAAATAAAAATTGTCTCACCGAGGCGAGCATACCCATGCTCGGAATGAAATAAAATCATGGCTACCAATCAAATACACTGTATATCCATGTCATATAACTATATAAAGTGTAGACGCAAGAAATACATAGTGGATCTACATCTCAAAATAAAAAATATATACATGTATAGTATCTATATTCTAGAAGTTGATAAGGCATGATGGTTGGAGATGATGTCTTCAAAGCTCGAACATCAACATCAAAATCTTCAAAACTCATATAGGAGTGTAATATGAGTGTACGGCTTCACTACCCATGCTTTTTTTGTATCTTTTCAGCTTACTTCTAGAAATTCAGACCACTTTTCGTTTCTCTCTTCCTAATGACTATTTCGTGGTGGTGTACCAACTCAACGTCGGAACTCAAAAATGTCACCTACGCCTTTGTTGAGAAAAAATTATGAAGCAGTCTACAGATTGTGCACAAACATCCATCGTGTAGCTCCGTGTAGAACTTGTATTTTACTGTATCGAGGGATGTTCAATCCTATATAGCTTGTTTTGTTATGTAATATTCAGTTATTTTTTTAACGCACTCGTGAGCATTCGTTCGACCCTCGTTTGTAAGATTGAGGGTTAATTTTTCGTCGAATGTCAATTTATGCATTACCAGATTTGTTGATGTACTTGAACAAGGATTCTGGGATAGCTTCTAGAAATATTTTGTGGGTCTCTGAGAAAAATCATGATTGTGCTTTTGCTAGCGTTAGATTGTTTCTTCCTGTGTAATTCTTAATGTAATATTTTATTTTGTGCTCCCACCATTCATGTATGTCTTGTAAAGTTATCATCTATGTGATCTTTTGCATGCCTAGGTTCAGAACTACTGACAACGAAACCAATGTTGTAATTAGGGAAAAAATGGGGAGTGTTACCAATAGTTTTGTACATAAGAAATCATAGAATCAAATATACATACATATATACATAGACATACACAAAGTAGTGGAATCCCAAAGAAAAACCTTCATTAGATAGATTATTCAATACAACATAATGGATACATCTTCTCTGATACATACTTATTTATTTATATCTACATATTCAGTGACCAGGTAGTTGTAACTACTTAACTACCTGTGTTGGTCAGTTAACAAAACTCTTGAACGACTTATACTTTCGACTTTGATAGTCAACTAACTAACTCTTGGTCAACTATCAAGTCTAGTCGATAGAGTTGACTAGCCCCTAAAACAATGGTTGTTCCTTTATCTTCTTCAACTCAGATTACTTGGCATTGAAGTTATGCCTCAAGAGAGAGGTTGAGCTCGCAGAGGTGTCGATTATGTCGGTTGCCTTGCAGGTCGTAGAAGCATTGCTAGTATCCCATACATAGAGTCTCACCTTTCATCCCCTCCGAAAATTCATTCAACTAAGACTCCAAGCCTGGAAACCAACATGGAGGAGGAAAGTTGGGGATACCCCATCTTCGAAGAGGATTCACAGGCTCTGATACCTGGAAATGCAAAAGACTCATCATGTTAGTCATCCATAGCACATATGTAATCCAACAAGCAGTCCGCTCTCCCTGTCATGCTGATGGAGGAACCCTTCCTAGATTATCAGTCCGTAATTCCAAAAGGACATTGGGGTTTCCCCATGGTTGAAGAAACTCCTCCACTCCTTCCTCTTCATAATGTCACTCTTCCTTCCATGGAGGCCTTGACTTCTCCACCTCAACACTTTATTTCAGAGGATCACCTCAATTTTATTATGCACATTCACAGGGACATGGTCGATCAAATGTTTTTCCAGGAGTTCCCAAATCGTCGGTTGGACCTTCTATTTGAAGAACTTTCAGGGGGACCATCCTCCAACAATTGTCCATTCTGTTGTCAACCTTTCAATCTAGCCCCAACTTGGACTCAACACACTCATGGCGGTGACAGAAACAACACATGGAGTGCATGATTTATTTTGGTTTTTTCATATTTGTAGAACTTCTATTTACAGGCTACCATAGTCAGTATTTACTTGTGATTCCTACTTTGCAATGTTTAGCTTCAGGTATAGAAACATCTTTGTTTCCTCTCTCAAGAGCCTAGAGGCAACCCTGGTTTCCTTTTTTTGGCAGGTTGGCTGATAGGTTCCAATGAACATGTAATATTTTTTGCTACTAAAGTTAATACAATATTTTAATTTACAAAAAAAATGATTTTTTTTTTGATAGTATGTTTGTCACCTATGGGACTAGCCTTTGGCTAAGAAACCGCGACCTAGGGACATCTAAGACATCAAAATCACCTTAGGATCATACCTGGCCTGGGCCACACCAACCCTTATCACGGTTACATTTCCTTGATGTCTCCTCCTAATAGTAGCGAGTTTTGAACTTGGTTCGTCATGTAAAACAAGACCCATTGAAACTCATCGCTCTATTGGAATTTGAAATATAAAAATGAATTATAGATATAAGTTAAGTTAAACATTTCAGATTTTAAATTATATTAAACATTTTAAATTTTTATAAAAAATAAAAGAAACTAAACATAATAGACACAATGGACTTGTTAAAATAAATAAATTATAATTAAATATGGATAAAATTAAATAGAAAAAAATTGCAATTGAAATTGTATTTAGAATTTTAATAAAAATGTAAATATAAACTTTAAAATAGACTTGGTATGTTTTAGTATCTGCCTTATGAATATCGGATTTTTATTTTAATAATGATCACTAATTCATCGAGTAAAAACAACTATCTCCTTAGTTTTAAAAACAACTCGTTATGCTCCGCCAAAAATATGTACAAGACAATGTCATCCTAACCACATTCTGATGGAAGCAGAGATATTGTTAACAAGTTCTCCGTGCAGCGCAGTCCCTGCCGGGTTGGGGAATTGTTAACAAAGGCATAGCTTTCAAATAATCATCAGTAGTCTGGAGATTTTTTTGAAGTTCATTTGTAAATTCAAAGTTGTGGAGTTCACCTTCACTATAAAGTCAAAGTTGTGGAGTTGACAGGTTGTGATTAGGTCGTCATTAATGAGTGCTTTGTGCCAATATTATCATTAGATCTCTTTTGGTTGCTCCATTATGTCCTGTAACAGTTTGCCATAAATTTCTTCTTGTACGAGTTATTTGGTTGCTTAATGTTTTCGAGTTATTTGGTTGCTTAATGTTTTCAGAGTTATTTGGTTGCAGCTCCAGCTTAATGTTTTCAGAGTTATTTGGTTGCTTAATGTTTTCAGAATTATTTGGTTGCAGCTCCAGCTTAATGTTTTCATAATGTTTTCAGTGGGGAGTCAGATTTTGCACGGAGATTATTCTAGAGAATTCTCTGATTGAAGGAAGCAAATTCACATTCGAAGTATCTTTTGCGAAATATGCCAATGCCAAAGAAAACTTAAGTTGATTCCGATTGCTGGAACGAAGCCTTTTTCGTGTTCCTTCTCTCATAAGTAAGGGCCTTCGTAGTGCAAGGCCATAAGCCTAGGATCTGAAACTGAACCTGGAAGGAACCAGATCTTTCCTATATGGATCTGGAGAGCCATATATATCAACATCACAATTTTTCAACAAAGTACACTTTGGTGCCGGCTCTTCTCTTCGATGCATCTCTGAAGTCGATGTCATTAATATAAACTGACGTAACTTATCTAAAGAAAAAAGTATTCAAATTACTTTGTAGTTGGAAACCAAGTTAGGATATATGATATATTTAAACTTTGCAGTACTGAGAACAGTAATGAAGGTGCATGTGGAAGCTCGAACAACAACAATACCGCATGCAGTCCATATTCATGTTCATCGCCCTATTATGGACACAATCAAAACTCCGATTCTGTTTCAACTATAATTGAACTCTTTGACTGGATATAAACTTGAAGACATTTCTCAGTAGAGGGCAGTTAGCCAACAATGGCTCCACAAACAACGGACAGCAGCACTTATCGTGGGTAATAGACTGAGCAAATTACTGTTATAAAGATGATAGAACTGCTTTTAGATACGAATTGCTTACCGAATTAGGCCTTTCTAATATTGTTACTACAGAGGTAGCTTTTAGGCCTTTGATACAGAAGTTATATTACTTTAAAGGAGTACATGAGGTTATTATAAACTTATGTAGATGACATTATTGTGACAGATTCATTAGTGAAATACATGAATGGCGGTGGACAAGGTTCGTATACTCCTGGACTGTTTGATCTATACTCTGGCGCAACTGCTGAAGTTCGATGAACTAATCATCATAGTTGTACAAATGCTATCATTATTATAGTAAAGGAGCAATGAAGTTCTCGGAGCCTTCGAAGAGTATCAAATGAAGAAACTCTCGGAAATTATCCAAAATACAGTTCAAATGAAGTCTCTCCTCGATCTTGTTGTCAAAGACTTCAAATATAGTTGAAACACAATAAGGATATGCAACCCTAAGTAACTAACTAACGTGCTTTTCATAGCACGGCAACGCTCGGCAAAGCTCACTCTTGATGTTTACCCCCGGGGGCTGGGCCGACGCTTCCTTAGCGGTAAGTTGGGCTTGCTGCTTTATCCCTCACAATTCCTAGGGTGGGTACAAAATACAATACTGGCAATCAGTTAGGAATTTATTGCAGAGCAGGCCTGCAAGAAGACCCATCGTCTTCCTGGATGCCTGGCCTTCCTCTGGTTTCATCCTGGTCGCACTTAACTAGCTATCGACCAGTGGGATGTTGGTGACTCTGCAAAGAGAAAATACATCAAAAGGAGAAAATACATCAAAGAATCCACCATTGTTAAAGCCCTTATCTAAACTTCCTCCATCTAGTCTAGTGTGACCTACCGATCCGCTATCTTGGGATGCACCTACAGCTCTTGAAGTAGTTCCAGCCCAACCCATAATCAAACAGTCTCTTCCGCTACTAGGTGTAGCTAGTGATATTTTGTATGAGAACTTGGCAGATTTTGCATCCCAGCATGGCATTTTCTCAGTCAAGGAAATGTTACATGCATAGGATCTTGAAGATAATCGCAAGAAATGCCTTTGCCTAGAAGCTTCAGAGATAAGTGGTGGAAATTGGACAAGTTGTTAAAACTCTAATCATAAGTTAGTTGGTTTCGTTGGTTTACCTAACTGTTATACAGTTACATAACAATTATAGTCTTATTGTATTATATATGTATGTCTATGTGCATGATTATTTGAAGCATTGATGAATAAAGAGTATGCCTTTTCTGTCGGTGTTTATTTATATCTATTCATCATGGTTTCTTGATTGCTTCAGTTCTTTATATTATGTTTCTGTTGTTTTCTTCATTATGAATCTAACAGTGGTATCAGAGCATTGTGATGCCTATGGTCTGTGAAGGAGTTGCTACTTAGAGGAGTGAGAGTTGTTGAGTCGTCCAACATCCAACAAAAAATATTGTGTGCCTTGGAGAAGAGATCAGATGTATCTCGAAGAAAGGTCACCAAGTTTCCTGAGAATTGATCCATGGTTGCAGTAGCAGTTTGCAGAAGGATTTGGACGCGGAAGAAATGAAAGAACCATCCTTGTGTTGGAAGAAGGCGTTGGTAAGCGTTTTTGTTGAAAAAAGAACATACATTGACGGAGAATAAGCCATGCCAACAAGTGCAATATCCGAAGCATATTTGTTGCGCGAAGACCTGAATTAAGGGCTGGAATCAATGTCTGTCCTGAAGACGGAGATGAACCAATAGTTCGAGTAGTCATGCCTTTGGATTCTTCCATTCCTGGACAAAATTATTCCACACAACCATAAAAATGGGCGTGAATCATATCAATCGCACGGGAAGACAAAATTTATGAGTGAAGGATTTCAATTGAAGGAAGACGAGTGTCGGAGTAAAACCCTAGTTGTTGAGCCGCATGAAAACCGTGGATCGTTTGGAAAAAGAAGAACTCGTGGTTTTCCAAAACCCTAGCAGTTGCAATAAAAATATTTCAGAGTTGTGGTTGTATATGCTTGTGCATAGTGAGAGCATTATTTTGATATTCAAGATGACAACGGCGCCAGGTGCATGGGTATTTGCAGATGCAAGAGAAGATAAAAATAAACAGAGAAGAAGAGCATCATTACGCAAATTTTAAACAAGAATTTCAACTCTCATCCATGGTTGGGGGTGTAACTGATTCTTTCAGTTGACATTGGACTTGGAAATAATGGAGAAAGCGCCAGTTGTAAACGCCAATTATAAGCTTCAGTTGTGAGAGTCAGTTGTAGGTGTGTTAAGAGTCAGTTCGTAGTTAAGAGTCTAGTTGTCTTTGGTTTTCATGTAACCGACTCGGGAGAGTCTTTTCCTATATAAAGATGTAATCTGTCTTCATTGAATAATACAAAAGTGAGCATAGCCTCACCGTGTTGTTTGCCTTATATATTTTATCTTGGTATCACAGCCACGGGGAGAGAGTGTGGATAGCGTGAGTTCTGTCAGAGCTGAGTAAGTTCTTGATCCGTGAAGAACTGCGTGGGTTCGAGTTGCATGGAAGAAGAGGTCCACAGGCTGGATAAGAAGAGCCGCGATTCGAGTTGGAGAATACCTGCATGAGAGCAGCCATGATTCGAGTTGGAGAATACCTGTGTGAGACCAGGTCGAGGCTTTGAGCGTGGAGGAAGATCCATGAGAAAATCGAGGCAAAAGAGGTTGCGTGAGCTTGGAGCGTGGCATAAGGCCGATCCTCATTTGCAAAATTTGAATGCATGTGTGAGTTTGATGCAAGTTTGAATGCATGCATGAGTTTGAAAAGTAGACTTTGGATGCATGCGTGGAGTTTGGATGGCATGAGTGGTATACATTTTGTTTAAGTGCACGATTCATTATTTTATGAAAGGTTTAAAGGAATTTTTTTTTTAATATTTAAAGTGGGTAAGAAATTTTGAGGTGGATGATTTAAAGGTGCATGCATGGATGCATGTATGATTTAAAGGTGGATGCATGCATGATTTAAGTTGACAATAGAAATATAGTTGGATCAGTGGATCCGAA